>JACVVK020000058.1:1172500-1465000 GCA_018292915.2 Batillaria attramentaria
TGGGTCATCTACAGAGGTGTACAGGCCGTCATCCATTAAAGGCTCCGGATGTACTTGAATGCCACTTCCACTCGCTAGACCAGTATAACCTGCGGAACGCCTTCCGTTGTCAGGAGAGGCGTAACTAGGATCGTCGTCTTGGGAAGTCAGGTTGGAGTCTTCGTATGTTGGGTCAAATCGGTGTTTCTGCGCCGTAGTTTTGCCAGCTGCTGGTTGATATGCATCGTTGACCTCGTAAGGGCTGTCGCCTGGTTCGTATGCGATGTTGTGGTGCTCTTCCAGGTCTGTGATAAGGAACCCACTCTGTCACGACTTTGTAATGAAACAATTGTGTATTCTAGAGAAAAAAACGTACAGGCACATCCACGTAGAGAACAATTGCTAGCCCTTGATGAATTACCTGAGAACTAAAAGAATAAGCCGTACAGTAATCAGTGAATATTAGTCTAGCTTATATAACGATCTCAGTTGTGTGTGTGTGTGTGTGTGTGTGTGTGTGTGTGTGTGTGTGTGTGTGTGTGTGTGTGTGTGTGAGAGAGAGAGAGAGAGAGAGAGAGTTATTACCATGGTTACTTGCTTCGCTATCCTTTTTCTTTGATCCTGCAAAATATAAAATTGTACTTGTTGTGCGTATATCTGCCTCAGTTTTTCTCAAACGTTTCTCATCTGCAGTCCCGATCAAAACAGTTGTCGCATAAGTACACTTTATTCAAGTGCGTGAACCGTATTCAAATTCATAACTGAAAGCATGTAACTGTGTCTTCATAGACATTTTATTCATACAGGTCTATGGCTATTCACCTATGTATATAGTTCATACCAACGTTTTTTTGTTGGTTTTTTTTTTTTTTTTTTTTTTGCTGCCCCAATTCTCTTTGCCAGCTCCAGTGGTGTTCCTCCCAGGTCATGGGTGGAATCCACGGAGGGCTCGAAGACTGGGGCAATATTTATTATGCATGAGGAGATGAGGATGATGATAAGATGATGCTATGGAGGTCCATGTGGTTTGGGACTGCGGGACAGGGCCGCATTCCACGCTTCCTGTCATAAATATCCCGGCGTTCACCAGGCCCGGGAACTACGGCACCTGCGGTGCCGGCCGTGTAATCATCCACATCATAAGACGTGTCATACCAAGGGAAGCACCCCCAAAGTCGCACCCGTGAAGTGGGTGAATCTCGGCTGTGTGGCAACAGCCTCCCCATCGGGCCCATAGCACACCCACTCTGGGTAGGAGCCGACCTAGGTAGGAAAAATCCCGCTTGTCTCGGCTGGGATTCGAACCCGGGTCTCCCGGTCCATGATCCGAAGTGCTAACCACTACACTACGGGGGCCGGTCATACCAACGTCTTAGCAAGCAAAGGGACGCACTGTTTGTAGACAGCGCATGCGTATGACGTGTAAATAACTGAAAACTTTAGATTACCTGAGCGTCTCTTCCAGATGATGATGACGACGACAACGACAATGATGACAACCACAGCCGCTCCTATCCCTCCTCCGATTGCGCCTACCGGTAAAGTGTCTCCGTTTTCCTTTGATTGTGCTTGAGTGGTTTCTGTCCCTTTTTCAGGACCACTGGTGTGGTTGTCTCCACTTTGGCTGCTTGTGGTTGTTATAGACGCAGTAGCTGTTGGCGGGGTCGGGTGAATCGGATTTTCCATGGTTATGATTGGGGCAGTTGTTGAGGTGACGCTGGAATCTACCGAGAAAATAGGGAAACGATTCAAAACAGAAGCCAGAACAATGAACGTTTTATTCCATGGCGCAGACAGCATAAAATGTCTCCAACTGTAGCAACTTATTGAACAATGCAGTCACAAGAGAGAGAGAGAGAGAGAGAGAGTCCATAAATCAGTGTAATATCACCTATTAACGTTTGGTGAAAGTTATGTCAAACAATGAATTTTCATACCTGTCGTGTCAAGATTAAAACCAACGATTTCACTGAGGCACATATGTACATGCAACGAATAAAATCCGAAAACCAGTGCATTTCCTGTACTTACTAATAAATCTGAGATGCAGTGTCGCTGTAGCTATCCGGCCGCTGTACTCAGGATCATCAAAGTTTGCAGTGCAAGATACGAATATATCAGCTCCAGATGGTACAACACTGCAAATATTATCATCGTATCCACTCATACAGGCATTAGCAGTCCAACTGTAAGGCTGCTGAGTCTCTGGCTGCGCACTACAGATCAAGGTTCGTTTGGTGGAACGTTCTGCTGGAACAATTAATGTTATTGAAAGTGACTCTCTTTCTTGAACTGACGTATGAAACATCCCATTTTCTGAAATAACAAGAACAGTGAAATGAGTCAGTCAACACAATGAGAGCAGAATGATAAACATACAATTGTGATTCGTTTAGTTTGCTGCATGTTTTCACGAAGAACACAAAAAAACGGCACTGAATTCTTTAACCAATCCATGCTGCTTTCTAGTGATATGGAAATTCAAAAACACTTATTGTAGGCCCTTTAGGCTAGGAAAAACGCTGAACAAGGTAGAACAAAATTAATTTGATCCTAACTTTTTATTACAGATTTCACTAGAACACAGGCCCCTAATGCTGTGGTGGTCTCCGTGAATTTTCCTCCGTCCGCGTCACCGTTAAAAACGACTGTTTATCTTGCCATTTTCACTATACGAGCCCTATAAATGGGCGTTTTCTGACTGAACTGTTCAATGTTCGTAAATGTTTTCGGCGATACATATCACCTGCAGTGACCTGATAAGTGCACAAGCATCAAATACAGCCGCTTTACAGGGTCCTTTGAATTAACGGCCAAACTAATGGCTGCAATTTTCCAGGAAGCATCATTCTGTTTGGGGTAAAATTTCAGTATCAGTGTCAACAATGCATGTCTTGTCTAACAGTTACTGTATTTAGAGTGGAGTTCTGCGCATTTCTGTACCCGCAAACACGCATACTTTGTGCACACCCTCAAAAGCCCATTTATAGGGCTCATATAGTGAAAATGGTAAGATAAATGGTCGTTTTTAACGGTGACACGGACGGAGAAAAAATTCACGGGGACCACAACAGCATTAGGGGTCTGTGCTCTACTGATTTCTGTAATAAAAAGTTAGGATCAAATTTAAGAATATATTCCGCTATGTAAAAGCCTAATTATCCTAGCCTGCTCCGGGGGAAAGATAAAATCAAATTATGCAAGAAAACATAGTGCCGTAAATGCTAAGGAGTAACTCACGCATCGTAAATTGTCCCGCTTCTGCATGATTTGGCCCACTAGGTAACATGCTGAGGAAAAGGGTGTAGGCGCCGTTCGCGTGTGGATGTGGGTACGAGAACGAACAAACTCCTTGGTAATATTGCTTTCCACTGGCACTGTATTCAGTTACCACCAGCACAGACGGCATCCCTATCTTAGATTCCTGAAATATATGTGAATGTAAACGGAGAAATTTTTGCGTATTAATCGTGTGTCGCTGGAGAAGGTGGGTGGGTGAGCGGGTGGATCTTAGGGAGTTTAACGTCCTTTAATTTCCACCACGTAAGAGTGATATCAAAGACGGGGCAACGAGAGAAAGATATATTTGGCACAAATATTTGGCCCCAGTCGGGATTCGAACTCACGACCCGAGCATTGTGAGTCCAACGCTCTACCATTCGGCTGTCCTGGCTGCTCGTCGCTTCAGACAGACAGACAGACACTTGATAAACGGACAAATGATATGTTTCGGCAGTACATCACACCCAGTGACAGACAGACAGACAGACAGACCCCCCCCCCCCACACACACACACACACACACTTTTTGGACTTTCAGTTTTTCAGAAACATGTATAAATCACCAGGCAGGTTTTGGAATAGGAGTAAGTCGACCAACCTACCAAAAGACCAATTTTCGATTGATTCAACTGTCCCGTTAATACGTCTGCACAAAGCTAAATACATTTTCCGTTGACTCACCATGTTCGGGTGTAAAATGCCCCACTGACAACTGTAGCTGCCATCAGAAGAGAACGCTTTGTCCACTCATAAAACTAAATGCTATTCTTTCCCGTTCACTCACTGTGTTGGGATATAATATGGCCCACCGGCAACTGTAGTCGCCATCAGAAGAGAACGCTTTGTCCACTCTACAGGAACCAGTCAGGGTGGTGTTGTCACTGTAGATACTGCACTGGCTTAGCTTTGCAGGGTCTGTAGGCATGAAAACAGGACGTCACTGCAGATATCAATATGGTATGTGGTACTTGCACTGCTGATCCTGTAAGGTACATTATTAAAAAACAACAATGAAAACCCCAACGTGTTATGAATTGATTAGCTGCCCGATGATACCATTACACTACACGCGTAAAGTATGGTAAATGAACATTGTTACATAGAATATAATATTCCTACATGTATATATACTTACGAATAACTCTTATGATACAGGCAGCAAAGTCGCCAGTAGTAACAGCACATTTCACAGAAGTTTCGCTGAACAGGTCTCTGTGTTTGCCAAGAATAGTCAGGCTACTTTCATCGGCTTGTTTGGATAATCCAAAGCTGCTTGCGTCACTGGGAGTACTGAGAGTACAGATGTGTTCATTTAGATTACATGTTCCTAGGGTGCGTTCAGTTGTTGCAGTGAGCGGTCTTATCGTCCACGTCACCGGCTCATTCGTTGGCAGATCTGTGCATGCAATGACACTGTTGTTTCCATCTGTAATGGACACCCGGCCATTGATGCAGCCTTCCATGACAATCTTCGCTGTAATGTAAAAAAAAAAAAAAAAAAACACACAAAAAAACAGAGCATTAAGGATTTTTGACAACACAACAGGGCTATTGGCTGACTACACCTATGCTCGGCTGAGTCGTTCCTCCGTGTTTAATAAAAAAAATCCACTTGGCAATCGGGGTCACTGGATGACGAGCTTTACGATAGTACAAGTACATACAATGCTAACGTTCATGATTTTCTTTCACTTGACACTATTAAACTGACCTTGACACTGAGGGACTGTAAATATCACAGATATCATCACACCAATATACGCTGCGTCCATCGTGGATAATGTTCGCTTCAAGTTCGGACATCAGCGAAAGTAATAACAGCACAGCCAGCCCGACATTATAATTATGTAGCGTAAGACTGAATAGTTTTTCGCACACAACTGAAGCGTTGAATATTAATAAGAATTTACTTCCGTGTAGCGTGTAGAGTTTCTTGAAGCAACACACATAACCTGTTGTGCGAGTCCCCGTGCGACCTTTTTTCCTCTATATGTCTCAGAATAGCAGTGTTGTTGACTTACAGCGATAAAAAGTGGCTCGTCCAGTTAACTACGGCTGTGTAAGCAGAGAAGATTGAAAAGAAAAATAGAACTGTTTATGTCTGTACCGATACGTGTGAATGTAAGTTGCCTGTAGTGAAATGTCTGTAGTACGTGTGTGTGTGTGGGGGGGGGGGGGGGGCAATACCCGTACTGTGTACTGTAGAGTCATCAATGTTTCTTGAATGTAATTTGTAGTGTGCGTGCGTGCGTGCGTGTGTGTGTGTGTGAGAGAGGGGGAGGGGGGTACCCATACTGTGTACTATGGAGTATTCAATGGTTCTTGAATGTAATTTGACTGCAATGTGCGTGCGTGCGTGCGTGCGTGCTTGTGTGTGTGTGTGTGTGTGTGTGTGTGTGTGTGTGTGTGTGTGTGTGAAATAACTGCTCTTTGTTGTTCAGCGAAAGTGCATAAGTTTCACTCCCACTCGACTAGCCGATACCCGAATTTCTTCACACCAAAGATCCCAAGATTCAATGTTCGTATCTGTAACATAGTGCAATACTTCAACTACCCCCCCCCCCCACCTCTCCCCTCCCCCGAGCACCCCCCGTACCCGACAACGGGCAACCTGCATGCATGCATCTCTCTGTTCCTTTCCGACACATGCTGGTTGATACCGACTGAAAAAATAAAACGTGTGTGTGTGTAGTTCAGTTATAACATAAGCCGTAAGAGTTTCGTCGACCCGGTTTCGAGGCGAGTAGCGGTTCCCTTCATATTTATACATGGTTCTAGTGTGCCAAGCTTTATGGCTTACATTCTGCAGGCAGCTGCTCATTAGTGTCACACACACACACACAGAGAGGGAGAGAGAGAGAGAGAGGGAGAGAGAGAGAGAGAGAGAGAGAGAGAGAGAGAGAGACAGACAGGCAGACAGGGACAGGGACAGACAGACAGACACACGCACACACACACACACACACACAGAGAGAGAGAGAGAGAGAGAGAGAGAGAGAGAGAGAGAGAGAGAGAGAGAGAGAGAGAGGTCACTCTGACTGTAATAATCTTGACACACTTTCATTATCTCCTAAAGGATTTTCGTTCAAACATTTTTTTTCTGGTTTGTGCAAACATTAATGTCCTGATGAAATTTTCAATTAGTTTTCAGTCTAAACCACCATGCAGGCCAACAAAAACAACGATGAGTCAAAACAGATTATCGTAGTTTATATTATTCGAATAACACCCTTGAAATACAACAAAAAGAAGAAGTAGAAGAAGAAAAAGAAGAAGAAGATGATGATGAAGAAGAACAACAACAACAACGACGACGACGACAAGAAGGAAAGTCGAGAAAACTGCAAACAAACAGCGAAAGAAGTACAAACAGTCCCCCTTTTCAGTAACTCTCTAAGTTGTGACTCGTGTTTTCGATTACACACTTCACCGTGAGATGGCCTTTGTTGCCTTCGCGGGGTTTAACAACGAATAACTGACATCTAACTCGACTGCACACAGTTTGCAAACAATAGTATTGTTTTCTTTCGTTTGTGGTACAATAAACATACATCAACATAGTCTTTCTCTTTGTGGCACAGTATATCGTAGACATGGATGGGAGCTACTACAGCCAAGCTGTAAGAGTGTTTTGCCTGCCACTGATCTGCTCGAGTGTTGAACACCGTGTTGGGAGGCAACCAAATTGTGCTGGGTGTTAGTTCCCTCGTTTCTGATATCACCCGTCAATTATCCAGTCGTAGACACGAGGTTCTTAGAGTGCATTTTGGTAGACGTGGGGCACGTCTGTCCTGTTCTGAGACTCGTTTCCCTGTCTGTCAGATGTTTGGAGTCGGCTCCCATTCTCTGGAAAAGAGACAAATGATAAGTTGTTAAATTGAATGTCTAATGGATTCAGTTCAATGTAATATACAATTGACAATTACCTCCCCCCCCCCTCTCCTCCCCGCCTTTGTGGGACATTAGTTAGTCGAATGTAAAATCGCAAAATGAACGACAAATATCAACACATCACAAAATGCGTGCGTGCGTGCGTGCGTGCGTGCGTGCGTGTGTGTGTGTGTGTGTGTGTGTGTGTGTGTGTGTGTGTGTGTGTGTGTGTGTGTGTGATGCATAGATTTGCATACGTTTTTACTAGCTTCATTTTTTTAAATCCCAGAAGAAGCCTTGCTAGAATTTTGTCGTTGTTGTTGTGGTATTGTCACAGATGGTACTGTTGTTTTTTTCCAAAGTGGTCTCCGTCCTTGTGACGTTAGTTGTTGTAGTTGTGTTTGTTGGTACCTGTCGAAAACTGTGGTCTTTGCTCAGCCTCGATTTCTTCATAGACGCCCTGTGGATTTGCAGTCCCACTTGCTCTAGCGCCATCTGCACGGGGTGGTCTGAGTCCAGTGTAGGGGTGTGTGTCTTCTTCCCTTCTGCGACGTGGGTGGTCGTATGTCTTCGAGCCTAGTTAAATATATTATTTGATATGACTGAAACAACGGATTTGACTCGGCCCT
Source organism: Batillaria attramentaria (assembly GCA_018292915.2). Lineage (NCBI taxonomy): Eukaryota > Metazoa > Mollusca > Gastropoda > Batillariidae > Batillaria > Batillaria attramentaria. The sequence goes on from JACVVK020000058.1 coordinate 1,180,261, forward strand.
GTGAGGTTGTTTTGTTTGTTTATTTTGTTCTCAGTAAACGAAAACACAGAATGTGCGCTCAGCACGAGATCTCTTATTTGGCTCCCAAGATTCAACAATGAATAAGTGTACTTACGTAAATGTCTTATTACAAGTATGACAACTATGACGACGATCACGAGTACACACGCTGCTATGCCGCCAGACACTGCTGCAACTGGGAACGCTTGTGCTTCGGTGTTTCCTGTAACAGAAAGAGAGAGAGAGAGAGAGAGAAGAGGTGGGGTGGGGGGGAGGGGAAGAAGGAGTTGAAAGACACAAAGAGATAAATGAAATTTTGCAAAGGTGTATTTTCTTTTTACACATAAGAATTAACAATCCATATTAAGCTCTTGTTATTAAAACTTCTCGCCGTCTTTAATTGATAGCAACACTCATTAGCACACAACAAATACACTTAATTACTGAATCTGACAGCAACCAACCTTCTTTTGTGCTAACGTGAACATAGACGACAATCGTGACCCCGCCAAGAGAGTTTCCAAAAGTCACAGTGTAAAATCCTGTATTCTGAACGGTAGAGTTTTGGACAGAAATCGTGCAGTTGCTGGTGTAGACGTTTTCAGCTTGTTTGCAGATTACACTCAAGTCTCTTGTCACCGCCCCTTTGCTGTCTTCTTCTGAAGGGTGTCTGTCGCCGAAGAATTCCACACGGGGAACCGGTACGGGGTTTGCCATGACTCGCACCGTCTCGTCAGACTTGACGAAAAGAACAATGTTTCGTTCGGTTAGGTGTTGAAATTCGCTGGTGAATTTGGGAGCACCTGCAAAGCAATGCATAGTGTCACACTTAGAAACACCAAAGGAGAAATTAATTCAGACCTTCACATCACAAAATACGTTCAGTTTCAAAATCCACTACGACAAAACAACATTAGCTTTTTTTTTCTAACTCAACTGGTAAAAGGTACCGATAATCAGATTTTGGTATTGTCGTTTATATTTTGATAAATCGCCTTTTTGTCAAAAATATTTGTACAACCCTGCCAATACAGAGGCTAACACAATCTCAGATGAAGATTGTTCCAGAACACAATTTGCTAAAATGTGTTTTGTTTAACAGATATTTCATGGTGTGGGCTTCTGTCCTTTGTGTGTGTGTGTGTGTGTGTGTGTGTGTGTGTGTGTGTGTGTGTGTGTGTGTGTTGTTGTTGTTGTTGTTGTTGTTGTTGTTTTGGTCTCTCCTTTCTGCATAAATTGATTTCTACATTACATCTCTGTAACTGTTTCTGTTTGTAAATATGTATTCTTTGTCTATGTGTTCACATACATGTGTGTGTGAAAAAAGAAAAACAGAATTTAAAAAAAAAGATTTCTCCACTAAGCACTTAGCTTCTACCTTCGCTTACACAAATCGTTTTACTTACGGGCGACAGACAGAGTAACAGACGCGGACAATACAAGACTTGGCTGTGGCGGCCACCTCGCTGAACAAGTGCACAGACGTTGATCATCAGCCTCGCTGATGCTTGCGATAATGACAGAACTTGATACTGATGTCTCGTTGCTAGTGTCCGCTCCGTCATTCAATCCTGTGCAGCTGAAATCAATGCTAGAGACCGTGGGGCTGCCGCCATGCACAGTACAAACCATTTCCAGTCGATGTCCTGACTCAAGGACCTGACCTGTGGTGTATCCGGTGATGACAGGTTTCTCTGGTCGATATGAAGAAGAATCTACAAAAGGAAAGATCGGTAAGACCTTGTGTATTAAGGACGAAAATAGACAGGCAGGCAGAGATAGAAAGTGAATCAATGTATCAGTATCTATTAACGGTAGGCGAAAGTTATACCAAACAGTTACCTCTCATACCTGTCGTGTCGGAGAGGGGTGTGGAGGGTAGGGGCGGAGGCGGAGGGGGTTGGGGAGGGGGGACGGGGTGGTCCGTACTTGAATGGAATGAAATTCAACCAACGCTTTCATTGTAGCGCAATGTGCATGTACATGCAAAGAGTGAATCTGAAAACTAGTGCATTTCCTGTACCTACCGTTAAACCTGAGATGCAATGTTGCTGTAGCTATCCGGCCGCTGTACGCTGGATAATCAAAGTTTGCAGTACAAGATAAGAACATTCCAGTTCCTGATGGTATGAAACTGCAAATACTATCATCGGTTTCACTGGTACAGGCATTATTAGTCCAGCTGTAAGGTCGTTGGGTCTCTGGTTGTGCACTGCAGATCAGGGTTCGCGGGGTGGAGCGTTCTGCTGGATCAGTTAATGCTATTGAAACTGACTCTCTTTCTTCAAGTGACGTACGAAACATCCCATTTTCTGAAATGATCAGAACAGTGAAACAAGTAAATCTGAAAACTAGTGCACCCACTGTACTTACAATGAAAACTGAGATGCAATGTTGCTGTAGCTATCCGGCCGCTGTACTGAGGAAAATCAAAGTTTGCAGTACAGGCTACGAATATTTCATCTCCTGATGGTATGAAACTGCAAAGATTATCATCGTTTCCTCTGGTACAGGCATTATTAGTCCAACTGTAAGGCCGTTGAGCCTCTGGTTGTGCACTACAGATCAGTGTTTGTGGGGTGGAGCGTTCTGCTGGAACAGTTAGTGTTATTGAACCTGACTCTTTTTCTTGAAGTGACGTATGAAACATCCCATTTTCTGAAATGACCAGAACAGTCAGACGAGTTAGTCAACACAACGAGCACAGAGTGTTAAACATAAAACTGTGATTCGTTTAGTTTGCTGTAGGTTCTTATGGCGAACACAAAAAACACACTGAATTCTTCAACCAATCCGTGTTGTTTTCTAGTGATATGGAAAGGTAAAGGGAAAGGACCCTTCGAATGAAAGATATAAATAGATTGTGCGAGAAAACCTATAGCCGTAAATGCTAAGGAATAACTCACGCATCGTAAATTGTCCCACTTCTGCGAGATTTGGTCCACTGGGTAACATGCTGAAGGAGAGGTTGTAGGCGCCATTCGCCTGTGGAAGTGGGTAAGAGAACGAACAAACTCCTTGGTAATACTGTTTTCCACTGTCACTGTAGTCGGTCACAATCAGCACGGACGTCATCACGATCGTAGAGGACTGCAATATATGTAATAGTAAACAGACAAATCATCACTTGATAAATGGACAAGTGAGATATTTAGGCAGTAGACCACACGCTAGGACACACACACACACACACACACAGACAGGCACACGCACACACACACACACACACACACACACACACACACACACACACACACACACACATACAGAATGCAAATAGATTTGTTTTTTAGTAACATATTTATAGTATATATGTTACAGTTAATCTGTGAAACCAGGGAATACGTGTATCAACTGAACTATTTCAGGTAATGCATGAATTAACTGTGGCCACTAGTCAATACATGCATTACCTGAAAATTTCAGTTAATACATGAATTAACTAAAAGTAAGTGACAGTCAATACGTGTATGTATTACCTGAACATCTCTCTTCATCACCTTGCCAATGAGAAATAGACTAAGTTGCCTCTATGCGAGTCAAGTGAAAACAACTCACATTTGGGATAGTGTTATTTCAAGATCACTCAGGCAGAAAGACACATCTTGACTGAACACGAAATCACACAACACTGACACACACAGAAAGATAAAAACACATTCACAAGAGTGACATACTATTTTCCGGAATACTTGAATAAAGAAAACATGAGAGATGTTCAGGTAATACATGTATTGACTGTCACTTACTTTTAGTTAATTCATGTATTAACTGAAATTTTCAGGTAATGCATGTATTGACTAGTGGCCATAGTTAATTCATGCATTAACTGAAATAGTTTAGTTAATACACGTATTCCCTGGTTTCACAGATTAACTGTAACATATACTCACGAGACCTTGTGGAAGGAGAAAACTGACCAACCAACCACAAGGCAAGCAAACACAGTTTTCGAATGATTCAACTGTCGCCTTAAGTACGTCTTCACAAAACTAAATGCTATTTTTTCCCGTTTACTCACTGTGTTGGGATGTAATATGCTCCACTGACAGCTGTAGTTGCCACCAGAAGAGAACGCTCTGTCCACTCTACAGGAACCAGTCAGGGTGGTGGTGTCACTGTAGATACTACACTGGCTTAGCGTTGCAGGGTCTGTAGGAAAGAAAATACGACATTACTGCGGATATGGATAGGATACGTGTTACTTGTACTGCTGATCCTGAAAGATACATTACTATAAATGATGATCGAAAATCCAAACGTGATAGAAGGTCAATTGATAAGCTGTCCAGTGACACCATTAAACTACATGCGTAAATTATGGTAACTTGATCTTCCTACACGTATACTTACGAATAACACTTATGATGCAGGCAGCGAAGTCGCCGAAAGCAGTAGCACATTTCACAGACGTTTCGCTGAAGTTCTCTCGGTGGTTGTCAAGAATGGTCAGATAACTTTCATCGGCTGTATTGGTATTGATTCTGGTCAGTCCATAATCGTCACTGGAAAAACAGACTTCGTCATTTGGTGCACATGTTCCTAGAACACGTTCAGTTGTTGCGTCGAGAGTTCTTATCGTCCACCTCACCGGCTGATTCTTTGGCACATCCCTGCATTCAATGACACTTTTTTGTCCCTCTGTAATGGACACCCGGCCATCGATGCAGCGTTCTATGACAACCTTTGCTGTAATGTAAGATACAGAGCATTAATGATTTTTGGCAACGCAACAGGCCGACTACACCTAGGCTATGCTGTGTCGTTCCTCTGTGTTAAACAAACCCACATGGCCATCCCGGTTACTGGATGACGAGTTTTACGATAGTACAGGTACATACAATGCTTATACGTTCAGCGGAAGACTTCTAGGTTTTTTTTTTCACTTGACACCATGAAACTGACCTTGACACGGAGGGACTGTAAATATCACAGATATCACCACACCAATATACGCTGCGTCCATCGTAAATAATCTCGTTCCAAGGTCGGTCGTCAGCCAAACTAATTTCAGCACAGCCAGCCCGACATTATATGTAGCGCGAGACTGAATAGTCTTATTTTCTCGCGCACGGCTGAAGCGGTGGGATGAATAAGAATTTACTTCCCTGTAGCGTGTAGGGGCAAAACAGAACCTGTTGCGCGAGTCCCTCTACGACCTTTTTCTCTGGGTCTCAGAATAGCAGTGTTGTTCAGTTACAACAGATATCAGTTACAGATACCAAAGTGGCTCACCCATCCATAACTACGGCCGTGTAAGCCGGGAACGTTGAAAAGAAAAATAAAACGTACTGAGCCTGTAAAGATATGTGTGAATGTGAGTGAGTTGTCTGTAGTGAAAATTAATGTCTGTAGGGTGTGTGTGTGTGTGTGTGTGTGTGTGTGTGTGTGTTTCCATCTGTCTGTCTGTCTGAAGGTGTCTGTGTCTGCCTGTGTGTCTGGTTGTTGTTGGGCTTGATTTTGACTATATGTATTTGAACTTTGCATCAGCATACTCTCTCTCTCTCTCTCTCTCTCTCTCTCTTTCACGTGAGGATTGAGAGTAAAAGGCGTCTACGTAGATTCTGCTTTTATTATGAGAATGATTAAATTAGTAAAATGTAAAAATACATTCGTTCCTAAAAGTCTATCATACTATCACTGACAGAATTTATCATAAAAACTAGGAAGACACGCAAGGTAATCAAAATCTGGACAAGAAACGACACATGCGCAACTATTCGCTGGACATATATTTACATCATCAATTGAGAGCATCAGCCTATGCTCAATGGCATACAGTTGAGTATCCAATTCATTGTAAAAGATCCGAAGCCAATTAACAAACAAATATCGCTTTATTACACTGAGTGAGAATTCAAAACTCGAAGAGCGAAGTTCTGAGCTTTGCAGAATATCCAAAGATGACGGTGACGATAAAACTCTCTCTCTCTCTCTCTCTCTCTCTCTCTCTCTCTCTCTCTGCATAACCATGAAGGCTCCCTGCACATTCATAGAGAAAATACAATAATCGCACGCCATAATTTGTATTGTTATTTGCCTTGACATATTTTATCAATTTTTGTTCGGATAATTTTAATCTCTCTCTCTCTCTTTCTCTTGTGTTTCTGTTGGAATATACATGTACTAAGTTTTACAACAAGGACAAACTATGGGAGAAGTGGAGATCTCTACAGAGATAATCTTCACACACAAACTAGCACATTTTTCTTCTTGGAATTCTGTCCTTCAAGAAATTCTGTCCAGTAGATATCCTCTACAAGTATATGTACAAACCGTTCAAAAGCAATGTTTTGCGCCCTAAAGCAATATTGCTTTTTTAGAATATTAACGACTACAAGAATACAATCATATGATTAACTTCACAAAACCGCTTCATACATTTTGTTTGTGTTAGCTTCCAAGAGACCGCAAAAACATAATAAAGCATCTAGAGTTGAAGAAGCTGACCAAGCGATCTGCCTCTATGTGCTCAGTTACAGATGACAGTCAACTGTGTAACTGTTTTTACACCACTCGCCGGTGCAAATGTTCAGTGAGTTAACAAAGAATGCTTTACGTCCGAAAACAGTGAGCAAACAGAGAGCACATGTGTGAGTTATGACTTTTCATAACCAGCTCAGTGGTTCACGAGTTCACAAAAACACACTCCAGTTACGTCATCGGACAAAGACGCAGAGAAAGTGCGTCATTTTCAATATTTGGAAATCATACGTCATATTTTGTTCTTTTTGGGGGTGAAATCTTGTTTTTGCTTTGATCACACACAAATTATCGCACAGAAAAATCTATGCGAAGTACATTTTCGAGATCACTTTTGAATGCCAGTATAAGCACATGCTTTGAATGATATTCCTCTAAACATCAAGCACTTTCAACTGCTCTACGTGACATTTACTCACAAGTCATTGTGCAGATTTTTGGGTGGTACATAACTTAGTAGTCACCATATCAGAAAGATAAAATGTCGCAGAATATGTATGCGACTAGAGGTAAGAGTCTGAATGCTCGTGATACTAACAGCTTGTGAGGCTCGGTAGCTACAAAAGAAAATTGAAAAAATCTCGGGTTTCTTTCGTGGGAAAGCACTCGAACTATTATCGTGTAGGCTCTATTTCATGGTATCAGATTTCGGAACCGATGTGGCTGTACAGCTGCCCTGCATCAGGATTCGCGGGAGTGTCGGAGTTACGTCCCTGGAATCTGAGGACATTGTACTCGTCATCAACGTCAGATGTCTCCACCGGACCTGACGTGCTTTTGGGGTTGGGCTTCACAGCAGCTGTAGGTTTGGGCTTCAGGGTGGGCTTGGGCTTCAAATCTGGTTTGGGCTTCTGTACTTCGGCATAGTTACCATCCCCTTCATCAAGATCATGCTGCATTGGGCTGGAGTTGGCTCGTTTGGCAGGTTTGTTGACTTGGGCATACACGTCTCCTCCAGTCTTGGGTCGTGATTTGTTCACCTGGGCGTAGACATCAGGCTGAAATGTTGGTTCTGTGTTTCTTTTCCTTGACTTGTCAACGACGGCGTACTCGTCTCCTTGAGTGGCTGGACCGGACACTTCTGTAGGGATGACAGGTGCTGGGGCATCCACAGAACTGTACAGATCGTGATCCAGGGATGGCTGAGGGTTTGTGTGGGAGACTTTTCCATTCTCTTGTGGCGAACCTGCGCTGACTGCGGCGTATCCGTCATCGTAGGAATCCAGATTGTGATCTTCGTATGTAGGGTCGACTGTGGTCATAGCTGGTTGTTTCTGTACAGTTGATTCAGGCTGGTATGCTTCGTTGACCACGTAAGGGCTGTCTCCAGGTTCGTACAGAATGTTGTCGTGCTCGATGAATTCTGCAGCAGGTCATGATTATAAAGATATAATTAAGCCTGAAAAGAACATTTCAACAATAACAAAGCCAAACCATTAACTAACGAGTGTGTGTGTGTGTGTGTGTGTGTGTGTGTGTGTGTGTGTGTGTGTGTGTGTGTGTGTGTGTGTGTGTGTGTGTGTGTGTGTGTGTGGATGGAAAGAGAGAGAGAGAGAGAGAGAGAGACAGACAGACAGACAGACAGACAGACAGACAGACCATCGTTATCTTCCGGTTCGTTTTCTGTCGATCCTTTGGGTCCTGAAAGCAATATTGAAACATTGATTTTAAACTGGGCGTGCATTCTGCCAAGTGTAGTCTTTTTTTTTTCATCATGTAAACTGTTTTGAGCAGAGTTATGTTTTGTTTTAGGTTTGTTTCTTGGTTGTTGTAGTTGATGCTGCTGTTAATAAATATTAGTATGGGGTTTCATGCAGAACATTATTACATAGAACATTCCAAGTATATTCTCATCTTAGACCCCTGATTCCTAAGTCCATATTCGTTTAAACATAATGTTATAAATTAACACTAGATATTTCCGTAGATATAAATAGATATAAGGTAGTGTCCAATCAGTTGTAGTAGGTGTTATCCACAGGAAGCTCAAATCTCTTTAAAATCCCACCCCCAAAAAATCGAAATAGTATTCCGCAAACACACCTTTACGTCTTCTGATGACCAGGACGACGATGATGATAACAACAATGATGACCACAACAGCTGCTCCCACACCACCACCGATGGCGGCAGCAGGTGTACTTTCACTTTGTCCTGCACCTGCCGACCTTCCTCCTGTATGTGTGATTGTCGTTTCTGGTGGTGTACTGTCTCCACTTGGGCTGTTACCACTGTCACTTCCTGTAGTTGTGGGTCGTGTCGTTACTTCAGGTGGTTTTGTCGTGTGTTGCCCAGTGATTGTCTGATCGGTTGTGTGCGTTGATGCTGTACAATATAGACAAATAATGATGTAACAGGGGTGATCGTACACATGCACGCACACAGGAACGCACGCACGATATCACACACACACACACACACACACACACACACACACTCTCTCTCTCTCTCTCTCTCTCTCTCTCTCAAAGACTTCAATGTTTTCTTTTAATGCCTTGCTATCTAAGATTTTTGCAGCACAAGTGATAAACGTATCTGACAGAGAAGACTAGGGATCTATGCCACTAACGAGGACAAAATAAGCCACCTACTTGCATTGTTGAAATCAAAACGTGCTTCCAGCGTCAGGCCGTTGTAGCTGGATAGTGAAAAGTTGCCCAAGCAAGTGACCGCATTCTCAGTATGAATATTCCCTGGGGTAAACGTGCACGTTGTATTTCTGTTTCCCTCATTGCATTGTACACCACTCCAAGCGTATGGCCGGGTAGTTTCAGGTGAGATGACGCACATCAGACTCAGGGTCTCTGTTCCATCTACCGTTACGGGTAGAAATGGCAATTGTGCATCCGGCACTTGCTGATTCGCTGAAACAAAACCATGATAGTTTTTCACTTGTATTTCCTGACAGTACAATCAATTTCCTGTCGAAAATCACTTGTTTGCTACCTGAGCACTTGACAATTTGGTTTGTACAGCGTTTGAAGTGATCCAAAGAGGCTAGGTACACAACAAAGATAGATATACAGTTGTAGACTACATTAATTACGGTGTAATGCACACCAAAAGGCCGTGTATAATACACAAGTGATTGCTCTTTGGCGTCACCCCCATCCCACTCCCCCTCCATCCCCAACCGCCTCCCCCCCACCCTATAACCCCCCTTCCGTCCCCCCCACACACAAACACACATACAAACATCCAAAACCCACCCTTCCTTTTTAAAATAATTTTTTCGTTTTTTTTTGTTTTTTTTTTGAGCGGGGAGGGGGTGGGGTGGGGTGGGGGTGGTGGTGGCGGGGAAGGAGGGGGAATGGTCATAGTGCATTGCGGTTTTAAGTCGTTTTGTAACGTCCATGTGTAACGTTGTGTTCAAGAATCTAAACAAACGGGGTGGGGATCGCCAGGATTTCTGGATAGAGCATTCAATTTCATTTTTTTTTTCAAACCCTCGTTTGTCACCTGAACATTTGAACATTATGTTGCCGGGGCTGATCTAATCCTGAACCAAAAACAGATGGCCTGGGTACGGGAAATCTTGTGGTCCAGCGAGGGCTAACACCGATTTCTTTTACGCTTTGTAGACGGTTGAAGGTTCGCTTATTGTAAGGGACTGTTCTAAATGATTGTTTTCTTTAAACCGCATTAAAGGTGTTAAATTCGGGGGGGGGGGGGGGGGGGAGGGAGGGGGGTGCGTGCGCGCGCGCGTGTCTGTGTATCTGTGTGTGTGTAGACTTTTGTAAACCAGTTCGAGATTTACCGGGGCGGTCGGTGGTGTAGTGGTTAAGAGACGTGTCACCAATGCGAGAGGTCAGGGATTGGAGTCCTACTCGGTCAAAGAATTTTTCCTTCTCGTATGTGGCACCGATCATTCGGGCCGATCGTCGGGGGTTCTCTCCGGGTACTCCGGGTTCCTCCCCCTCTGCTTTGGAGATGTTCAGCCCACAAAAATTCAAAAATAAAATAAATGCAAATCTAAATTCCGAAATTTGAATAGCTGAGCTGACCCTTCGCACCACGTGATTGTAATGAGTGTATGTCCAGTGTGTGAGAGAATGTGTGTGATTCACGCGAGCGTGCGTGTTGCGTTCAGTGGCGCTTTGAGCCGATTCATGAAATTGGGTAAAGCGCCTATACAATTGTTATTATTATTATTATTATTGTGAAACTCACGTATAGTGATAGTGGCGATGTGCGTGTCCTGAAGACCAGGGTCCGCCGTGAGAGACAAATAAATCTCTCCGTCTACAGGACGTGAAAAAGAGAAGCCACACATCCCTGTGTAATATGGCTGTCCTCGTTGCTGGTACGCGAATAGTATAGACGGCATTTTTCTGAAGGCTCCCTGCACATTCATTGGGATAATAAAATAAAATGCCACGCCATAGTTTGTGTTATTTATGTGCCTATATGTTTTATCGAAGTTTGTTCGGATACTTTTAATTTCTTAAACAAGTTCAACCGTTGAATCTCTCTCTCTCTCTCTCTCTCTCTCTCTCTCTCGCTCTCGCTCTAAATTACAGATGGTAACTTTCGAAAATGTTTTTAACATCAGATCTTATGTCGGGCGTCGCAAACATGGACGTTTTTGTTGCGTTGTTTCATCATCATCAACATCAACTTATAGATGTTCTTACTGTGTGGCATCACCTTTTAGTCGCCACAGTATACTGAGTACAGTACGCAAGATGTCCACCATTTACCTCAGCCGTGTACCGAATATTCCACTGACAGGTGTAAACATTGTTGGATGAATACAGCTGTGTAACGTGGCAGTAGCCAGATAATGTAGAATCGTCCATGTTAATATGACAGTCACTGTGCTTTGCGGAATCTGTTAAGAAGAAAGAATTTCCATGACAATACAAGAAATGAAAACCTGACGAGAGAGAGAGAGAGAGAGAGACAGACAGAGAGACAGACAGACAGACAGATTTGTTGTTGCTTACTTATTCTCTTCCCTTTTGGAGAAAATCTGATAGCCTAACCCTGTGGTGCGCGCCATCTACTTAACCTTTGTGTTGGAACAGTGGCGCTTGGAGGAAAGCAGAAGAAACTGACGGAAAACCTCCACTGAACAGCACAGACTCCAAGAAAATCAACATCGGATAACACGTAGATCTAGGCGTACACCTCGACCTGGGACCGAACCCACTTTTCACCGCGACAGTATGCAGTGACTGCATAACGGTCAGTGGGAGGCTGTTTACACTTGCCAATTTTAGTGGTTCGAACCCCGGTTGGGTCCGGGTTGGTGCGTTTACATTTAACCATTCCGGGTTAAAAGCGACCCTGGTTCAACCCTGCTACGGACCAGGATTCAACCCGGGTCCTGGGAAAATTACATTTCATGCTAAACATGCAGCTGGCGTCATGATGCTTTCGTCAAGGCGTGACGGCGGGCATGACGTAAGTTTTCCTACGCCATTGTCAGGGCCAGAGTCGCAGAGAATGTAGTGGAAACGCAACTGGCCCGAGTCCAACCAGAGTCGAGGTAAACTCGGGTTTAACCCGGGCTGTAGCGTAAACAGCCTCAGTTACACCTATGGGCTGTTTAGTCGAGACAATGTGTGTGTGTGTGTGTGTGTGTGTGTGTGTGTGTGTGTGTGTGTGTGTGGTGTTTCAGCACATCCGCACATTTTCTTCTGCCTTTCTTCTGTCATGTATAATGAACAAGAATGACAGCAAAAAATATTTCAGAACACGATCCGAAACATAAATTAGTGGTTTTGTTTATCCACAAAGAAATTTACTCACGTACGATCCGGATCTGGCATGAATAGGCTGATCCTGCTTTGCACGTCACAATCGTGTTACCGTATTTCCGATAGTTGTCAACAATGGTCAGATCACTTGATTCATCCTTTCTCGTCAAGATGATGTCGCTATAAGTACGGCACGGGGCACCAAGCGTTGGGCACGATCCTGAGAATATCTGTGCGTTGTTATCAGGGGGCGATATTGTCCAGGTGACCTTTTGAAATCTGTCATGCTGACATCTGACAGAATCGTATTCAAATTCCCGTAGAGAAAGCCGCCCATCCTTACAATCTGGGAGGGCGACGTTTTCGACTGAAAGGAAACATTTAATCATTCAATCATTCAAATTAAAACAAATGTAAGCACCGTTATTTCTTAACAGTTGTTCTAAAAAAAGCTGAAACTGTGCACATTTATCTTGAATCAAGACAATCGATACTGAGCGAGATGTGACAGCCCCAGGGGGAGCGCGGTGGGGGTGGGGGTAGGTGGGGGGGAGGGGTGTGTGTGTCTCAGGCACGTTTACCAAACGATCGACGTACGGATAATATCTCTTGACTCGAACTAAGATGATATCAGCAATTCCAGTATCTAAAAACTAAAAGTAAACTAGGGTTTCCGAACACAAAACGAAAAGACACACACTGTAATATTATTCATTATAAGAGTTTCATAGTTTATAATATGGTCGTGAAAACCTTACCTGCAACACATATCCTCAGTTTGAAATAAAAAAGGTTCACAGTAAAGTTAACCTTTCATACTTTTACCAATACGGACAGACCATTCTGCCCCCCTACGAACGCCCGTGGACTTTCCACCAGTGCACAGGGTGTTTTTCGGTGACTCGGTGGCTTTGTGTACGACTCTGCTAAATTGCTTCTTGTTAGTGTTACACTTAATTCATGTGCATTTACAAGTAAAAGACTGCTAAGAGCACAATTGGAAGAACTTATGTCAGTGATTATTTTCAAAGAATCCAGCGTGCTAATTCTGCCCCCCCCCCCCCCCCCCAAAAAAAAAAAAAAAAGAAAAAAGAAAAAAAAAAGAGGTGGGAGTTGGATTTGTGCGTGTGTGTGTGTGTGTGTGGGGGGGGGGGGGGAGGGGGTCAGGCGTGGTGCAGCATACACAGTTTTATTCACTGCTTGCTACCGTATTTTCTGTTTTCAAACCCAGTGTACAATCTACCTGCTAGAACACATGTAGGCAATGAAAGGTAAGCAAAAAGAAAACAGCACGAGACAAACCGCAACACACCGCGTACGCGTAATGTGCCCCACGGTCAACGCAGCTTAAGACGGAAAGTGCCCGGGGTCATTCTTGCCGGCGGAATCATCCGGCAGGTTACACTGATGTAACCCCGCATAAGTTACACCCGTTTGCGCTCATACAGTATACATATATATGTCATGTGTGCCTTGGAAAAACTCTTATACTCATACAATGAGCTACAAAACATATCTATTTATTTTAGTCTTTGGCACTCAGATTTCAAGAGATAACAGGACATTCTAACCGTCTTCCTTACCTTCATGTCTTGTGAAGACAAAATACAGAATCACAATCACGTAAAACGCCATTCTTGAGCCGCACAATGATCCAAAAAAATTGTAACGGGACAGAAACCACAACCACAGCTGGGACGAGCCGATATGGCTAAATATAGAACTTCCTTGTACACGACCTCTCCAGAACGCGAGACTCTATTCAAAGCCTTACCGTGTTCGTCTCACAACACAAGAGACCAGGCATAGAATTTGAGAAGAGAGATATTTAGTGCTCTTACAGGGGGACCACAGGTCCCATTGTTTAACAGTACAACCCTCTAAAATAAAAGAATGCGTGCGTGCGTGCGTGCGTGCGTGCGTGCGTGCGTGCGTGCGTGCGTGCGTGCGTGTGTGTGTGTGTGTGTGTGTGTGTGTGTGTGTGTGACATAACCAGTCTTTGTTTTAAAGTGTTCCGCGAAAGTGCCAAGTGTTTACTTCTACCCGAATAGCCGATAACCGTGTTTGTAACTGAGTGCAGTACTTCTACCCCCCCTCCCGTCCCTTCGCCACCCCCGCACCCCCCCCCCCCACACACACACACACACACCGCCCCCCCCCCCCCCCAGCCCAAATTATTTCCACAATCTCACCACCCTCCCTCCTAAACAAAAAAGAAACCTGCCAACGCAACATTTCCTGCAAATATGGCAGCTAGTCTAAAGAGCTGTCTGAGCCGCTATTATAAGCCCTGCTGAACGGGATTCTTTCTCCTCCCCTTTTCCCCCTCCCCTCTCCCCCCCCCAGCCCCTCCGCCATTACCCCCCCCCCACACACACACACACACACAGACTACGACGCGCACCATGAATATCTCTTGGTACATGTTTCTTTTATCTTTTCCTTCCTTTTTACGTCCTGGTTCATAAAAAAAGTTAAAAACATTCCACCCGTGAAAGAGCGGGTGTGTGTAGTTCTGTTATGACATAAGAAGCAAGAGTCGTCGGCCCGGTTTTGAGACGAATAGCGGTTCCTTTCATATCTATATACATTCGTTCTAGCAACTGCTCTTTCGTGTCACACACACACACACACACACACACACACACACACACACACACACACACACACACACACACACAGAGAGAGAGAGATAACACTCAGTAACAATTTCAAGACCAATTTATTACCTCCTAAAGAAGCTTCGTGCAAACATTTTCCCTGGCCATGGCTTGTGTAAACATGGCCGTGATCAAGCCGCCAGTCAGTTTTCAAATAGCACGGTTAAGTCTCACTCATAAAGCTCACTTAGACAACGATTATTTGCAGGAGATATAGTGTTTATATTATTCGGCAATTACCCACCTTGAGAAGCTCGGAGACACGTGAATACAATCGATATAATTTATGCCGAGTAAACCGAAAACAAAAAGTAATGAAAAGAAATGCATTGGTAGTATGTTTTCAGTGACTGCCACAGCAGTGACCCGTGTTTTCGAGTGCACACATAATTTTGCAGACATTATTATTGTTCAGCATTTCTATTTTTCGCACCGCTTTACACAAGAACTAAACAGTTATATCTTAAGTAATGAAGACATGTTAAACCAACCCGAGTCCTTTAATTAATCCAATGGCCACCATGGACTAAGAAAATCAAAAATGAATAGGGAAAAAAAAACAACCGTCAACTATAAAACAGAAATCACAAAAAAGCAACAACGACATCTCTAATTACAATACTAGTACAATGCAAAGCGACTAAACAAATCTTATGTGAAAACAACAGAGGCACGGAAATGCCAACTTGGTAACAAACAAGATTGAGGGGGGTGGGGGGGGGGTGCAATACACACTAAATTTCTGAAGGTAATAGTTATGAATAATCTGGATAACACTTCATTCTTCAGGGTGATGTGAAAAGAATACACACACACACACACACACACACACACACACACACACACACACACACACACACACACACACACACACACACACACCTATTCATACCAACACGCATGGCAGACACACGAATATCGGCAATTACATGATATCTTTTGTGTGAAACTGAGCTTTCAGAGTGTATTTTCGTAGACGTGGGGGACAGCTGTCCTGTTCTGAGACTCGTTTCCCTGTCTGTTGGACGTTTGTAGTCGACTCCCATTCTCTGTGGAAATAAAGGCAAATGAAAAGTTGTCAAAGAGGACGTCTCATGAATTCAGTTCACTTCAATTCAAATATCTTTATTATCAAAGTCTGATCAGTTTGGTTTGAGTGGGAAAAAAAAAAAAACCTTGAAGCGGATACCTTGCGTGAAATTAAAGATTCGAAAGTAAAATTACAAAAGTTGCAAAAGAAGCTCTGTTTAAAAAAAAATACATTGGTACTGCTGATAGTGTTGTTTTTGCTAAAATGGTCTCCGTCTTCTTGATTGTAGTTGTTGTAGCTGTTGTTATACAACAGTCCTTTTTCTTGGTACCTGTTGAAAACTGTGGTTTCTGCTCAGCCTCGATTTCTTCATAAACGCCCTGGGGATTTGCAGTCCCACTTGCTCTAGCGCCATCTGCACCGGGTGGTCTGAGTCCAGTGTATGGGTGTGTGTCTTCTTCCCTTCTGCGACGTGGGTGGTCGTATGTCTTCCAGCCTAGTTAATTTAATATAGTATTCTTAATGACGGAAGCAAAAGATGTGAGTCGGTCTTTGTGGTCTTTTTTTTGTTTGGTTGGTTGTTGTCTTGTTCTCAGCAAAAAAAACAAAAAAAAACATCGAATACACAGGATTACACTCATACGATAAGCTTATTTTGCTCCTAAGATTCAACAATGAATATGCATTAAGTTTACTCACGGAAATGTCTTATTACAAGTATGACAACTACGAGCAGGATCACCAGTACACACGCTGCTATGCCCCCAGATACTGCTGCAACTGGGAACGATTGTGTTTCGGCGTTGCCTGTAACAGAATCAGAATTGTTTATTGATAGGCCTTTACGCTCATTCAAAGTTGAGAGTGACATCCAGACATTCTTATACACATTAATACTTGTACATGAAATAACCAAAGTTCAAAATAAAGTATATCAACTCAGCTGCGCAACTGTTATCTTTTTCTTAAAGCTAGAAATATATATAATGCCAGGTTCTTAACTATATAATAGTTACTTGAGCCAGAGGCCATTAACAAAGTGAGTCGAAATTAAAAATCGAACATACTTAATTTTCCAATAAATAGCATGTCCAAAATGGAAATGTGTCTTTGGACTCACAGCTCGAATGAGAAATTTAACTTCAAATCTAATAAGGAGAAAGAGAGACGGAGAGATTTTGAAACTTCGAACAAAAAAATCAGTACAGTAGAAATAACAAGATCTTCTCACCAACGCTTTCCTGTTTGATTTGGTAACATTTCAAGATAACTGATGAGAACACCAATTCACTCGCGACAAGAACACTTTATTTTCAAAGCACCCAACTACGCACCTTCCTTTGTGTTAACATGAAGGTAGAGCACGATTGTGACCCCACCAAAATTGTTTGCAAAAGTCACTGAGTAGAGTCCTGTATTCTGAACGGTAGAGGTTTGAAGCGAAATCGTGCAGTTGTTTACATAGATATTTTCAGCTTGTTTACAGATTACACTCAAGTCTCTTGTCACCACCCCTGTGCTGTCTTCTTCTGAAGGGTGTCTGTCGCCAAAGAATTCCACACGGGGAACCGGAAGAGGGTAGGCCATCACTTGCACACTCTCGTCAGAATTGACGAAAAGAACGATGTTTCGTTCGGTTAGGTGTTGAAATGGTTCGGTGAGTCTAGGAGCACCTGCAAAACAACGCCAAGAGTTACCTGAGAAACACTGCGGGAGAAATTCATACCTTCAAAACACAGAACCAGCTGGGCTGTTCTTTACAAGATCCGAGGAAGTAGAGTGCACAATGTACAAGTTCGATCAACAATATTGCAGGAGGCATTTTAACACTATTTATCATAATTCAATTATTAACGATTCTGTTCTTACAATTCTCAAACTCAACCTGACTGTCGGGTTCCTCACTCTGTTGTTGTTACAAAAGATGGCATGGCTTCTATGAGGCCAACAATCATATATTTTGTGTGGTCTTATTTGGGGTCTTGAACACAAACAAAAACCCTTCCAGCTGACTGGTAGAGGGCCTCTTTCACAAGTCATTTTACTTACGGAGCACAGCTAGAGTAACAGACGTGGACAATACAAGGTTTGGCTGTGGTTGCCAGCTCGCTGAACAATTACACAGACGTTGATTATCAGTCTCGCTGATGCTTGGGATAATGACAGAGCTTGATACTGATGTCTCGTTGCTAGTGTCCTCTCCGTCATCCAATCCTGTGCACGTGAAGTCAATCCTAGAAACCTTGGGGCTGCCGCCATGCACAGTACAAACCATTTCCAGTCTATGTCCTAACTGGAGGACCTGGCCTGTGGTGTATCCGGTGATGACAGGTTGATCTGGTGGATCTGGAAATACATGTAATGATAATATCAAAGAGTTGTGAGAGCTTTCAAAACATTGGTGCATTGCTTACATTTGAAATGTTTTGGCTGGCTGGCTAAAGTATTGTTATTGTTTTGGTTTAGGGTTTTTCAGGATGTGATTTGTCGTTTGATATTTTCAAAGAACTGAGCAAGTCCGACCAGTCTTGATACATCTACTTAAGGAAAACCAAACAGCAAGTTCCATGGTCTTAAAATGCTTGTATATGTCGAAATATGATCTTCTATATGTATAACATTTGGTACTTTTGGGAAAAAAAACACAACCGATGTGGTGCTAATTTAAACCAGTTTGCAAACAGGCGTTTATCACAGCCCCTGTAAATACAGGTTTTTCGAATGCAGGAATTAAACAGGTTTTGGAATAGGAATCTACCGAAGAAATGCGTAATATAGATGAATAATTTTACAAAGAAGGTGAAACTAAAATAATTTCGAACACACACACACACACACACACACACACACACACACACACACACACACACACACACACACACACACACACACCTCAAACCTGCAAAAGACCATAAACATATCTGACAAAGAAGACAAGGGATTCATGCCACTAACGAGGACAAAACAAGCCACGTACTTGCATTGTTGAAATCAAAACGTGCTTCCAGCGTCAGGCCGTTGTAGTTGGATTGTGAAAAGTTGCCCAAGCAAGTGACTACATTCTCGGTATGAATACTTCCTGGTGTAAACGTGCACGTTTTCTTTCCGTTTTCCTCGTTGCATTGTACACCACTCCAAGTGTATGGCCGGGTAGTTTCAGGTGAGACGACGCACATCAAACTCATGGTCTCCGCTCCATCTACCGTTACCGGCAAAGTTGGAAGTGTCGCATCCGGCACTTGATGACTCGCTGAAACAAAAACATGACAGTTCTGACAGTGTCGGTGGATGGGTGTTTGCGAGCGTCCTTTTCCACCACGTATGGGTATTATCAAAGACGGGGCAATGAGAAAAAGGCCAGCACAAATATTTGGCCCCAGGCGGGATTCGAACTCACGACCCGAGCAGTGAAAGTCCAACGCTCTACCATTCAGCCACCTCGGCTCCCCGACAGTTCTGACAGATCTGAAGAAAAAAATCAAAACCAAATACATGAAGACAACAACAACAAACCAGACAAAATGGCGGATGTTTGGAGAAGCAAGTCTTGTAGTCTTGGCGTTTTACGGACGTAATTCATTATTGTATTGAAAAAAATATGCAGTGAAAGACAACTGCATTGTCGACTCGGTGAGTCATTCTTAACATACGTACGCATTGTGATGGTGGCGATGTGTGTGTCCTGAAGACCAGGGTCCACTGTAAGAGACAAATAATATTCTCCGTCTACAGGACGTGGGTAAGAGAAGGCACACATCCCTCTGTAAAATGGCTGTCCATGTTGGTTGTGCGCGTATAAGATAGACGGCATCATTAGGAAAGGTCCCTGTGCATTGATAAGAAAAAACAAACAAACTATAGTTAGCGTCAGTACGTCAACTGCTTGATTATCTCTCTCTCTCTCCATACGTACAAAGTAAGTTAAATTAATTCATCGCTTCTGAAGACTATTTTATGATTATATAATATCTTTTTTATCTTATATTTATATACTTCTGGCAAAATAACGCGTGGTCTGCAGCTGATTGGTCGGTTGGTTGTTTTGGGGTTCATAATCTTTTCCCACCATATTCAAATATCAAAAATGGGGAATATGATAAAAAGCAAGTACTAGTGTCTGCTGCTAAATGAAAGGGACAAGAAAGGCTGTGTGTGTAAAACAGAATTGCCCTACTTTTGCTTCCTTCTCGCATTATTAACTGGAACGTGTGCGGGGTATATATATGTTTCGAACTTAATCGCTTTGTCGCCATAGACATTAAAAGTGCATAGTTTCTGTGTTTGGTTTACCTCAGCTGTGTACCGAATATTCCATTGACAGGTGTAAACATTGTTGGATGAATACAGCTGTGTCACGTGGCAGTAGCCAGACAATGTAGAATCATCCATATTGATATGACAGTCACTGTGGTTTGCGGGATCTGTTGAAAAATCATTGATTTTATCTTTTAAGGAAGCATACAGCGCTTGTCTTCAGAGAGAGAGAGAGAGAGTACCTCACACATTTCAAACTGTTATCTCATTACATTTACGAAACCAGTTTCAAAACACGCAAGCTCTCTTTCCAAAGTGACCGCCGTTAACGTTGTCATAAACGCAACACCAGTAAGGAAAAGAAGAAGAAAACTCATTTCAAACATCACTATCCAAACCATTTAACACAGTTATCAATTTGATTCAGAATAACAGAAAGTCACTCACGTACAATCCGGATCTGGCATGAATAGGCTGATCCTGCTTTGCACGCCACAATCGTGTTACCGTATTTACGATAGTCGGCAACAATGGTCAGATCACTTGATTCATCCTTTCTCGTCAAGATGATGTCGCTATAAGTACGGCACGGGGCACCAAGCGTTGGGCACGATCCTGAGAATATCGGTGCGTTGTTATCAGGGGACGATATTGTCCAGGTGACCTCTTGAAATCTGTCATGCCGACATGTGACAGAATCGTTTCCAAATTCCCGCAGAGAAAGCCATCCATCCTTACAATCTGGGAGGGCGACATTCTCGGCTGAAAGGGAACAGGAAAACATTTTCACATTGAAATTAAAACAAAAATAAACACCGACATGTATTGCCAGTTGTTCTAAAGGAAGCTGAAAGTGTACACATTTATGTTAAAATAAATCTAGAGCGAGGTGCCAAAGCCCCTGGGTGGAGGTGTGCGTAGGAGTGGGGGGGGGGGAGGGGGGTTAGGCCCGTTTACCAAACGACGTATAGCTAGTAATATCTGTTGACTCGAACTAAAATGATATCAGAAATTCAAATATCTCTAAAAACTGAAATTGGAGGTTTCCCAGAAAAATCCAAAAAGAAATATTGAAATATTATTCAGAATAATATTTTCATGGTTTATATGATCGGGGAAACATTAAATTCCATTTTTGAAAATTCCCCTAGTATAGTTTACCTTTCAATCGTACAAAAACAGGCCAAATACCGCAACGAAAAACATCAAAACGCATGAAATCGCAACATACGCGTACGCGTAATTACCTATGTCAATCTCAGGGGCCATTTCTGCCGTCGACATCATCATTTAGGATACCCCGCTTTAGTTATAGGCGGTAGCGCTCGTACAGTTGTAGCAGGAACGGATTCCTGCTTAGTTACAGTTAGAATGTCCAGAATGGTCCGCTCTCCATCCAAGCCCCGCTTTGTGTAGCTCGCCCTGACAGCTAGGAGTACCTCTTATGAGCCCGAAACATATTACTCCCTGCCCACTATAATATAATATGATAAAGGCTGGTTAAAAAGAATAGGCCACGACTACACACCACTAGGACACACATCAAGCGAGTAAATACACGCAAGGCGTGGACATTCCCCATTAGGCCCGAGACCACTGCAGATTGCATAATAGCGGCCTGAAGTGGCTTCTAGTGATCCGAACATTTCAAGAAAAATTGCGATTTTCGAAGGGGCTTTTAAGAGTTAAAGGGTTCCAAGGCGGTGCCGGTGGGTATAAATACGACAGATTCCCCCTTCTCTTGGTCCAGTGCTTGAAGAAGACACAGGTCCCGTGTTCTTCAAGGCGAATAGCCCTGAACCTCACGTATAGTTAAGACTTTATGTTGTCTGTCTGATGTGCCTGCAAGGCCTACCTTCGTTGTATTGTCTAAAGTGTGGCTGTAACGTCGACCTCCTGTTGTGATGTCATAAATGTCTTGTTGTCTTGTCCAAAGTGTGTCTGAAAGGTTTAGGGGGAGCCGGGGTGGTCGAATGGTAGAGCGTTGGACTTCTAATGCTCGGGTCGTGAGTTCGATCCCGGCTGGGGCCAAAATATTTGTGCTGGCTTTTTCATCGTTGCCCCGTCTTTGATATCACCCTATGTGGTGGAAAAAGGACGTTAAACCCCCAAACACCCACCCACCCACCCTGAAAGGTTCAGCTGTAAGTTGCCCGACTTCTATATCTTAATTCGAGGCAGTTGGCTGAAGGGTCATGGGACACAGTAGGATTCACACATACGTGCCGAAGTACGTTGCGCCGTAGTTGCACTATATGCAAAAGTACACAGTATACATGTGTGCCTGTGCAAGAACTTACTGAACTCATACAATTATCCATAAAACCCTTATCTCTGTCTGTTTTTGTCCTGCGTGCTTGGGTTACCAGAAAAAAGGACCCATTCTGACCGTTCTCCTTACCTTCGTGTCTTGTGAAGACAAAGTAAAACATCACAATTGCGTAAAACGACATTCTGAAACCGAGAACTTTTTACAGTAAATTTCACACGAGTAACGGCACACAAACCACAACCACAGCTGATACGAGCTGATATGGCTGAATAAAACTTCCTGGTACACGTTTTGTCGAGGACGCGAAACTCAGTTCATAGCCTTGGTTTGTGTCGTCTGAAACGCAATAGACAGGCATAGAATTGGAGACTTCTAGTGCTCGTACAGATGACATACAGGCCTCATTGTTCACCTGTACAAAACGAATATCGTGGAATGGCAGTAACTCGATCATTTCCTTACAACAGACGGATTAGTGCGTGCGTGCGCGCGTGCGCGCGCGCGCGCGCGTGTGTGTGTGTGTGTGTGTGTGTGTGTGTGTGTGTGTGTGTGTGTGTGTGTGTGTGTGTGTGTTGTGTGCGTGCGCGCGCGCGCGCGCGCGTACTTAGCTGAAATCCCGTTACAACTGCCCGACCACGAAAGAGGCTGTCCATAAAGTCCGCCCTGCATGTGATGATTTTCCCAACGTCTTCCTCAATCTTGCTAGTATAGCGGCAAGTGTCAGTTCTCTGATTTCCATTCTCGCACTGAACGCCTTCCCATGTGTATTCTGGTGGAGAATCGAGGCCGGGCGCATAACACGTAAAGTCCAGGGAAGTAGAATGAGCTTCTCTTAGTGCCAAAGGTTTTGTAGTGGGCAAGTTACTATTCCCTATCAGCTGAGAAGTTTGATTCTCTGAAAATTCAAACGGACAGTTAAACTGGAGGGATATTATCACACACACACACACACACACACACACACACACACACACACACACACACACACACACACACAGTGCGCGCGCGCATGACAGGACATGACATGACAAGACATGACAAATACCACACTTGTACCCAGCAAATTCAG
This sequence comes from Batillaria attramentaria, assembly GCA_018292915.2. Classification (NCBI taxonomy): domain Eukaryota; kingdom Metazoa; phylum Mollusca; class Gastropoda; family Batillariidae; genus Batillaria; species Batillaria attramentaria. The sequence goes on from JACVVK020000058.1 coordinate 1,203,731, forward strand.
CCCTTCACAAATGTGTCTTACCTATACGCACAGAACCAGCGTACAACTTCTCAGCGCCCGTAAACGTAATGTAAAATGCATATTCGCCAGCATTCTCAGGAAGAAGTGCGGACATGCCACATGACGCATGGTTGCGTGTTTGACCTGACTCCGTAATCTTGACCAGGACAAACGCCGACGCCAGTGGTTGACTCTGGAATCAAAACATTTCATCTTTCTTCTTTTTTTTAAAACAGTGACTGGTTTTAGTGTGCTATCCAGTAATCGACGGTTACGATGTGACAAGGCTGAACAACGTAACATTGTGTGTGTGTGTGTGTGTGTGTGTGTGTGTGTGTGTGTGTGTGTGTGTGTGTGTGTGTGTGTGTGAGATAAGATAACGAAGGGCAATTTTTACGAGTCCACAAGAGTATGAACTTCCTGCTTCCTTCCTGCGTCCATTAAAATGTTTTCCAGCAGCAGATAAATACAATTTGTGAAAATCTAATCTGTTTGCACCCATCATTCAATTCCCATTGTGTGTTGAGAGAAGAAGGGAATGAAGCACAACTGCAAAAATTGTCTCACGGTGGGAGCCATGGTCCACTGACAACTGTATTGTCCTGTTGGAGAGTAAGTCCTCGGAATGTAGCAGTCTCCGTTCACTGTTCTGTTCTCTCTGTCTATGGACAGACTACACAAGGTCGGATTTCCAGGATCTGTACTCACAGCAGAAGCAAGAAGACTACCAGCAAAAAGAAAAGTAACGCTATTTCTAAATTTTTAAAAATCTAAATTTATTATAATCCTCAAGCTCATTAAAGCGCACCTCAAGTGGAATTCATCATGAACAATAATAATTACAGAAACGAAATCAACAATCATAACAACAAAAAAACAGAGCCATCCTCTTTTACATAAGCGGTAATTTCGTAAATGCTCATATCTACACGGAGTATAATCATAATAATGATAAGAAGAAAATGTATATACCCGGCTTCTTGGCCCAAAGAGCCACACACTGAACCCAAAACGCACTCTCACCTGAATCACACGCATCTCTTTAAGTCTCGAACTTAATATGTATGCGGTTTTTTTTTAATTAAATTTTGTTAGACAATTTCCAAAGCAGAGTGCCGGGGAATGGAGAGGAGGGGGGCATGGGGCGGGGGGGGGGGGGTAGAGGAAGTCGGAGTACAGGTAGAGAACCCCCGATATTCGGCCTGAATGAACGCTCCAACAGTCTAGAGGTGAAAAATCCGATGCCCCAAAGTAAGGACTCGAACCTCTAACCGCTTCGATGGCAGGATTTACCTCTACTCCACCGATGTTCCCAAATTGGCCATAAAGTTCTTTCAAGTAAGTGTCGGAACAAATCGTATATTATTATTCGAAAATACGTATGCATCGGTGAAATATAAATCAGCAGTAGACATCAGAAGATGTACACACAGTTCACATGACAATGTACAACTTACCTTGACTCTTAGACAGAGCAAAGATCACAGTGGTGATCGCGACAATGAAGTTTGTATCCATCGTAGCTACACTTCTTTACAATGCATGCGTGGCAAGCGAATCCTGCAAACACACTCCTGCTATGTATGGGAGGTTGTGAGGAAACTCTTTCCCACGCAGCCACAGGACAGAAAGTGGCTGAACTGAGTTCCGTGTCGACCTGATTTCCCAAGCATGACCTGTCTTTTTTCTGAGTGTCGGGTAGATCTTTTTGAGGTCACGAGTGTTTAAGTAAAGCCCATTAACTCAATTCCTACTGAGTAAGTTTTAGGTCGTGCACTAGTGGTATAAAAACAAGTCTGCATGGTTTTAAATTTGGCTTAGTGGGAGTGTTGGACTTTGACTGTACTCGTGTATTGTAAGAGCCGTCAAGAAACCGTTAATTTTGACTGATTTTTCGTACGCATGGCAAAAACTGAAAAAGAATAATTAAAAAAAGGGTGGGATATTCGTGCGCGGTACTCCGTCATTAAAAAATACACATTCGAAGAAGTCTTAGGCCACGTTTTCAATGGATGTAATACGGGATGTTTTCCCCTCAGGATCCTGTCTGCCATAACTTAACTCCTACCAATTAAGGGGAGCCAGGGTGGCCGAACGGTAGAGCGTTGGACTCTCAATGCTCGAGTCGTGAGTTCGTATCCCGCCGGCTGGGGCCAAATATTTGTGCGGGTCTTTTATTTTTTTCCTCGTTGCCCCGTCTTTGATATCACCCTTATGTGGTGGAAAAGGACGTTAAACTCCCAAACACCCACCCCCACCCCCTACCAAGTAAGTGTGGGGTTGTGCACCACTGGACTAAAAAAAATTCTAAATTAATTTGTTTACATTTGACTGAGTGGGAGTGATTATACTCGTGTTTGCTGCAGCGTGAGCCGTCAAGGAACCATCAATTTTGCCTGATTTTCGTATACAGAGACGAAACCTAAAAAGAGTCAAAAAGGTGCGCGGAACGAAATGTGTTAATAGTTTTGAATCAGTCCATGTAGAGAGGCCAAGTTAACACCACTGTGTCGTGACAGTTACTGCTGTTAGATTTCGGACTCCTTGAGAGGCACGCGAAACAAACAATACATACACAATATACAATTAACACACTGAACATTAGTGACGCGTGTTTTGCCACCCTTGCCCTGTTACACGACCAGTCTTCCTTTGCTGTCATAGGTTTTTCGTAGGGGTTTTTTTTTTAACAGGGAAATATTAGAGAAACAGAAAACTGTCAAGATCCCAAAAAGATTGTAATGCCCTTCAATGTATTTATAGACCGACAGTAGAGCTCAACTGAAATTTCCTGGTCAGCCGCTGCTGAATCATCACTGTTGAAGCTTCTATTTGAAAACACTTGAATAGACGTGGGGCGGTGGGACTCGAATCGACCACGCTACCCAAATAATTACCCGGATGTGACATGTGACATAATGCCGTGAGTTTCGACACACCAGTCTTTGCATTCAGCCGAGAGACGTGCGATGCGCGTCATAAGGAAGATCCACACAGTGCTATATAGAAGTTTTCGTCTGCTACGTAGGATGTACCAGAAGTAATAACCTAAATGCTGCTAGCTGGTTTAATTGACCACGGAAACAGTCAATATGTACACCAAAATAAAGTTTAGCCATTGTTCTACACCCTTGCGTAATTTTAAGTCAAACTGTGATGTCAATCAAAAGTTCTGACGTCATGTCAATCAAACCCACCGTGCCTTAAAAAGTAGACCCGAAAAGAGGACAACGTGCCTTCGACATTTTTAATCGACTCATACTCAGCCAAGTCTAATTTGACCAAAGTATATTAAGGCAGGTCTTAAGTTTGTTTATAAATCTAGGATAGTTTCAAATTTGGAGATGGATGCATATCTGATGACCATACGAAAAAATGCGACAATTTACAGTTAGGGACGAGCAATTAAACGTCTTGGATCGGGAAGCAAATGAAAGTCTGTATCTCTTAATATACACACAATAAGCTAAAGATTTTGTTCCCCTGGTATCGTGGACAGGTAAATTAACGAGCAACTTCAAAAAAAAAAAAAAAAAAAACCTTCATGATAAAGTGGTTACCCCCATCTTCTGACCAAAGAACAGAGCAACTAGCATTTGAAAAAAAAAACACTGACGAAATCGGTCGCACTGGTCCAGTTTTTGCATGCATACATCTGTGCGTTCTATTATATGGCGCAATATCCCCATCATTCGCCAGCATAAACTTTCGCTAACCACATAAAGGCAACTAGATACAACAAAGTAAACACTGTTGCTAAGGCAGTATGCAATGGTGATAAGTGCAAAAAAGGTTCAACAGTTCAAATGACGCTGAATCATGCAGCTAGAACAGCAGAAAATGACAATACATAAAAGTTCACTGAAGCACGTAAACCAGCAGATTCAGAGTTACAATAAAGTCTTTTTGCATAAAATATACGTCCGTGATTGATGTCAGCGTATGCGAATGTCAGATGGATCCAATATGACTGTAAGTGTGACCGGATTCTGCATGAGCTCCTGTAGCTTGATTCTTATCATGGAGATTAAGTTTGTTGTATTCGTCATCATTTTCAGTTGTCTGCGTCAAGATCTATGAAAGAGTAAAAGACAAAAGGTCAAAACAATATTGGTTAATGTGTTTAGTTATATCGTGATCCAGCATGCAGTGTAGTAGTCGTCAGATTTGAAATGATGACAAAAATCGGTATGACCCCCAAGTTATAATGTACAACGGTATCAATAAGAATGTAATGTATCGCCACTATCAGCAAAGAATTTCAAAACATGTGATAAATACACCAAGTATGGATTTCATTGCGCAGGTCACAAAAATTAATACGCTAGACATGGAATCTAATATAAGAATTATGCAGTTACAAATATAGTTAAACTATGACCTGTTTATCCAGGTACGAAGAGGGTTCGGAACGCGTGAGCCCCACCATTTCGTAGTCACCTTTGGCAATTGTGATACCAATGCCACCCTCACTAGGTAGTTCTGCAATACAAAATATTCATAAAATGTCCTGCAAAATTTGCACCCCAGTGCTAGCACTTTCCAACCAGCTTTCTTCTGCAAAACACTAATCAAAACACTGGTCAGTAGCACACGATGTGAGGGTACTGAAAATCTGCGATTAAAAGTCACCCTTACAAAGCCACGAACATGAAACAAGATGGCCACCAGCCGAATATGTTGTTTCCATTTAGTGACCTGCTGTCGTCGTGGTCGTTGTGTCATGTATGCTACCCGCGCACACACGTACGCAAGCTCTCTGATATCAAGCATGTTGACATAAAGAAAGTACTGGAAACCCTTTCCGTGCCTCTTTGCTCTTGCAAAACACTAAACACATGAGGTCGTGTTAGCTCGCCTAGCTGGTTGACGTTACTAACTTTCTGACGTATGCGAGGTTCTACAAGGGTGAATGAATTCTTGTAATAAAGTCGTTCTCCTTCCATTACTCTGGTAAAAAAAAAAAAAACAAAAAACATGGGATGAAGAGAAAAGCAAACACAGAAAACAAGACTGTTGTTTTGCCGATCAAGACTCCCGATTTCTAATCCCGTTGCAGGGTGAGCCTATTTGTGAATCTCCAGTGTTGATAACAACCATAATAACAATGGCAATTAAAGTAACAAAATGAATGTCTTACACCAGAAAGTCTTCAAAGTACACTTACCGTCAGCTGTGGATCTCAGTTTAGGTTTTGGCCTCGAGGAAGATTTTGGTCTGACGGGTGGTTTCCCCAGCTTTGTGTTTGCACTTGGTGTTCCCACCAGTTGCTCTTGGCCCATGGAGCCAGCGCTGGTGTCACCATGTCTTGAACTGCTCTTGTTCACCTGGGCGTAAACATCCCCGTTCGGACCGCAAACGCACGTGGCACTTTCCTCGTACCCTTCTTCAGCTGATGTGGGCATGTTCCAGCTCTGCACTGGCTGCTGTTTCTTTGTCTTGTCGACAACAGCGTAGACATCACCGTGTGGATCTTCCGGCTGGTCCACGTGTCCATCTTCACTGACAGTTTCATACGGATTGTCACCATTTTTCAACTCATAGGGAATACCAGTAGTTTGACCACTCTCCTCCAAGCTGGAATAAGCGCCATCGTCTGGTCTGTTTGCCAGAGCGGTATCAGTTTCTGGAAAGTTCGATGTCTGCTGGGTGCTTTCATGAGAAATCGTAGAGTATCCAGCTTCTGCAGCTGCTGTGTTGACCTCATGTGGCGACGTTTCGTCGGGTTTCTCTGACAGATCGCTGTGAGAAGGATGTCTCCAAGCAACCGCCATCGGTATGGGTCTCTGTTTTGCGTGTGCAGGTCCACTTTCATCAATCTTGTTTTCCATGCCGTAGACTTCATTTATGTGTTCCTCAAATTCTGTACAACAAGCGACAGAACAGTAACCGTATCCAGTTTAACATGAATTCTCTTTAGTGCTTTATTGAAAGACACTGATCACTACTTTGAAAGCATGACTTTTCATTGATTGTTTTTAGTTCCCATAATCAGGATAGAGCTGGACTACTGTCCGTAAAATTACTGCTTTTGTTCATGTAAAACAGGTCGCTTAACGTGATAATGCATATTAAACCTTATGAATTTTAGGGAACCTCTAAATATGTTGCATATGACAAGTCAGAAGATTGAACAAAAAGTGTACCTTCATCGCTTTCAATTGATTCAGGTTCTTGTAGTTTATCTTGTCCTGATTCTGCAAGCAAGCAAGAAAAAACAATGAAACGTGTGAAAATTCCGATCTTCTAGAACACGGAATAGGTTGTCTATCTAGGTCTACAATATCAGGCCACAGTTACAGAGGGTCTTGTACTCACGGTTTCTTTTCCTGCGTCTGACCATGAGAACCACAACAACGACAAGAACGATGACAGCAACTGCTGCTGCACTACCACCGGCGATTGCTGGAACTGGAATGCCCCCTGGAGATGTAAGCTCATGAATGAGTGCAACTTCAAATACAGGAAATACCGCTAGTCGACTGTGATCAGTCGCTGCTGTGCATAAAATGTACGTAATGTTCCTTATTCTAAAGAGCATAACGATCATAATCTGTTCTTCTGAATCAGCAGTATTTAACACAATAGACTGATAAAACATGTTCAGTGTAATAAATAATCGTATTGCCTGTGTTTATTTTTCAAGTTACCTTTATCGCTTCTGTGACCGCTGGGGTTGTCAAACCGAAAGTAGAAGTCAGCAGTGCCGAATCGGTTCTCCAAAGACACTTTGTAAATTCCGTTCTTTACAGCAGTTTGATCACGAATTCTGACGGTGCAGGTGGACTTGTACAGAGTCTTTTCATCTGGAAGGCACTGCACGTACAGCGCAGTAGACGAGGAATCAGCAAAACGGGTGTCACCAAGGAATTCCACGTGGCTCTGTGGAGCTGGAAAAGCCTGGATGTAAACCACTAACTCAGTGTCGCTCATCAGAAAAGGGTCCAAGCGAGAACCGTTGCTTCCTCTGCTGAGCTTTGGGCCGCCTACACAAGTCCGATAGGAGAGCAAAAACATAGAAAACCCATATGAAGTATTTACTTAATGCATGGCAGTAAACACGTAAAACGTATGAACAATCCTTTCAAAAACTGTCTATACAAATTATTTAAAAAAACAAACAAACAATATGAAACCCCCAAAAAATCTTAAAACTGTTCAAACGTTTATTTAGATAAACAAATGTTGTTTAATTAAGACAAAACTTGTAAAACCGTTCATACTAAAACTATCATTCTTACAGTTTACAAATAGCTTGAGACTGCTACTGTTTGTTCCTGCAAAGTTGTTGGCTTCACATCTGTAGATGGCGGCATCCTGACAGCGAGCGGACGTGGTCAGCGTGTACTGTTGGACATTCTCATCCTGACCGATGGTGTGTGAAGTTTCCACCTCTAACGGCTGTCCAGTGTCCACTCTCACCACACGGATGGACGGCTTTGGCCGCCCGCTGGCCGCACAGCTCAGGATGACTGTTTGGTTGCTTTCAACGCTGAGCTCTTTCTCCGTACCATTTAACAGAAGCATGGTGATGTGTGCTGGTTCACCTTCTAAACAGAAACATTCATGATAAAGGTGATGTTGGTGTACCGATGATAAAGGAACGACGAAATCATCTTTTAACGCTTAATTCAGGTCGTTTAATACATGCAGGCCGTGAAAGATATAGTAATAAAAGTATTACATGAAGAGAGAGAGAGAGAGAGAGAGAGAGAGAGAGAGAGAGAGACAGACAGACAGACAGACAGACAGATGAATCAGGAACTCCATACACAAGGCAAGGTTGCTGCAGGTAGAATGCAAGGAAATCTTTATGGAAATTACCGGTAACCGTCAGCGTCAAAGTGGCGTTCTTTGTATACAATTCTGGCTTCGCATCCCAGTGCGCAAGGCACACACAGCTCTCCCCGTCATCTTCAGTAGTCAGTGACTGAATGGTAATCAGGCTAGACACATTGCCACAGGATTGTCCAGGTGAGAAGTGTTGCGCTCCAGTATGATTCCCACAAGTGAAGTTGATCCTAGACACTTCTGGTTTTCCTCCGGCAACCGTGCAGGTCAAATTTAAACCGGTTCCTTGATACAAAGCTTGACTTCCATCATAACCACCGATGAAGGGTGGACTCAGGGGTGGATCTTCAAAAAAGACGATAGAGACAACGTGTCCTCATCATTACTGTCATGTCAGTTTAATGGGTCTCTTTGCTTTCTAAACCAAACCCAAGAGATCTTGTTACTTTCTCCCGTGCTTCGAGTAATTCCAACACTGCAGTGTCTGTCTTGTGTAAGCTAACGAGCAAAATGGCGGCAATAACTTGCTTTCCCCTGATCGCTACCCACTCTCAGAATTAAGCCAGCCAGCCCCCCAACAGGTTCTTCCTCCGCGGTAGTGCGTTTCTCTACTTCGCAAGTCTGGGAAAAGACGTTTTTCACCCCCTCCCCCCTCCCCTTACACCAGAGGAGTCATCCCAACCTAGGGAGGGGTAGGAGCCTACTATTCTCTCTGTAACAATACCGTGCCGATTATGTCTTACTTTGGTGTGGCATTAACTCTCATCTACTTTCTCTCGACAGTTCTCTTCCCTCAAGGCTACTACACGTTCCCAGGGCCAACGGCTATTTATCAGTTACCTACCCTCGCGTCTATCTGTACATACTGGCGTTGTTTTTGCCCCCATAATTCATCTACCGGAGCGGAGGGAAGTTTTCCCTCTTTAATTTTCGCTTCGTCCTCGGCACTTTGTGGTCGAAATAAATTTAAGTGTCCTCGGCAAAAGCAGCTGCTGATTTTGGGGTTGTTTTGTGTAGACAGTTGCATGAGTCGGTGGCATGCTAGCTATGTGTTTGAGTTGTGAGAAGGTGGAGGAAGACTGACGAGGGGGCGTTGTGTATGTCAGGGTGCTGTGTGGATGTTACAGTATGTGTTGCATGTTTAAGAGAGGAAGCTCCGGCCTTTAAAGGGATTTATATTGGAGAGGAGCTACAAAATAAATTCACTTACACATTAGATCGATCATGCCTGATGTATTCACCGACAGTTGATGCTGACGACCGAAACTAGCGGCATTGGTCGCTGTGCACGTGACATTCGTCCCGTCATGCTCCGGTAGCGGGGTAAATGTACAAGTTTCAGAAGGACCGCTGTAAGCCCTAGTACCACACATTACTCCATCCCATGAGATTATAGCTTTTGGCCAGACGTCAACAGCGGAACAGGAAAGATTTACGCTATCCAGTCCTCCCTGTGTTGTTATAACCTGGTTTAACCCTGACAGAACCACTTGAGATGGACCATCTGAAAATGAAATGAGAGTTTACGAGGGGTGCACCAAAAGTCCTTTCACAGGTGCTGTAAAACGGAAACCAATCAATGTATCGCCACCACCCTACTACAAGTTCTTACGTCACATAATTATATTGTCACTAGTCATACGAAAGTTATGTTTGAGCAGTTTGGGAAGCTCGAAGCGGTAGACTGTAGAGCTTTTGAAGATTTTTGTATACCGCTTTCACTGACCATATTCATATTGACCATGTTTATCAATTATCTTTACATTAACTTTGTGTAATAATAATGTTGTCGTACAGGCAACACGTAGTGTGTAGTTTGCTGTTTTCACGATCTGTGTTCCCTGTGTCAACTGACACGTGTAATTCTTCCCATCATCAGAACGCTGGACGTTGGTCAGGTGAAGTTCACTGTTGTTTGAATGGCCAGGCCAGGACAGTAATGGCCATGTGTAATTTTCACTGGCAGTGCAGTCACAGTTAAGGTCGTTCTTCTCTACGGGCTGCTGACTGCAGGTGATTTTAGGATCGTCGGGTGGCTCTAAAAATCACACAAGAACAGCTTACTACCTCACTTATACTGATCACATTTGCCAGCCTGTACTGTAGTTTGCGTTGTGTAAGTATACACTGTTCTTCTTGTCCACATCATATACTGAATAATTATAGTTTCTTTGTCAACATAAAAAACAGTAGTTTCCGGCAGATTTGTAAAAGTTATTCGTCAACGTTTACGGACAGACTCTTTCTTTAGGCGACTGGTCTTACTACTTTCCTATGAAGAGGAATACTGGCGTTATATCCGACTTTGTGACTGACATTAATGTATGAGGGTGGATTGGTTAACGTGTTTTCCCTGCCTCACAGGTAACTTCAAGGGCACTGGGCGAATACAAATTTCGCTTTTGTCGGGAGCAGAACCCGAAAGTTTCTCATCGCTAGTCCAAACAAACCCGCTTGAGTTAACCGTACCTGCCTTGAATGTTTAATTTGGAAATAAATTAGAGAATAAAATTTATGAGATATAATAATGAGATATGATTAGAGTTGACAAAAATGACAAAAATTGACGGACTGTTCTAGAACAGATATACATATTCTTATCTCACCTACGATCTTGCACGCTAAAGAACAAGAAAATAAACTCACCCGTGCGAAGGCAGGCGGCAAAACTAAGAAATACGACACAATAGAGTAACATGCTTGACACTTATGTCGATAATTGTTTTGCTTAATTCAGTAGCTTTAGACTTTTCGCTGGATAGTACGTAGAAGACGCCTCGACTTGCTCCTGTGCGTAGATGAAATGGCCTGCACAGTGTAAATATACTACCATCATCCGAGGTGAAAAGAGAAAAAGAACGATAAACTTCCCTGTATGCCTCGCAAACAAAAAGCCTTTTCATGGCCTGTTCACGTCATAAGCTTTCAAACGCACTCTTTTGATAACCAGTCCCTGCTTAAAAGATTTAGTAAACTGGAGCAATTCAGGTACACACTTTATCATAATTATCTCCTGTGTCCCTGCGTGTGTGACATTCGCTGTTGAAACCTGCTGTAAAACTTCAAACAGTAAGGCATCTTAATCTCGCTGTATGTCGCATAAAAACTTGCGCAAACGCACCCATACTTTAAAGAGGAAAACTTGCACGGCGGACATCGTGGGTGCAAATGCACCCATGCTTTTGAATAAGGCAAGAACTATTATACATCGTGGGTGCAAACTCACACACACTTTCAAAGGAGGAACGAAACTTACGTGCGGGGAGGGTCATTGACGTTTTTTGTGGATTTTGTTTTTTGTCTTCAAAACTATAGGTATATTTCTACTTACGATTTACGGATGTACGTTTTCCTTTTTTTATTTTCTTGTTTATTTTATTTACATACAAAATTATGCAAGTTTTGGTGAGCACTTTACCGTAATCCATTCGCTCGTCATTCGCTTGTTCGTGTAACTCAGTTGGTAATGTGGGGAGCCGGTGTGACCCAATTGTAGAGCGTTAGACTTCCAATGTTCGGGTCGTGAGTTCGAATCCCGGCTGGAGCAATATATTTGTTCTGGCGTTTTCTTCGTTGCTCGGTCTTTGATATCACGCGTATGTCGTGGAAAAGGACGTTAAACTCCCTAACACTCATCTAGTTGGCAATGCCAGTGTGTAAACAAGTCTTTTGACTACTTATTTCATTCGTATTAAAAGAAACATTGTAGTAGTGTGCCAAATATCTTCTTCTTTCAAAATGTGCGGAGTGTTGTGATAAATAGTTCCATCGGCGCATTGAGTTGTATTCAAAGAAATGCGCCCTACAAATTCCATTTATTATTATTATCATTTATTATTTACAGTACGAGAAACGGTGGGGTGGGTGGGTGTTTGGGTTTTGACGTCCTTTTCCACCACATACGAGTGATATCAAAGACGGGGCAACGATGAAAAAGCCAGCACAAATATTTGGCCCCAGCCGGGATACAAACTCACCACCCGAGCATTCAGAGTCCAGTGCTCTACCATTCGACCACCCCGGCTCCCTACGAGAAAAGGTAATATACTGTCGATGACATAGTTTGGACAAAGATTGCACACCACCTTCTTATTCCGAGGTTACTGTGATCATGTTTGGGCACATTTTCAGTCTGCTTTCGTGTGTATTTCTTTATCCCTTTATGCATGAGCCTATATAAAAGTTAAGAACACATTTTAACACACACACACACACACACACACACACACACACACACACACACACACACACACGCACACACACACACACACACACATGGCACAATGGGCAGCTCGTTTATTATGCTATTACCACTTTAGTTCGATATGCATGTTACAGTTAAAAAGGCGTGAAAAACAACATCAGCAATAATACTATGATACGTAAGAAAACAAGCAACAAAAAAACAAACAAACAATCAAACAGAGAAACAAAAACATCACGGTTCACGCCAATAAGTGATTAGAAGCCTTCTGCCATCCCTCCAATAATAAGAGTAGGTGGTTGGGTTTGTGGAAGTTTAACGTCCTTTTTCACCACGTATGGGTGAAATCAAAGACGGGTCGACAAGAAAAGAGCAGCACAAATATTTGGCCCTAGCCGGGATTCGAACTCACGGCCCATGCAATGATTAAAGTCCAACGCTCTACCATTCACTATCCCGGCTCCTCATAATACGCTAAGCAGACTTGCACAGATAAGCAATCAAAAGCGTTGAAACATGGATTTGAATAGCCCGAAACGTGATATACTCTTGCAGCATACTTCTGCAGCACTTACAGAGAAATATACAGTCTGTTTGTTTGTCTGTTCGGTGCTTATTTGCAGAGTGCAGTACTTCTAGCCTAGCTCCCACCCTCCCCAGTCCCTTCGCCAGCCCCCCCCCCCCCCCCCCCCCACGATTACTTCCACAATCCCTCCCCCACCACCGTCCCTCATTTGAAAAAAAAGAAACCTGCCAAAACAAGATTTCCTGCAAATATGGCAGCTAGTCTACAGACTACAGAGCTGTCTGAGCTGCTAGTATAAGCCCTCTTGAACGGGATTCCCTCCCCCCTCCCTCCCTCCCCACCACAGCCCCCCCCCCCCCCCCAACCACCATCCACACACACTCAGACGACGAAGCGCACCCTGTATGTCTCTTGGTCTGTCACATGTTTCTTTTATCTTTGCTTCCTTTAATTATAAGTCCTGGTTCATAAAAACTGAAAAACATTCCACCCGTGAAAGAGCGGGTGTGTGTAGTTCTTTAATGACATAAGACGTAAGAGTCGTCGGCCCGGTTTTGAGACGAATAGCGGTTCCTTTCATATCTATATACATTCGTTCTAGCAACTGCTCTTTCCACACACACACACACACACACACACACACACACACACACACACACACAGAGAGAGAGAGAGACAATGACAATGACAATGACACTTTATTTTCCAAGGATAGAAGATTAGGTGCGCAGACCTGTCTTACATCTTGTCCTTGCTACTCTACACACACACACACACACACACACACACACACACACACGGTTGCTAAACTACTATCAGCTGCTACAGTAATAAGAGAGAGAGAGAGAGAGAGAGAGAGAGAGAGAGAGAGAGAGAGATCACAGTAACAATTTCAAGACCAATTTATTACCTCCTAAAGAAGCTTCGTGCAAACATTTTCCCTGGCCATGGCTTGTGTAAACATGGCCGTGATGAAGTCGTCAATCAGTTTTCAAATGGCACGGTAAGGTCTCACTCATAATGCACACTTAGGAAGACAACGATTATTTGCAGGAGATATAGTGTTTATATTGTTCCACAGTTACCCGACTTGAGAAACTCGGAGACACGGTGAATACGAACAATAATTATAATTTATGCCGAGGCAAACCGCAAGCAAAAAAGTAATAACAAGAAATGCATTGGTAGTATGTTTTCAGTAACTGCCACAGGAGTGACCCGTGTTTTCGAGTGCACACATTTTGGAGACAGTATTGTTGTTGTATTGTTGAACCGCCTTATTATACAGACTAACTTCTTTATCATCACTGCTATCATCATTGTCATTTTAGGTTGTCGTGTCGGGATGTATCATGGCTGTGTGTATGTAACGTGTATGTGACGTTTATATCATGTGTAACTGTATGTAATGTGACATATTTCATATATATGTATGTACTGTATCTCCACCCTACTATTGTGAGGCGCCCAGAGCTCCAGCAGGAGGTTGGGCGCCAGACAAATCCACATTATTATTATTATTACAAAAGAACTAAAAAGTTATATCTTGACTGTTCAAACATGTCAAACCAATCCGAGTCGTTTAATCCATGAGCCACCATGGACTAATAAAATAAAAAATGAATAGGGGACAAATATCATAAACCACTAAACAGAAAACACAATGAAGCAACAACGACAGCTCTATGTACAATACTAGTGAAATGCAAATTAACCGACTACACAGTTCACGGATATTAGAACTTGGTAACGCATGTTAGCAACGGTTTTACACTTGCATGATGTACATGCAAGAGTTTTACACATACATTCTGCACATCCAAGAGGGAAGGGGGTAGGGAGCAACTGCTACACACTATATTTCTGATGGTAACAGTTATGGATAATCTGGATAATACATCATTCTTCAGGGTGATGTGAAAAGAATTTACACACACACACACACACACACACACACACACACACACACACACACACACACACACACACACCTATTCATACCAACACGCATGGCAGACACACGAATATCGGCAATTACATGATATCTTTCGTGTGAAACTGAGCTTTCAGAGATTATTTTCGTAGACGTGGGGGACAGCTGTCCTGTTCTGAGACTCGTTTCCCTGTCTGTTGGACGTTTGTAGTCGACTCCCATTCTCTGTGGAAATAAGAGCAAATGTTACGTTGTCAAAGAGGACGTCTCATGAATTCAGTTCACTTAAAATACCATTATTATTCATATACCATATCTTTATTATCAAAGTTTGATCCATTTGTTTTCAGTTGAAAAAAACCCTTGAGGCTGGCACGATGGCGGAAAATAAACATTCGAACGTAAAATCACAGAAATCCTAAAACAAGCTCTGCTTTCAAAAAAAAAAAAAATAAAAAAAAAAGCACTGTCACTGCTGATAGCGGTTTTTTTTTTTTTTTATTTTGCTCAAATGGTCTCCATCTTCTTGATTGTAGTTGTTGTAGCTATTGTTACACAACAGTCCCTTTTCTTCATACCTGTTGAAAACTGTGGTCTTTGCTCAGCCTCGATTTCTTCATAGACGCCCTGTGGATTTGCAGTCCCACTTGCTCTAGCGCCATCTGCACGGGGTGGTCTGAGTCCAGTGTAGGGGTGTGTGTCTTCTTCCCTTCTGCGACGTGGGTGGTCGTATGTCTTCCAGCCTAGTAAATTTAATATAGTATTCTTAATGACTGAAGCAAGAGATTTGAGTCGGTCTTTTTGGTATTTTGTTTGTTTGGTTGGTTGTTGTTTAGTTCTCAGAAAAAAAAGAAAACACCGAATACACGAGATATTATTTAACACTCATAAGATAAGCTTATTTTGCTCCTAAGATTCAACAATGAATATGCATTAAGTGTACTTACGTAAATGTCTTATTACAAGTATGACAACTATGACGACGATCACCAGTACACACGCTGCTATGCCCCCAGATACTGCTGCAACTGGGAACGCTTGTGCTTCGGCGTCGCCTGCTAGAGAGAGAGAGAGAGAGAGAGAGAATTCAAATTCAAATTCTAACATACTTAATTTTCCATCAAAATTTAACAGCCTGTCCAAAATGGAAATTCCTCGAATGAAAAATTAAACTTCTAATCCAATCAGGAGAAAGAAGATGGAGAGATTTAGAAACTTCGAACAAAAAAACAAACAAACAAAAAAACAGTATAGTCGAAATACCAAGATCTTGTCACCAACGCTTTCCTGTTTGATTTGATTTTAAGATAGCTGATAAGAACACCCATATACCCATAAAAGAGCACTTTAATTTGATAGCATTCCATTACGCACCTTCCTTTGTGTTAACATGAAGGTAGAGCACGATTGTGACCCCACCGAAAGTGTTTCCAAAAGTCACTGAGTAGAGTCCTGTATTCTGAACGGTAGAGTTTTGGAGCGAAACCGTGCAGTTGTTTATATAGATATTTTCAGCTTGTTTGCAGATTACACTCAAGTCTCTTGTCACCGCCCCTTTGCTGTCTTCTTCTGAAGGGTGTCTGTCGCCAAAGAATTCCACACGGGGAACCGGAACAGGGTAGGCCATCACTTGCACCGTCTCGTCAGATTTGATAAAAAGAACAACGTTTCTTTTGGTTAGGTATTGAAATGGTTCGGTGAGTCTTGGGGCACCTGCAAAGCAACGCCAAGTGTTACTGGAGAATCACTACGGAAAGAAATGAGACCTTTAAAACACAGAACCAGCTGGGCCGTTCTGTACAAGATCTGAGATAGCAGATAGCATCAGGCAGTAGCAGGTCTTGAGTGCACAGTTTACAAGTTCGATCAACAATATTGCAGGAGGCATTTTGACACTGTGTATCATAATTCAATTATTAACTAATTTGTTCTTACAAATAACAAACAGTGTGATACTCCTCCTGACTGTCCCCACTCTGTTGCTTGCTTCACATCTGTAGATGGCGGCATCCTGACAGCGAGCGGACGTGGTCAGCGTGTACTGTTGGACATTCTCATCCTGACCGCTGGTGTGTGAAGTGTTCACCTCTAACGGCTGTCCAGTGTCCACTCTCACCACACGGATGGACGGCTCGGGAAATCCATTCGCTCCACATCTAAGTATTGCAGTTCCGTTCTCCGTAGCATTGAGAGTGAGAGAACCTTGAACGTGGTTCAGCGAAAGCTCCACAATGCTTGGTGCTCCTGAAAATACATTCATTCAAAAAATGCTCCCCCTAAACAACCTTAGGGCTATTTACCTAAATTCAATCTATAACTCCTAATCAGCTTTTGCATTCTACACTAAATGCATTTTACATTTAGAAAATTCGTCTTGTTTTTCCATAAACAATTGTATTTGCTCCCAACTTTAAAAAAAAAAGAGATGAGGGGCCATCTATGGGGTCAACAGTCACAGTTTGTGGTAATCTTTGTGGTCTTCAACTGTAACAAAAATCCTTCCAGCTGACCGGTAGAGGGTCTCTTACACAAGTCGTTTTACTTACGGAGCACAACTAGAGTAACAGACGTGGACAATACAAGACTTGGCTGTAGTTGCCAGCTCGCTGAACAATTACACAGACGTTGATCATCAGCCTCGCTGATGCTTGGGATAATGACAGAGCTTGATACTGATGTCTCGTTGCTAGTGTCCTCTCCGTCATCCAATCCTGTGCTGGTGAAGTCAATGCTAGAAACCTTGGGACTGCCGCCATGCACAGTACAAATCATTTCCAGTCGATGTCCTGACTCAAGGAACTGACCTGTAGCGTATCCGGTGATGACAGGTTGCTCTGGTGGATCTGAAACAAAATTCAGAAGGAGAGACCAGTAAGACCTAGTATAATATGCGAAAATATTAACTAATTGTTAGGTTGAGTCTTAACTTGTAAAGAATCTTGGTTCAAAAGCTGGTTGCCTAAACAGCTTTTATTCATGGTTTGCTTTGATGATGTCCAAGAAATGTGAATGTTTTGCGGCATTGCTAAAATGCTGTCTGGGCTCTACAAAAGATGTGCGACGGTCGCAAGTTTCTGTCCGAGTTATTGAGAGGAGATGAAGGTCATACACAACAATTTACCGAATACCCTGTATCATCATACAGGTTAGCCGGGATAGCCGAATGGCAGAGGGTTGGACTATCAATGCTCGGGTCGTGAGTTCGAATCCCAACTGGGGCTAAATATTTGTGCTGGTCTTTTTTCGTTTGCTCCGTCACTGATATCACCCATACGCTGGAAAAGGACGTAAAATTGCCAGACACGTACCCACCCTCATACACGTGAGTGGAGAAATATGAATGGTGTAATATTATGTATGAAACTAAGGCGGCTTTCTGGTGCAAAAGTGATAATAACAGCGAAAACTAATGAAATTATGATTATCTCTCGAATTTACCGTAATCACTGATCATTGTAGATATCTCTAATTATAATGAACACCTTTTTGTGCCCTCAAGGCAGCAGCAGGGGGGGGGGGGGGGGGGGGGAGTAATAATTACAATGATGTCCAGAGATATTTACAATTATCCCGCGATAATGGTAAACGTAACAGATAATTATAATTATCTTGTGTTTGCGGTCTGGGCCCGTATGTAAAACTCGAGGTTAATTTAACCCACGGCTAGGGGCCTAACCCAGACTAGGCCAAAAGAAACCCTAAAGCAAAATTAAATGAAAAAGGAAGCGAAGAAAGAAAGACAAAAATCCTTCTATAACGGCATAGGCACCTTGCTGGAATGGATCCGCTTCCTGATCTTAAACAAAAAACAACAGAAAATTTAACCCTAGAGGGTGGGTGGGTGTTTTGGAGTTTAACGTCCTTTTCCACCACGTAAGTGTGATATCAAAGACGGGGCAACGAGAAAAAGGCCAGCACAAATATTTGGCCTCAGCCAGGATTCGAACTCACGACCCGAGCATTGAGCCATCGGCCATCCTGGCTCGATCCCCTTTAACCCTAGAGATAGTTTCGTTCGAGGTTAGACTCAAACCCGAGTTAAACTCCCTAACCCCGACTTTTACAAGCGGGCCCTGGTCTGTATAGGAACACGCCCGGAATAGCGACTGAACGTGTTCACAATACACACTCTGTCTCTATATGCCGAGATATGGCTTGTAGAGATAACCGGGTGTATTCACATGGTTGACTCGTGTCAGGGTTTTTGTCGACGCTCAGCCTACACGCCGGGTGGCGGTAGATCGGCTGTGTCTTAACAGCTGTAGCCGCTAAATACTAGGCATATTTAGTAGGACTTCGTAAAGATGACTTCGTTGAGCAGCGTAACCCATTTACATGTGAATTAGGCTCACACGGCAGAGGCCGCGAGCGGATAACGCGCTGCGATTACCCCTAATGTGCCTAATTTATAAATGGGTTACGCTGCTCAGCGAAGTCCTCCTAACGAAGTCCTACTAAATATGCCTACTGAGTCGGCCAGCGTGCGGCCATCTGACACGAACGTGCATCGTAGCTCGCCGCTGACATGTGATGTACAAAGGCTTTTAACATGTTAACAGGGCCTTCGACGTGCTCGCGCTTAGAATCAGTATCATAAGTGCGCTTCCATTTCCTCTGTGTCAAGCTGTGCTGTCTCTTATATAAAAAGCCTATCTTTGTCTAGCCTGTAAGTGTCCATTGTAATTATCACTTTTTGCGCCAGTAAGCCGCCATAATGGTGACAACTTGTGACACTGTTTCTCGCCGTTACAAGAAACTCGTCCATTGCGCCTGCGGCCATCTTGCGCGGTTATCTGCAAACGGTGCAGGGCTCCTGAAGGGGATGAAGAAAAAGAGATAATTGTAATTATCCCTTTTTTTCCCGCCATGCTGGTGCCAAAACGAGCGCAAAAACAATGTTCATTGTAAATTAGAGATAATTTTAATTATCATTGATCATTGTAAATATATCTTAAGATAATAACAATGAACACCATTTGCGCTGTTAGAGCGGCAGCATGGCGGGAAAAAGTGAAAATTACAAATATTTCTAAAGATATTTACAATGATCTTGTGATCATAGTAAATATGAGAGATAATTATAAATATCTTGTGCTCATGATAATTATTACCTTTTTGCACCAGTAAGCCGACGGTGAACTTAACATAATTTATCTTTGAAACAGGACACACAACATCTGATGAAGACACACGATGCAATGACCACTAATGTTAAAAGGAATCCGCAGTGCGTGTCACAACATCACACCACCAACAACAGCGACAAGTTTAGAAATGCATATCAAACGGAAACCAAGCACAGCCGCTTTATGTGTTTAAAATATGTGTATACCACACACAAACATTAATAATGTACGGTGTAACTACAGGCAATTCAGTGCTTCAAAACAGTTTGCGAAAAGACACGTTTATCCCCTGATCCTTTAAGTAGAACTTTATTGTGTCAAATACAGAGAAAACCCCAATTTTGAAAGTTAAAACAAAGAAGTTATAATGAAAATAGGTACATAACAGCACTGAATTATCAGTCACAACATCGAAAAAGGTAACTCACATGTAATGTTAATATCAAAACGTGCTTCCAGCGCCATATTGTTGTAGCTGCTTAGTGAAAAGTTACCCAAGCATGTGACGTTCTCAATAGTCTGAATCCTTCCTGGTGTAAACGTGCACATTTTGTCTCTGTTTCCTTCGTTGCAATGTACACCACTCCAAGTGTACGGCCGGGTAGTTTCAGGTGAAACAACACACATCAAACTCAAAGTCTCCCTTCCATCTGCGATTAAGGGTAAGTCTGGTATTTTCGCATGTAGTACTTCCTTACTCGCTGAAACAACAAAAATGCCAAAACAGTAATCTATAAGGTAAAGAAATACGTCCAAACAGTAACTGCATGCTGAACGGCGGAAAGTGTGCTTGCCATGCTTATTAATTCAGAAACTTGATGTATATGCGATTATTAGTAAAATTTTGCGTACGCATAATGCTATTTTTAAAACAGTCAATCAACACAGTGCAACATATGCAAATGTTGTTGTTGTTGTTGTTTTTCAAGCAATGGCATTAATACTGACAAATTGTACAAACGTGGATTTTTGATTTTCCAGCAGTAAGGATTGTATGTAAAAACGCTGTCTATATCAACGCATCTGTTTCAGATGCTGTGGTTTGGGATGCATATAATTATTTCCTAGCCATTCTCCAGTAATGTAGTCTTTCGGGGCACCTCACAATATAACCCATTTCTAGCTTGTTTCTGTTTTGGGCTCCTAGAATCCTGAAGTTTTACATAGTAGTTAGTGTAGGATTTGGCTTGTGGTACCTTTCTAATGCGAACATGCAGCCTGTCTCACGAATGCCAGACATAAAGAACGCAGCAGCATAGTGTGCACGCGAGGTGTCTATGACGCAGATTTCGTTACGTCACTGTGTGCGCGAAAGTATGTGTTGTCTGGAGAAACGTCACAGTTTTGCCTTGCTGCTGCCCCATCCTATAAAGTTGTTTCTCTAAAGAGAAGCAAATTAAAAAGGCCGTGTATAATACACAAGTGATTGATCTTTGGTGTCATCCCCCCCCCCCCACAGCACACACACACACACTCACACACCTTCTTTTGGGGCGGTGGGGGAGGAGGGGGAGGGCGACACAAGGCATAACGGTTTTAATAATAATAATAATTTTATTTATAAGGCGCATGTTCATATAAAATTATATGTTTTAAGTCGTTTTGTCCATGTGTAACGTGTTCAAGCAACTAAACGCATGGGGTGGGGATCGCACGCTAGGATTTCTAGAGACAGCATTCAATTTTATTTAAAAAGCCCCTTGTTTGTCACCTGAGCATTTGACCATGTTGTCGCTGGAGCTGATCTAATCCTCAACCAAACACAGAGGGCATGGGCACGGAAAATCTTGTGGTCCAGCGACGGCTAATGCCGATTTCTTTTATGTTTTGTGGTTCGCTTATTGTAAGGAACTGTTGATCTTTAAACCGCCATTATAGGGGTTAAACTCGTGTGTGTGTGTGTGTGTGTGTGTGTGTGTGTGTGTGTGTGTGTGTGTGTGTGTGTGTGTGTGTGTGTGTGTGATACGTGTTTTAATATTACGTCACAGTCAGTAGTTTGCTTTCTTTTTTTCTCTTCGACTTTTTGTGAACCATCCCGTTACTTATTAAACTCACGTATACTGATAGTAGCGATGTCGGTGTCGTGTAAACCGGGGTCCACTGTGAGAGACAAATAAATTTCTCCGTTTGCAGGACGTTGGAAAGAAAAGGCACATATCCCTTTGTAATATGGCTGGCCGTGTTGCTGGTACGTAAACAGTATAGACGGCATCTGTAGGAAGTCTCCCTGCACATTCACAGGCAAAAGCATATTTTGGACATATTTTGTCGATTTATTTCTCGATACTTTTAATGATTGGCTCAACCATTGCATTTATTAAAGGAATTTCACTGTCAATGTTATCAATGTACGCATCAGATCTCACGTCAGACGCTGCAATCATAAAGTAAGCATGGACGTTTTTAAAGCACTCTTCATCATCATCGTCATAGCTTAGAAATCCTTCATTTACCCCACTCGTGTACCGAATGTTCCACTGACAAGTGTAAACATTGTCGGAGGAATACAGTTGTGTCACGTGGCAGTAGCCAGACAATGTAGAATCATCCATGTTGATATGACAGTCACTGTGGTTTGCGGGATCTGTTAAGAAAAAGATTTTCCATGATAATACATCAAAACCTGACGAGAGAGAGAGAGAGAGAGAGAGAGAGAGAGTTGTTGTTGTTGCTTACTTATTCTCTTCCCTTTGGCAGAAAGTCGGATAGCCTAGCACCGGGGTAGGCTACGCGCTATCCACTTAACCTTTGTTTTGGAATATTGACGCTCAGACAAAAAAAAAAGAAACCGGCGGGAAAACCTCCACTGAACAGCATGGACTCCAAGAAAATCAGCATCGCATGACACGTAGGCTTACTGCTCGACCTGGGACCGAACCCACTTTTCACCACGACACCAGGGACTGCATAGCGGCCAGTGGGAGGCTGTTTACAATTGTCAGTTTTAGTGGTTTAAATCCCGGTTGGGTCCGGGTTGGTGCGTTTATGTTTAACCAATCCGGGCTAAAAGCGACACTGCTACGGAACAGGATTCAACCCGGGTCCTGGGCAAACTTGCATTTTATGCTAAACCTGCAGCTGGCCTCATGATGCTTTCGTCAAGGCATGACGGCGGACATGACGTAAGTTTTCCTACTACGTAACTGCCAGTGTTAGACTTATAGAGACAGTCGATGTAAACTCGGGTTGACCCGGGTTGTAGTGCACACAGCCTGTATTACACCTGTGGGCTACTTGTTGAGGCGAGTCAATGCTCATCTCTCTCTCTCTCTCTCTCTCTCCGTGTGTGTGTGTGTGTGTGTGTGTGTGTGTGTGTGTGTGTGTGTGTGTGCTTCGTTTTCCAACACATCCGCACAGTGTCTTCTGCCTTTACCGTTATCATGTATAATGAACAAGAATGACAGCAAAAAATATTTCAGAACACGATCCGAAACATAAATTAGTGGTTTTGTTTATCCACAAAGAAATTTACTCACGTACAATCCGGATCTGGCATGAATAAGCTGATCCTGCTTCACACGACATAATCGTGTTACCGTATTTACGATAGTTGGCAACAATGGTCAGATCACTTGATTCATCCTTTCTCGTCAAGATGATGTCTCTATAAGTAGGGCAAGGGGCACCAAGCGTTGGGCACGATCCTGAGAATATAGGTGCATTGTTATCAGGGGACGATATTTTCCAGTCGACTTCTTGAAATCTGTCATGCCGACATGTGACAGAATCATTTTCAAATTCCCGCAGGGAAAGCCACAAGTCCGTACTACAACCTGAGAGGTGGACATTTTCGGCTGAAAAGAAACAGCAAAACATTAAATCGTTGAAAGTATGCACCGTTATTTATTAAAACTTGGTGTAATGAAAGCTGAAAATGATGAATCAACACAATCGATACCGTTCGAGACGCAGCAGACCCCCGGGAGGGGGAGGGGGTGGGGGGGGGGGTAGGCCCGTTTCTTAAGCGACGTTTGGCTAACGATATCTCTTGACTAAAAACTGAACGTAGGGGTTTCCCAATAAAAAAAAACCAAAAGGAAACACTGAAATATTATTCAAAATAACAGTTTCATAGTTTATATGGTCGTGAAAACCTGACAGTCATGCAAAAAAATCCTTAGTTTGCAAAAAAAAGAAAAAGAAAAAAAAAGTTCAAAGTAAAGTTGATCTTTTATTCTCTTACCTTTGCGGGCAGAGCATTCTGCCCCATAGGAACGCCTAGAGAATTTGCCCTCGGGGCACGGGGTCTTTTTGATGATTCAGTGGTTTTGTGTACGTTTCTGCTAAATTACATGGGGACCCGGGGTGGCCGAATGGTAGAGCCTTGGGCTTCCAATGCTCGGGTCGTGAGTACGAGTCCCGGCTGGGGCCAAATATTTGTGCTGGCTTTTTCATCGTTGCCCTGTCTTTGATATCACTCGTATGTGGTGGAAAAGGGCCTTAAACTCCCAAACACCCGCCCCACCAACCCACCCACTAAATCTTTTTTTTTTTAATGCTACGCTTAATGCATGTGCATTTACAAGTAAAAGACTGTTAAGTGCACAGTTGAAAGAACTTGTACCAGTGATTATTTTCAAAGAATCCATCGTGTTAAGACATTTAGTGCTTTTACAGGTGGACTTCACATCCCATTGTTCAACTATACAAGAATCCATCGTGCTAACTTCCTTACCTTCATGTCTTGTAAAGACAAAATACAGAATCACAATCACGTAAAACGCCATTCTTGAGCCGCACAATGATCCGAATAAATTTGTAACGGGACAGAAACCACAACCACAGCTGGGACGAGCCGATATGGCTAAATATAGAACTTCCTTGTACACGACCTCTCCAGAAAGCGAGACTCTATTCAAAGCCTTACTGTGTTCGTCTTACAACACAAGAGACCAGGCATAGAATTTGAGAAGAGAGACATTTAGTGCTTTTACAGGTGGACTTCAGGTCCCATTGTTCAACTAAACAACAGTCTGCAAAATAGAAGAATGAACGTGCGTGCGTGCGTGCGTGCGTGCGTGCGTGTGCGTGCGTGCGTGTGTGTGTGTGTGTGTGTGTGTGTGTGTGTGTGTGTGTGTGTGTGTGTGCGCGCGCGCGCGCGCGTGCGTTCATGCGTGCGTGCATGTGTGTGGCCATAATGATCATCGTATCTTTTGGATTGGGCTTCACAACAGCTGTAGCCGATAAATTATCATCGTGTAATCATCGTGTTACATCCTTATCATCGTGCGTGCGTGCGTGCGTGCGCGCGTGCGCGCGCGCGCGCGCGTGTGTGTGTGTGTGTGTGTGTGTGTGTGTGTGTGTGTGTGTGTGTGTGTGTGTGTGTGTGACATAACCGGTCTTAGTTTTAAAGTGTTCCGCGAAAGTTGCAAGTGTTTACTTCTGCTCGAATAGCCGATAACCGTGTTTGTAACTGAGTGCAGTACTTCTACCCCCCCCCCCCCCTCCTCCTCCCGTCCCTTCGCCAGCCCCCCCCCCCCCCTTTCGCCCCCCATCCCATCCTCGATTACTTCCACAATCCCTCCCTCACCACCCTCCCTCCTAAAAAAAACGAAAAAAAGAAACCTGCCAACGCAACATTTGGCAGCTAGTCAAAAGAGCTGTCTGAGCCGCTAGTATAAGCCCTGCTGAACGGGAATCTTTCTCCTCCCCTTTCCCCCTCAAGGTCCCCCCGTCTCTACTCTCCCTCCCCCCCCCCACCCCCAGCCCCTCCGCCATTACCCCTCCACACACACACACACACACACACACACACACACACTGAGACTACGAAGCGCACCATGAATATCTCTTGGTACAAGTTTCTTTTATCTTTTCCTTCCTTTTTACGTCCTGGTTCATAAAAAAGTTAAAAACATTCCACCCGTGAAAGAGCGGGTGTGTGTAGTTCTGTTATGACATAAGACGCAAGAGTCGTCGGCCCGGTTTTGAGACGAATAGCGGTTCCTTTCATATCTCTATGCATTCGTTCAAGCAACTGCTCTTTCGTGTCATACACACACACACACACACACACACACACACACACACACACACAGAGAGAGAGAGAGAGAGAGAGAGAGAGAGAGAGAGAGAGAGAGAGAGATAACACTCAGTAACAATTTCAAGACCAATTTATTACCTCCTAAAAAAGCTTCGTGCAAACATTTTCCCTGGCCATGGCTTGTGTAAACATGACCGTGAGGCTTGTGTAAACATGACCGTGATCAAGCCGCCAGTCAGTTTTCAAATAGCACGGTTAATAGGCTAGGAAAATTGCTGAACAAGGTAGAACAAATTTGATCCTAACTTTTTATTACAGATTTCAGTAGAACACAGGCCCCTAATGCTGTGGTGGTCTCCGTGAATTTTTCCTCCGTCCGCGTCACCGTTAAAAACGACCGTTTATCTTACCATTTTCACTATATGAGCCCTATAAATGGGCTTTTGTGGGTGTGCACAAAGTATGCGTGTTTGCGGGTACGGAAATGCGCAGAACTCCACTCTAAATACGGTTACTGATAGACAAGACATGCATTGCTGACATACTGAAATTTTACCCCAATCAAAATGATTATTCCTGGAAAATTGCGGCCAACAGTTTGGCCGTTGATTCAAAGGACCCTGTAAAACGGCAGTATTTGATGCTTGTGCACTTATCAGGTCACTGCAGGTGACATGTATCGCGGAAGACATTTACGAACATTGAACAATTTAGTCAGGAAACGCTTCTTTGGTGTTGTGAAGTTCCCTTGTCACCGCATGTACAGGTACGTATGAAATATGATATCCAAGTGAGCGCTTTTTTCGGTAGCGATATTTTGGGGGTGTACTTACTAAAGTAGTTGCTGCGTTGTGAGTAGTGAACGGTTTTTCTCAAAGAGTAGTGCACACTCAAGAATAGTACCCCAGCTGTGTCATATCAAAAGTTCATAAAAATCGCTTTTGTACTTTTGTCACAAACAGCCAACGAAAGTGCAACCTGTTTAATAATGGCTGCTAGTTCAGTACTAGCAAAGTGTAATGGAAATTATGTAGAGCACAACCTCAAGTCTATAATAGTATGTGGCTGAATTCATTTCAAGTGTTATGAGGTATGTTAATCACACGGCAAACATGCTTTCAAGGTCAAGGTCATTGGTTTGTCTGTTTACTCCAAAACATTTTACTTCATTGCTCAGAATAAACATTTTGGTGCTGCTAACTTTTGTCACCGTGGTTTGGTGAGTTCACAGCATCCTCAGAATAAAAATATGACTGCAAAATCTTCATAACTCAAGCGTGACCTTGAGCTTTACTAGAGGTCACCAGAAAGGCATTCTTATCAATGCATAGTAGGCAAATGTTATGCCAAAAGTTGTATTTACAAAATTTTCACCCAGTCTCTATGACCTTTACTCCCAAGGTCAAGGTCACCAAAGTTGTCCACAAGAAATCTTCTCATACAAACATCGTTTGTGCTAATTTTGTTTTGCCTGGTGCTTGTGACTGCTTGTTCTTTTGCTTATTCTAACACAGCGATGAAACAAAATGTTTGGGAGTAAACAGACGAACCGATGACCTTGACCTTGTAAACATGTTTGCCGTGTGATTAACATACCTCATAACCCTTCAAATGAATTTAGCCACTTACTACTGTAGACTTGATGTTGTGTTCTACATACTCTCCATCACATTTTGCCAGTAATGTATGCCAGTAATTTTCATTTGTAAATTTGAGAATGTCCCCAAAAAAGGCAAAATAACGGCGTTTGTTCCCAAGGAAAAACACGTTGAAAATAAAAGAGATTTCACAGATTTGCTTTTGTGTCTATTGTTTTTTTTATTTGCATTCGTACAATTTTATTTTACTGGAAGTTTCATATTAAGTTTGTCTAATTTCTGTACCTGTACCTCAAAACTGGAATTAATAAAAATGTCCGACATTTTCTGAGTGCGTTAGAATTTGAGGCAAAAAGGTATACTTGTAATAGTATTTTAGGGATGCTGGACCATTTCTCTAAAGCATGATGTGCGTCTGCAAATGATCTGTCAAGCGTAGCAGCTGCAGCAGCGTAATATGTCAGCCCGGTCCCCATCAGTAAGAGAATTGGCGTCTATATGGAAATAGGAAGATTTGATAACTGAGAGCCGCTACAGGCAAATCTGTTGTCATTTCGTTGGACCACCGCAGGGTGTCTGACCTAACATATCCAGTAGTCAAACTTGAAGTGTGTGCACAATACCTGCTGCAGCGGCGTCATTTGTAATCTTTGCTGTGTATAGTCAATTTTTGAATCCAACCACAATATGGATTCCCGTTATTACCCCTCACAGCCAAAGGGACATAGTGGATGGGCTAGTAACACATAAGTGCCAAGCCTCTCCTCTAAAAGTTGGTCAATAACAAAAAAAACGCTGTGTACACTGTGGCCGTCATATCTGGCTACTTGGTAACCTACCCCCGTAGCAGTTAATGCTCTGTTTAATTAGAAAAAGGTAATTTAAGACACCTATTTCAAGCAGTGAAGAGTTCATGAAATTTGATGTGGGATGTACGTTTTCCTTCTCCTGGAATCACTCTACTTTATCCAATATGTAAAACAATGACAAGTTAAAACTGGTGGCTGCTAGCAGCAAAATATAAACCTACTCCCCACGCAGCATGTAATGAAGGAAATGGAAAAAATGGGTAAAAATAATGACCGCTATAAAGAAGACGTGCTTGTTTAGATTCACGGATCTTTCTTCATACGACTAGTCATTGTCTTTTCCACCAAAACAAATGTATAAAAAGAAATTGCGTCAAGTGTATCAATTATGGCAGGCTCTTTTGGTAAGCACCGCTTCAGCCCATATAGGGAACTGATAGCTTCAATTAACGGCCATCTAAAAACAGTAATCTCTCATACAAGTTCTGGAAGATAATTCTGAAACACCGAGCATGTGCCCGAATATTTGCATCATATCATACTTGTTTTCGCGGATACACCTTATCACAGCAACCAATCAAGTGTCCCTACTCCCATCATTACGCATATTCAGCCATTATTAAACAGGTTGCACTTTCGTTGGCTGTTTGTGACGCGGACGGAGGAAAAATTCACGGAGACCACCACAGCATTAGGGGCCTATGCTCTACTGATTTCTGTAATAAAAAGTTAGGATCAAATTTGTTCTACCTTCCGCTATATAAAAAGCCTAATTAGACTAGCCTATAAGTCTCACTCATAAAGCTTAGACAACGATTATTTGCAGGAGATATAGTGTTTATATTCTTCGACAATTACCCACCTTGAGAAGCTCGGAGACACGGTGAATACAATCGATATAACTTATGCCTAGTAAATCGAAAACAATAAGTAATGAAAAGAAATACATTGGTAGTATGTTTTCAGTAACTGCCACAGCAGTGACCCGTGTTTTCGAGTGCACACATAATTTTGCAGACATTATTATTGTTCAGCATTTCTATTTTTCGCACCGCTTTACACAAGAACTAAACAGTTATAGCTTAACTAATGAAGACATGTTAAACCAACCCGAGTCCTTTAATTAATCCAATGGCCACCATGGACTAAGAAATTCAAAAATGAATAGGGAAAAAAACAACCGTCAACTATAAAACAGAAATCACAAAAAAGCAACAACGACATCTCTAATTACAATACTAGTACAATGCAAAGCGACTAAACAAATCTTATGTGAAAACAACAGAGGCACGGAAATGCCAACTTGGTAACAAACAAGATTGAGGGGGGGGGGGGGGGGGTGCAATACACACTAAATTTCTGAAGGTAATAGTTATGGGTAATCTGGATAATACATCATTCTTCAGGGTGATGTGAAAACTTAAGAATACACACACACACACACACACACACACACACACACACACACACACACACACACCTATTCATACCAGCACACATGGCACACATACGAACATCGGTAATTACATGATATCTTTTGTGTGAAACTGAGCTTTCAGAGTGTATTTTCGTAGACGTGGGGGACAGCTGTTCTGTTCTCAAACTCGTTTCCCTGTCTGTTGGACGTTTGTAGTCGACTCCCATTCTCTGTGGAAATAAAGGCAAATGGAAAGTTGTCAAAGAGGACGTCTCGTGAATTCAGTTCACTTAAAATACCATTATCATTCAAATTCAAATATCTTTATTATCAAAGTCTGATCAATTTGTTTTGAGTGGAAAAAAACTTGAAGCGGATACCTTGCGGGAAATTAAAGATTCGAAAGTAAAATTACAAAAGTTGCAAAAGAAGCTCTGTTTAAAATGAATACATTGGTACTGCTGATAGTGTTGTTTTTGCTAAAATGGTCTCCGTCTTCTTGATTTCAGTTGTTGTAGCTGTTGTTATACAACATTCCTTTTTCTTGGTACCTGTTGAAAACTGTGGTTTCTGCTCAGCCTCGATTTCTTCATAGACGCCATGTGGATTTGCAATCCCACTTGCTCTAGCGCCATCTGCACGGGGTGGTCTGAGTCCAGTGTATGGGTGTGTGTCTTCTTCCCTTCTGCGACGTGGGTGGTCGTATGTCTTCAAGCCTAGTTAATTTAATATAGTATTCTTAATGACTGAAGCAAGAGATTTGAGTCGTCTTTTTGGTATTTTGTTTGTATGGTTGGTTGTTGTTTAGTTCTTAGAAAAAAAGAAAACACCGAATACACGAGATATTATTTAACGCTCATAAGATAAGCTTATTTTGCTCCTAAGATTCAACAATGAATATGCATTAAGTTTACTTACGTAAATGTCTTATTACAAGTATGACAACTACGACCAGGATCACCAGTACACACGCTGCTATGCCCCCAGATACTGCTGCAACTGGGAACGCTTGTGCTTCGGCGTCGCCTGCAACAGAGAGAGAGAGAGAGAGAGAGAGAGAGAGAGAGAGAGTTCAAATTCAAATTCTAACATACTAAATTTTCCACCAAAATTTAATAGCCTGTCCAAAATGGAAATTCCTCGAATGAAAAATTAAACTTCTAATCCAATCAGGAGAAAGAGAGAGGGAGAGATTTTCAAACTTCGAACAACAAAACAAAACCCAACCAAAAAAAAAAAAAAAAATCACTACAGTAGAAATATCTATCTTGTCACCAACGCTTTCCTGTTTGATTTGATTTCAAAATAACCGACGAGAACACCCATATACCCATAAAAGATCACTTTAATTTGATAGCATCCAATTACGCACCTTCCTGTGTGTTAACATGAAGGTAGAGCACGATTGTGACCCCACCGAAAGAGTTTCCAAAAGTCACAGAGTAGAGTCCTGTATTCTGAACGGTAGAGTTTTGGAGTAAAATCGTGCAGTTGTTTATATAGATATTTTCAGTTTGTTTGCAGATTACACTCAAGTCTCTTGTCACCGCCCCTTTGCTGTCTTCTTCTGAAGGGTGTCTGTCGCCAAAGAATTCCACAGGGGGAACCGGAACAGGGTAGGCCATCACTTGCACCGTCTCGTCAGATTTGATGAAAAGAACAACGTTTCTTTTGGTCAGGTATTGAAATGGTTCGGTGAGTCTTGGGGCACCTGCAAAACAACGCTAAGTGTTACTGGAGAATCACTACGGAAAAAAATGAGACCTTTAAAACACAGAACCAGCTGGGCCGTTCTGTACAAGATCTGAGATAGCAGATAGCATCAGGCAGTAGCAGGTCTTGAGTGCACAGTTTACAAGTTCGACCAACAATATTGCAGGAGGCATTTTGACACTGTGTATCATAATTCAATGATTAACTAATTTGTTCTTACAATTAACAAACAGTGTGATACTCCTCTTGACTGTCCCCACACTGTTGCTGGCTTCACAGCTGTAGATGGCGGCATCCTGACAGCGGGCGGACGTGGTCAGCGTGTACTGTTGGACATTCTCATCCTGACCGCTGGTGTGTGAAGTGTCCACCTCTAACGGCTGTCCAGTGTCCACTCTCACCACACGGATGGACGGCTTGGGAAATCCATTCGCGCCACATCTAAGTATTGCAGTTTCGTGTTCCGTAGCATTGAGAGTGAGAGAACCTTGTACATGGTTCAGCGAAAGCTCCCCAATTGTTGGTGTTCCTGAAAATACGTTCAATTAAAAAAATGTTCCCCCAAAGCAACCTTAGCTCTATTCATTTAAATTCAATCGATAAGTTCTAATCAGCTTTCGCATTCTACACTAAATGCATTTAACATTTAGAAAATTAGTCTTGTTTTTCCATGAACCATTGTATATGCTCCCAACTTTAAAAAAACAAACAAGAGATGAGGGGCCATCTATGGGGTCAACAATCAGTTTGTGGTATTCTTTGTAGTCTTTAACAGTAACAAAAATCCTTCCAGTTGATTGGTAGAGGGTCTCTTTCACAAGTCATTTTACTTACGGAGCACAACTAGAGTAACAGACGTGGACAATACAAGACTTGGCTGTGGCGGCCACCACGCTGAACAATTACACAGACGTTGATCATCAGCCTCGCTGATGCTTGGGATAATGACAGAGCTTGATACTGATGTCTCGTTGCTAGTGTCCTCTCCGTCATCCAATCCTGTGCAGCTGAAGTCAATGCTAGAAACCTTGGGACTGCCGCCATGCACAGTACAAACCATTTCCAGTCGATGTCCTAACTCAAGGAACTGACCTGTAGCGTATCCGGTGATGACAGGTTGCTCTGGTGGATCTGAAACAAAGTTCAGATGGAGAGACCAGTAAGGCCTAGTATAATATGCGAAAATATTAACTAATTGTTAGTTTTAGTCTTAACTTGTAAAGAATCTTGGTTCAAAAGCTGGTTGCCTAAACAGCTTTTATTCATGGTTTTCTTTGACGTTTATCCCCTGATCCTTTAAGTAGAACTTTATTGTGTCAAATACAGAGAAAACCCCAATTTTGAAAGTTAAAACAAAGAAGTTATAATGAAAATAGGTACATAACAGCACTGAATTATCAGTCACAACATGGAAAAGGGTAACTCACATGTAATGTTTATATCAAAACGTGCTTCCAGCGCCATATTGTTGTAGCTGCCTAGTGAAAAGTTACCCAAGCATGTGACGTTCTCAATAGTCTGAATCCTTCCTGGTGTAAACGTGCACATTTCGTGTCTGTTTCCTTCGTTGCAATGTACACCACTCCATGTGTACGACCGGGTAGTTGCAGGTGAAACAACACACATCAAACTCAAAGTCTCCCTTCCGTCTGCGATTAAGGGTAAGTCTGGTATTTTCGCATGTAGTACTTCCTTACTCGCTGAAACAACAAAAATGCCAAAAACAGAAATCTACAAGGTAAAGAAATACGTCCAAACAGTAACTGCATGCTGAACGGCGAAAAGTGTGCTTGCCATGCTTGTTAATTCAGAAACTTGATGTATATGCGATTTTTCGTAAAATTTTGCGTACGCATAATGCTATTTTTAAAACAGTCCATCAACACAGTGCAACATATGCAAATGTTGTTGTTGTTGTTGTGTTTCAAGCAATGGCATTAATACAAACTGCACAAACGTGGATTTTCGCTGTAGTGTCATATTTGATTTTCCAGTAGTAAGAATTGTATCTAAAAACGCTGTCTATATCAACGCATCTGTTTCAGATGCTGTGGTTTGGGATGCATATATTTCCTAGCGATTCTCCAGTAATGTTGTCTTTCGGGGCACCTCACAACATAACCCATTTCTAGTATAACCCATTTCTAGCTTGTTTCTGTTTTGCGCTGCTAGAATCCTGAAGTTTTACGGAGTAGTTAGTGTAGGATTTGGCTTGTGGTACCTTTCTAGAGAGAACATGCAGTAGATTTTCTGGGACACTTAAAGTTATCCCTGTCTCACAAATGCCAGACATAAAGAACGCAGCAGCATAGTGTGCACGCGAGGTGTCTATGACGCTGATTTCGTTAAGTCACTGTATGCGCGAAAGTATGTATTGTCTGGAGAAACGTCACAGTCTTGCCTTGCTACTGCGCGCAGTGAGATCTCCCCCATCCTATAACGTTGAAGAGATACAACTTAAAGGGTACGGCAAGTCAAGAGCACTGTTGGGTTTAAATGACAGATATTGAGGTCCTAAACTGTTAGACAGCAAAAGTTTTCGTGAACAAAGTACCATTTACTCAAAAATGCGCCGAAAACACCCTCTGCTTCGGTTCCTGGGCTGCGCCATGTTGCCGCGCTCTTTCGCGAATGAGACGGGAAAGGTGCTGACGGTGACGTCACTCCACCACCACTGTCGGAAGTGCCCGCTTTGAGCGGGTTGTTCCAGAGTATTATTTTGTGTTCGAGATGCCACAGTGCAAAGCGTTTGGTTGTTTCAGCAAACAGGGCATGTGTAAGAATGCAGATGGAAGCCACACAAGCTTTTTAAAATTTCCGAATCTAAACAAATCAAAGGAAAAACGGAGGTTATGTGCGAAATGGTTGGAGACCTTGAAGAACGATCGCTTGCCCCGCTGAGTGCAGTAATACGCCTGGAACAATCGAGACTGACCTCGTTTGTGGAGATCATTTTACCCCGGATTGTTTCACTGGCGCTTTTGCGAACGATGTTGCTGCTTCACTTGTCAAACACGCATCAATCGGCTCTTCCCCATCGTCCCCACTGTCCGACCCCTTACTGAGCTCTTCCTCAGAATATTCTGCCTCGAAATTATAAAGAACTACCCCAAATCCATTCTAGCTTTCAGGAACTAAGCAAAGTGTGTATACGAGCCAGAAGTAGCACACCTGCACGCACAGAGAGTGTGCCAGCTTAGTGTCGTCTGCTGCTGAGTGGTGGAGTGACGTCACTGCTAGGATCAACATGGCAGCCTCCAAGGCATCGCATTCTGGCTGCCGTTTGGTGTGATAAATGCTGAATGGTGTATTCTTTTGGGCTGCAGCCGTCTAGGACATCACTATCTATCCCCTAAACCCAACATTGCACTTGACTTGCCTTGCCCTTTAAAAAAGGTCGTGTATAATACACAAGTGACACACACACTCCCACCCCTTCTTTTTGGGGGGGAGGAGGGGGAGGGGGTGGGGCATAAGGCATAACGGGTTTAATAATAATAATAATAATAATAATTTTATTTATAAAGCGCATATTCATATAAAATTACATGTTTTAAGTTTTAAGTCGTTTTGTACTTGTGTAACGTTGTGTTCAAGCAACTAAACGCATGGGGTGGGGATCGCACGCTAGGATTTCTAGAGACAGCATTCAATTTCATTTAAAAAGCCCCTTGTTTGTCATCTGAGCATTTCACCATGTTGTCGCTGGAGCTGATCTAATCCTCAACCAAACACAGAGGGCATGGATACGGAAATTCTTGTGGTCCAGCGACAGCTAATGCCGGTTTCTTTTATGCTTTGTAGACGGTTAAAGGTTTGCTTAGTGTAAGGAACTGTTAATCTTTAAACCGCCATTATAGGGGTTAAGCTGTGTGTGTGTGTGTGTGTGTGTGTGTGTGTGTGTGTGTGTGTGTGTGTCACTGTGTGCCACGGTGTGTGTGTGTGTGTGTGTGTGTGTGTGTGTGTGTGTGTGTGTGTGTGTGTGTGTGTGTGTGTGTGTGTGTGTGTGATACAACGTGTTTTGATATTCCGTCACAGTTAGTAGTTTGCTTTCTATTTTTCGCTTCGACTTTCTGTGAACCATTCCGTTACTCATAAAACTCACGTATTATGATAGTGGCGATGTGTGTGTCTTGTAGACCGGGGTCCACCGTGAGAGACAAATAAATCTCTCCGTCTGCAGGACGTGGGAAAGAGAAGGCACACATCCCTCTGTAATATAGCTGGCCGTGTTGCTGGTACGCGAATAGTATAGACGGCATCATCATGAACGCTCCCTGCACATTCATAGGGAAAATAAAATAAAAGGGCACACCATAGTTTGTGATGTTATGTGCCTGGACATATTTTATCAATTTTTGTTCGGATACTTTTCATTTCTTGAACAAATTCAACCGTTGAATCTCTCTCTCTCTCTCTCTCTCTCTCTCTCAATTACAGATGGTGACTTTCGAAAATGTTTTTAACATCAGATCTCATGTCGGGCGTCGCAAACATGGACGTTTTTGTTGCGCTCTAGAAATGGTCATTCATCATCATCATCATCATCATTATCATCAACATCAACTTATAGATGTTCTTACTGTGTGGCATCACCTTTTTGTCGCCACAGTATACTGAGTACAGTAGGCAAGATGTCCACCATTTACCTCTGGGTCGTACCGAATGTTCCACTGACAGGTGTAAACATTGTTGGAGGAATACAACTGTGTAACGTGGCAGTAGCCAGACAATGTAGAATTGTCCATGTTAATATGACAGTCACTGTGGTTTGCGGGATCTGTTAAGAAACAGGATTTCCATGATAATACATCAAAACTTGACGAGAGAGAGAGAGAGAGAGAGAGAGAGAGAGAGAGAGTTTTGTATTTGCTTACTTGTTCTCTTCTCTTAGGGGAAAGTCGGATAGCCTAGCCCAGGGATGCACGCAATCCCCAATTTAATGAGAACTCCCGAACTAATGCGGTGCTGACCTTGACTTCGAGTGCGCGCGAGGTACAGGCGCGTCATTTGCAGGAATGGCGTGCACGTTTGCGTATCATGTGCTATTCTTTTGTGCAGCGTTGTACTCACTTTGAGCACTACGGTACGCCACTTTTCTTTTCCCCTAAAGCCCCTTTTCCATGAACGACGTACGTCGCCCGACAATCGGCCAACTTCGCGTCCCAGCTGAAAATTGTCGGCGAAAATCCAAGCGATCTGATTGGCCGCTAGCGGAATGCGGCCTTGATCCGGAAACCAGAAACTTTGAAGATGGCGGCTAGCAGTGTTCAGCCTCAACTTTCGGCGGCTAAAGTCATCGAAATAATCGATTTGGTTCACAACCGACCATGCTTATGGGAGCGAGTCGGCGAGCGCGCGTTTCCATGGCAGATTTTAGTTGCTCGACAATCGGCCGATGTCTGTCGACGTACGTCGGTCATGGAAAAGGGGCTTAAGTAGTCAAAACAATCTCCGCGCGCCGGCTCAGCCGGCCAGGTGGCCAGTGCAGTGCAATGAATGTATGGCCATCATTCACATGCTTTTGCTATTTCAGGCCCTGCAGCTGCAGCTGCTAATCCTACAAAAGCCTTGTTCAGTATAATAGAAAGGTATGTAAGATCGCTGGGGCAAATGGGGAAAGGCATTGCAGCAGACGACAGCGGTCCCGCCGGAATGTGTATAACGAGATGAGGGGAGTGCTCCTAATTTCCCACATGCGCCTAAAACTTTCTGCAGTTAGCGACGTAACAATCCACAAAGAAATTTACTCACGTACAATCCGGATGTGGCATGAATAGGCTGATCCTGCTTTGCACGCCACAATCGTGTTACCGTATTTACGATAGTTGGCAACAATGGTCAGATCACTTGATTCATCCTTTCTCGTCAAGATGATGTCTCTATAAGTAGGGCACGGGGCACCAAGCGTTGGGCACGATCCTGAGAATATCTGTGCGTTGTTATCAGGGGGCGATATTGTCCAGGTGACCTCTTGAAATCTGTCATGCTGACATGTGACAGAATCATTTCCAAATTCCCGCAGGGAAAGCCATCCATCCTTACAACCTGGGAGGGCGACATTTTCGGCTGAAAGGAAACGGCAAACCATTTAATCATTGAAATTTAATCAGAAATAAGCACCGACATTTATTGCCAGTTGTTCTAAACGAAGCTGAAAGTGTACATATTTGTGTTAAATCATGAGAGAGGCGCGAAGGCCCCTGGGTGGAGGGGTGTGTGTGTGTGTGGGGGGGGGGGGGTATTAGGCCCGTTTACCAAATACATTTTTACTTGAACTAAAATGATATAAGAAATTCCGATATCTTTAAAACCTGAAAGTAGGGGTTTCCCAGTAAAACCCAAAAAGATATATTGAAATAGTATTCAGAATAACATTTTCAGATATGATCTTGGAAACCTTAAATCGCCTTTATTTAAAATTCCCACAGTAATGCTTACCTTTCAATCGTACAAAAACAGACCAAATGCCGCAACGAACAACATCAAAACGCATGAAATCGCAACATACGCGTACGTGTAACTGAATTGTCCATGCCAATGCCAACGGTCATTCCTGCCGGCGAGATCATCCTTTAGGATGCGCCGCTTACGTTACACACGTTAGTGCTCATACAGTTCTGATTCCTGCATAATAGTTACAGTTAGAATTCCTGAATTGTCCTGCTCTCCGTCCCAGCCCCGTTTTGAGAAGCTCACACTGACAGCTGAGCTTTATGGGTTCCCGGGCGGTGCCGGTGGGTATAAATTTTTTTTTTAATACGGCAGGTCCCTCACCCCACCCCACCCCACCCCCGGCTCTCCCCACCCCTCTCCCCCTCTCTTGGTCCAGTGTTAGAAGAAGACACAGGTCCCGTGCTCTCAAGGGTGAACAGCCCTGAACCTCACGAATGGTTAACTTCATCTTGTCTGTCCTGGTGATCGAGGCTGCAAGGCCTACTTTCGTTGTATTGTCAAAAGTGTGGCTGCTGTAACGTCTACCTTCGTTTGTAATGTCCAAGGTGTGGCTAAAAGGTCTGTATCCGTTGTCTTGTCCAAGGTGTGGCTGAAAGGTCTAGCTGCTTATTGCCTGACTTCTATGTCTTAATTCGATGCAGTTGGCTGAAGGTCCATCGACCACAGTTGCATTCACGCATACATGCGAAAGTATGTTACGCCGTAGATACACTATGTGCGAAAGTACGCAGCATGATATACATGTGTGCCTGTGCAAGAACTCAGTGAACTCAAACACTTATCCATAAACCGCTTATCTCTGTCCTTGTTTTTGTCCGGCATGCTTGGGTTACCAGAAAAAAAGGACACATTCTGACCGTTCTCCTTACCTTCGTGTCTCGTGAAGACAAAGTAAAACACCATAACTGCGTAAAACGTCATTCTGAAGCCTGGGATTTTTCACAGTAAATTTAACATGGATGGTTACGGCACACAAACCCCGACCACAGCTGATGCGAGCTGATATGGCTGAATGAAACATCCTGGTACACGTTTTGCCGGGGGCGCTAGACTCAGTTCATAGCTTTGGTTTGTGTCGTCTTACAACGCAAAGAGGCAAGGCATAGAATTTGTGAAGATAGACTTGTAGTGGTCTTATAGGTGGCACACAGGCCTCACTGTTCACCTAACGACTCATTGGTGTGTGTGTGTGTGTGTGTGTGTGTGTGTGTGTGTGTGTGTGTGTGTGTGTGTGTGTGTGTGTGTGTGTAATAATGATAATGATAAAATTAACAATAATATTAGTAATGATAATAATAATGATATTATTATTACTACTACTAATATTATTATTATTATTTCCAACGGTAAAAGTTGTGACAAAAATATCATGCTCGAACTTGCCGTTGCTAAACTACCAAAATTTAAACAAAGGGAAGCAAAATCCAAAAGCTGCAGGAATAACAAAGAAAAAAGAAAGAAAGAAAGAAAGAAAAATGAAAGAAACGAAAAAGTGTGTGTGCGTGTGTGTGTGTGTGTGTGTGTGTGTGTGTGTGTGAGTGATCACTCCTCATTGTTTAAAGACAAAGCGCACGCTGCCTGCCCCTTTACATTTGCGGCACTGTTCCACGTCCTGGTTGATAGTGACTAAAAAAACATTCGACCCGCTAGAGAGCGGGGGAGTGTGTGTGTGTCTGTGTATGCGTGGGGGGGGGGGGGGTAAGTCAGTTGTGACATGGAAGAGTCGTCGGACCGGTTTTGAGACGAACAGCGGCTCCGTGGGTCTAATGCATGGACGAGACCTAAACCTGTAGGCTCTGCCTAAATTGGTAAGCTCTGACTAAATCTCGGAAATGGGTAAGCATGGACACAGACAACGGGGTAGTCAGGGCCTAAACAGCCCCGAATTAGTCACGCGAAATCGGCGGCCTAAATGCCGTAGGCTCGGTCTAAATTGAACGACAATCAGAAGGGCGTGTTTCGGTGTTTTGGAGTTTCATTCGGCTATGCCAAAGCCTAGATCATGGGCGTATGTACTATATTGCGAGCGTCTTTGGTGTGTAGTGTCGCTGAAGTTTTGCATGGCACTCTCATCAGTGGCTCAATCGATACAGGTCAGTGTGACCTGTCTCTTTTCAGAACATGCTGATTTGCAGAAGATTGCATCATTTAGTTTGCTCACCTTTTTGAGAGGTGCTAGGGGATTATGTCATCCATTCCGTAAGCAATATTCCCCTTTATTTTTGTAGTTCAGTATTTTTTTTACGCCTGAGTCCGGCCCGGAGGTTCAACTCACAGAAACTGCAGAGTGCCGCGTGGTGGGTGGGTATAAGTCTGCCACGTGTACCGGCCGACTGACCGCCCGCGCGCGGTGTGTATTGCGTAAGGCATCCCGCTGGCTGTTCCTTTCCCGCGGCGCTGGGCAGTCTCGTTGAACACATACGCATGCGTACTCTCACAATTGGCCGGGGAATACCGGAATCCCACACTCTAAATTTAGATAAAGTAGATGACGTCACGTAGGCCAACTCCAAGTCTGAGACTTGTTGTCTGGGCTGTTGTCTGCGTCCATGCATAGCAGTTACGCGAGAAATTTAGACCGAGACTGCCAAGTCTGAGCAGTGGCCATGCATCAGATTCCATATCTTTACACATTGGTTTCAGTCTGGTAAGCTTAAGGGTTCTATTCTTCTGGCAACTGCTCTCTCTCTCTCTCTCTCTCTCTCTCTCTCACACACACACACACACACACACACACACACACACACAGATACAGAAAGAGAGAGAGAAAAACGTCACTCGGACACTAATGATCTTCACAAACGTTTATTATCTCCTAAAGGATTTTCGTTTTAACATTTTTCTTTGACTGCCGTCATATAGTTTCAGACGGCGCATTTAAGCCTCAGCCATCATGCTTAGGAAAACAACGAAGAGCCAAAACAGCTTATTGTGGGCTCATATGAGATGGTTCAAGGTCATACAAAAGATATGTTTGTGAAGCTGTTATCACTATTATTTTATCATCATGCACAGTAAGGTGTACCTGAGATAATGGCAATATTACAATTTTCCCAGGACATTTGTGGTGTTTGTAGATTATGAGAAAATTGCAATGTTAAAGTTTACTGAGGACACAGGTCTGGATTTCTGTAGTTTGGGTAACCAAGTCTATTCAGTTTTCTGGAATCTGCACAGTCTTACTAAACAGGTACTTAAAATTCAAAACAGCAACAGAAAGCAGGCATCGTAAAATAATCTAATGATCCCCTTCGCGAAGCACGCATGAGGAAGCTAATGATCAAACTGAAGGTATCATATTTTGTCAGTTACACACACACAAACAGCAAGCAACAAGGAAACATATAAAAATTATGTTTGAGATACTAATTCTATTTACTATCTCATCCGTGATTTCAACTCTCAATCAGTCTACTTGACGAAACAATGAGCGTATCCGTTCGGCTTCATCATGTCAAATTTCCAGTTCCAAATTTGCATCTGAAAGTCAGTTTAATTTTTAGTCTAATATTATTTACAACATACTACAAGTAAAGCTGCTATTGCAATCTGTAGGCTACGTACAAATACAAAAACCCTAATAGGTTGGTGCCGGCTACAGTTATATTTAGCATTGGCTCTTAAACCATACTGAGTTGAATTACTTTAAATTTATGTGAGGAAAGTCGGATGTCTCCACTAAGTGATACAGTGTTTGTGTTTCTATACATACTGCTTGAGCTGCACCATTTGTTGTTTCTATGGAAAAGCTAACTAATGTACATTGTTAGTCTTGGTGGAATTAACATACATAAACTATACAAAAATCTCCCAGCTTATATCTTGTGTACCCAGCAGTTTAACGCCGGTGATATAACGGATAGCCTGGAGTTAATTTCATTATCAAACGTCTGCCTCTACGTAAAGCGATATAAAATCAGAGTCCTTTGCTTCACTGGTCTGTTCGCTTGTCATGGAACGCTTTTTTCATCACTGTATTAGAATGGATGATTTACTCAGAAGTAATGTGACTGTAAAACTGCTCAGTATCAGTGGATGCAGGAGTGTCGGAGTTATGTCCCTGGAATCTGAGGACGTTGTACTCGCCGTCACCTCCAGATCTCTTCGGCGAACCTGACGTGTCTCTCGGATTGGGCTTCACAGCACATGTAGGTTTGGACTTGAGACCGGGCTTGGGCTTCTGTACAACGGCGTAGTTGGCATCTCCTGTATCAGCGACAGTTCGTTTGGCAGACTTGTCAACCTGGGCGTATACGTCTCCTCCAGGG
Organism: Batillaria attramentaria; assembly: GCA_018292915.2. Lineage (NCBI taxonomy): Eukaryota > Metazoa > Mollusca > Gastropoda > Batillariidae > Batillaria > Batillaria attramentaria. The sequence goes on from JACVVK020000058.1 coordinate 1,245,555, forward strand.
ATTGGTCGTGGTTTGTTGACCTGCCCGTAGACATCAGGCTGGAATTGTGGTTTTGTCTTGGTCTTCCTTGGCTTGTTCACGACGGCGTACTCGTCACCTTGCACGCTTGCAGCAGGAGCAGACACGGGGATGCTTGGGTCATCCACAGCTGTGTACAGATCATGGTCCAGTGACAGTTCAGGTCTTGTCTGGGTAACGCTTCCTTTCCCTTGTGGTGAGCATGTGTTAACCGAGGAGTACCATCCCTCGCCGTCAGAATCCAGATCGTGATCTTCATCTGATGGATCGGCTGGTGCACTTGGTCCGCGAGATGCAGGTTGATATGCTTCGTTGACTTCGTAAGGGCCGTCTCCAGGCGTATACTTAGCACTGACGCGCTCTTCCATTTCTGTGAGATTAACACGAAAGAAGAGTAAATCAGAAGTTTCTGTCTGTTTCGTCAAAATTACAAGACGCCAGAGTACAGACACTTTCGAATCTTTGACTCTGTTTGCATGCGAATAGAGTTATTGTACACTTATTCATTTGGACTTTTCATGGCATGCTATTCCAGGCAAAAACATTGAACAAGCACACTTGTCTACATGCTTTCGGCCCGCTCTGGTCCGCACAAATCCAGACACAGCTCTACGATGTTACGAAACGATCAATGGAGAGAGAGAGAGAGAGAGAGAGAGAGAGAGAGAGAGAATTTATTTAAGGACGGTAAAAGATGTTACAATCATCATTTCATTCACAAAACTACGGGCTACACACAACACAATAATACAAGGACACCTAACGGTCGGGAGAGGGGAGGGGCGGGGAGACATATACTGAAATCACGTGATCTTACCATTCTTTTGATGACCCTCTGTCCTTTCCTTGGATTGTGTAATATTACACAAGATTATTATTATTATTATTATTATTATTAAGATGCAGGATAATTTTAAATCTCTCTTTCATTGACTATGACAATAAAAACAGATAACAGTACAATTATTAGATTTGGGCTCGAAATACTATGGTTCCCTGGTGCAAATAACAGATCGCCAAAACAGTCTTCTTTTTGTCAGTCGGGCTCCGGGTGCACACTTCCTGTTCAAGAAATCATCATTGAAACATATGTTGTCACGGAAGCTCTTACTTTTCAGTTTTTGCTTTCTTCTCCAGCCTGGCAGCTGATCCTGATCCAAACTTACACGCTGAACACAACTAGAGCAGTTAGTACAACCCCACTTCATTGCAATACAACAAAACAGTAAGCTTAATATTTTTCAACGAACCTTTGCGTCTGCGGATGATTATAACAATGACGATAACGACGATAATGGTGACGACAACTGCTGCTATTACGCCACCCACGATAGCTGCCAAAGGCGGAGAATCCCCAGTGTCGGACGAACTGTAATTCTCTCCTCCTGAACCGTCCTCAGTAGTATGAGTGTTACCATTGGGCTGCAACGTAGTACCAGCTGGCGATGAGCCGCCTGTGGTACGTTTGCATAAATAAATGTTAGTAAGGAAATGCTTGCACATTTACGCAAAAGTAAGAAAAGGAAAAAAAGTAAAAGGCAATCGCTCGTATCCTGAGCGATTTGATAGTCATCAACTCTCTGAGTAGATTCATGCCCAAACGAAATTGTCAGCGGTGCTCGCGCATTAGTCATTATGTCAATGGCAAATTAAACGCCATGCTTGTGACAAACAGTAAGGGATACTGCAAACGAGACATTTTGACCCTTTTTGTGTGTACCCTCAACAACACTAGTTAAAAAATTATTTGACAGTTGTACTTCACGCACCTTGAGTGTGCACGACGAGTGTGATCGAAGTTGTCAGATTCAAAGTAGGGTCTTTTTCCCACACCGCAGTACATCTACAGACGGTTCCGTTGTCCGTTTCCCCTAGTGGCTTAATGTTGACCGTACTGGACACGGCTGTCTGTGTAACTACATCATCAACGTCTCCATGGCCTCCACAGTAAAAGGTAACAGACCTTACTTTCGGAGTTCCACCATTTACAGTACACAAAAGCGATAAAGCGGACCCGACGCGGAAAACCTGTCCTGGGCGATGGCCAGTGATGAGGGGAGGGTCTGGTGGATCAAGATCTGTCAATAGAAGGAAAGCCAGCTTTAGTTAGCATCAAAATATTCGTCACTCCACTTTCTTCTACCGTCAAGGCAATTTGACTCCAGAGAATGAAAGATTAGAAACCATCTTTCTCACACAACCGCGTGCTACCTTAAAATGGTTCAAGATTTTCTTTTCCTTTTTTAACTTTAAGGTTTTATAACTTATTATCACTATTATTATAACCATGCACTATTAAGCCGAGATGTCATACCGTTGGATTGGTATTCCATCGAACGCTGGTTTCTAACGTAACAAGAAATCGTCATTATAACATATGTTGTCATGGAAACTCTTACTTTTAATTTCCTTTTACTTTCGATCACCACCTACTTAACGTAACGTGGTAAGGATAATTATACATGTTTCAATATTATTGTGCGTACTCAGTTTAAAACCTGTCGTCACTATGCGAGGACGAAAAACGCCATCAATGAAGTTAGTTCTGCATGTGATGATTTTCCCCTCGTCTTCTGGAAATCGAGGTGTAAATCGGCAGGTGTCTGTCAGCTGATTTCCATCGTCACACTCAACTCCTTCCCATGTGTATTGTGGTGGAGGCTTCAGGTCGGGTGTGTTACAGGTAAACTCAAGGGAAGTGAAAGTGGTTCCTCTTAGTGTCAGAGGTTTTGGACCCGTGAACACATTCCCCGTCACTTGGCTGTTTTGATTCGCTGAAACGAATACAAATCAAGGGGAAAATGGATGGTGTACAATATCTCACGCCCTCACGTACGCATGAAAACACACACACACACACACACACACACACACACACACACACACACACACACACATATGCAAAAACACAACACAAAAAAAACAAGAAAACAAAAACAAAAAACCCCAGCGCATACAAATGCAGTCTGCCATAACTCACAACCAGCTTGTCTCACCTACGTTCACAGAACCAATGTACAGCCTGTCAGTTCCTGGTGTAAACGTAATATACAAATTGTAATTTCCATCAACTGCAGGAACAGGTGTAGAAAACCCACGGGACGCGTGGTAATACTGTTGACCTGACTCCGTAAACTTGACCAGGACAAACGCCGACGCCAGATCTTGATCCTGAAAGTAAGCACTATTTTATCACATTTGTCGAATTGGTATTGACTGTTTTCCGACAGCATGTCATTCAAGTGAGCGACAGCAATGACAAATTAGTGTTCGATGTCCATCTAGCTACTGAGTGAGCCACGAGTAGAATGTGACTATACGCGCGCGCACGCGTGTGTGTGTGTGTGTGTGTGTGTGTGTGTGTGTGTGTGTGTGTGACTTACTGCTGCTGCCCCCACCCCACCCCCTTCACCACCCCCCCCCCCCCTTGACTGAAGAAACTGTCAGATTTTAAAAGATATAACAGCGGGCGAAGACATTATTTGGAAATATAATCTGTAAATACCATCTATTCACAGCATGGGCCTATACCCCTCGTTTGTTTTGGGAGGGGGAAATAAGCTGCATACACTGTCTTACCGCATTGTAGATAAACATTGACCACTGACAACTGTACTGTCCAGAAGCAGAGTAGATCCTGGGAATGTAGCAATCTCCATTCACTGTTGCTCTGCTTCCGTCAATCGACAGACTACACAACTTCGGCTTCCCAAAATCTACAATGACAGGAGAAGCTAAATTAGTGATATTTACGTAACTGGTCACAATCATTCATCCGATTCAAACAGACTTGTAGATTTATTTAAACTTATGAGAACAAAATCATCATCATCACCAACGACAACATCAAACATTAGACCATCCTTTCTTCTCTATCATCGGAGAGAGCCGGGGTGGTCGAATGGTAAAGCGTTGGACTTCTAATGCTTCTAGTTCGATCCCGGCTGGGGCCAAATATTTGTGCTGGCTTTTTCATCGCTGCCCCGTCTTTGATATCACCCTATGTGGTGGAAAAGGTCGTTAAACCCCCAAACACCCCATCCCCCCTCTATCATCGGTAATTTCTGAAATGCTTCTGACTGCACGGACAATCAACGACCAAATTTCTGTAAAATCTGTCCGATGATTCTGTCATGCGAATTACATGCAACCCCCCCCCCCCCTTCCCTCCAACACTCACAGAGAGACAGAGAGAGAGAGAGAGAGACGACGACGACGACGACGACGCACTCTAAGAGTTTCTCCCAGTATAATTCTCAGCGCTAGACAGCAGAATATAAATTATGTAATATAATAGCCAGCGTGAAAACGCCCCACTTACCTTGACTTTTAGCCACCACAAGGACCACAGTAATTATCACGCCAACGAATTTTACATCCATCGTAGCTAAGACGCAAAACAAACCCACAGGGAGGTTATGTGAAAACAGTCTTTCTCAGGCAGCGAACGAGCAGAAAGTAGCTGAGTTGACTTCCGTGTCAGCGTAGTTTCTCAAGCATGAGTTGCCTTTCACTCCCGGGTCCCGGGTAGGCCTTGTGGGTCACGGATGTACAAGGCAGGCCCTTTATATGTCATGTTCTCCTTGATCCGTGGTGGTCTTAGATCAAGATTTCAATGGATGTTTTCACCTCCAGATCCTTCCTATGTCTGGGAAATTAAATTACAGACGTTTTCGGCTTTCGAGTGTCCTACCTGGATCCGTCTGTGCAGAAACCCACCTCGAAACATCATCAAGTGAAGGGCAGAGGGTTTGTTGTTTACGAACGGTAGTGTGTCTGATTACTCTCTGATAGGCATGCAGAACAAAACTGTAAAAACAACGCAAATTCTTCGAATAAATGAACAACAAGTTGAACAGTCTGTTCAGCTTGCAAAACCATTTCTGTTTCCTCAGTACTAATTGTTCTGTTTTCTCTAGGTTCTGACAGGATAACACCAAGGAAACTGCTAAGGGTCGACAAGATTGTAATGTCACAGTGTCCCCATTTTGCAATATCACCCTGAACCAGCAGTAGAGCTTAAAGTAAACTTCCTGGTCACACAGTATGCGTGGTCGACTCCTGTTGAATTAACACTAATGAAAACTCCATTCAAAACGCTGTTGACTGGGCAGCGCCCTGGGACACAGACACACTGCGCTAACCAAATGAATTTATTAACAGGTAATGCCGTATCTTCGACACACCAGTCTTGGCATTCAGCCAACATAAATGTGCGTCTGAAAGACGTCATGAAAAGTGCAACATTATGAGAACTTTTCGTCTGTCATATGCGATCTCCGCGTTACTCTCTCTCTCTCTCTCTCTCTCTCGGGGAGCGAGCCGAATGGTAGAGCGTTGGACTCTCAATGATCGGGTCGTAAGTTCGTATCCCAGCTGGGGCCAAATATTTGTGCTGGCTTTCTCATCGTTGCCCCGTCTTTGATATTACCGTATGTGGTGGAAAAGGACGTTAACCCCCCCCCCCTCTCTCTCTCTCTGTCGCGCGTGTGTGTCACACACACACACACACACACACACACACACACACACACACACACACACACACACACACACACAAGACGTCAGTCCTCTTGACTTATTGCACCAAACAAAGGCAAACAGACCGGAACGTTTTATATTGTTCATTTATGATACAAAAATGATTTTTTTATACAAAGGGCAAGCATTGAATAATTGTCGTGTTTTTTCGGCGTATTTTAGGTTAAGAGAAAATTCACAAAATCAAGATTATTATACGTAGTAGTGTTCTGTCCATTAGTTCGCTGATGACTGAAGAGTATTTTGATATGCATGTGCTGAAGCCGTGGTGTTGCTAATATCACGCAGCTCGTTTGCTTCTGTGGGAGGAATCTTGAGGCGACCCCGGGTATCTGAAAAAAGAGACAACGTTTTATTAACCCATTCTTTCCTAGCTACGACTATAAGATTTCAGTGCCCACCGGCCCCCGTAGTAGAGTGGTTAGCACTACGGACTATGGACCGGGAGACCCGGGTTCGAGTCCCAGCCGAGGCAAGCGGGATTTTTTTCCTACCTAGGTCAGCTCCTACCCAGAGCGGGTGTGCTATGGGCCCAATGGGGAGGCTGTTGCCACACAGCCGAGATTCACCCACTTTACGGGTGCGACTTTGGGGGTGCTTCCCTTGGTATGACACGTCTTATGATGTGGATGATTACACGGCCGTAGTTCCCGGGCCTGGTTAATGCCGGGATATTTATGACAGGAAGCGTGGAATGCGGCCCTGTCCCGCAGTCCCAAACCACACGGACTTCCATAGCATCATCTTACCATCATCCTCATTCCCATCATCATGCATTAAAAAAAAAATTGCCCCAGCTTCTGAGCCCTCCGTGGATTCCACCCATGACCTGGAAGGAACACCAGTGGAATTGGCAAAGAGTTGGGGCAGCAAAAAAAAAAAAGTGCCCACTGCAACGCTAGGACTACAGTCGGAACAGTCAGTAGGCATGTTTAGTAGGACATGATAAAAATAATAATGATAAGCTCATTAATGTGGTCGCTTTATCATAAAGATTCTGCCTCAAAGCGCCGCGAGCTAAACCCAACACGCACGCTCACGTGAAACACACGCATTCTCTCACACACTGGACATGAACACAATACAATCAGTGGTGCGGAGGGCCAGCTTAGCAATTTAATTTTGAACAGTCAGTAGGCATGTTTAGTAGGACATGATAAAAATAATAATGATAAGTCCCCCTTACATGCCTACAGTGTGCGAAATCTTCGTTCTGACGTTCCACGGTCGCTAGGAGTGATCTGTCTTAGAAGCGGTTTCGGTCTTCGTTGGTTACCTTTGTGTACGTTGGTTTTTGTGTGTATGCGGGCGTGCGGGCGTGCGTGTGTGTGTGTGTGTGTGTGTGTGTGTGTGTGTGTGTGTGTGTGTGTGTGTGTGTGTGTGTGTGAGAGAGAGAGAGAGTGCGTGCGTGTGTTGTTGTTGTTGTTGCTGTTGTTGTTGTTGTTGTGTTGTTGTTGCTGTTGTTGTTTTACTGCGGTTTATGCGGTAAAAAGAATGATGGCCAAAAGAAGACGGATTGGAATCACCGCGCAGGTTTCAGGCAGCTGGCGTCAGTCATGTGTTGGTACAGCGTCAGTGCAGAAAGGGTTAAGGCGATTTAAGCTATTCAAGAGTTGTCTGTCTTTGTGACAAAAGCTCAGCTAACACGTTAACGTCACGCTGAATTTCAAAATACATGACTGCAATGATAGACTGAGCATCAACAACGAACTAATCCATATGCACATGTTTGCTGTTGTTAGTGCTATTGGTATTTGTCAATGTTGTTGGTGATGATGTGGTGGTGGTGGTGAGGGGGGGGGGTATGGGGGGGATGAGTCGGGTGGGAATGTAGATCTCGGCGGAGTTTTCTTACTTGACGCGAGTTGTTGTCCCTCTTCATTTCCACCCTGTGCATTTGCAGTTCCAGAAATTCTGCTACTGTCTGCACCAGTCGGTCGGAGTCCAGTGTATGGGTTGGCGTCTTGGTCTCTCCTGCGGCTTGGGCGATCATATGTCTTCATGCCTAATTAAAAAAAATCTGTATGAAAAGTTATTCACAAAAACTTGAATTTGAAGGGTACAGTCTAGTATATGAATATATCGCCATTTTCCACTTAGGTTTGAAGACTCTAACATATCTCATTACAAAATGAATAAATTATTTTGCACTGCTCTGTGTTGATTCTGATTTTTGGTTTGTTTGTTGTTTTGTTTGTTTTCTGTTTCTTTGTTTCTTTACTTTCTCTGTTCGTTTGCGGAGGGAAAATTAACATTAAAAATGGTTTGTTCAAAAGGTAGCTGTTGGCCTTTTGAATTGCTCTTCTGCAAAGAAAGTAAAGTGAATGAAGTAATGATTATGAAATTAGTAAAGCAATGACATATTGTGGTATTGTTGTAGTGTATCCAGTCCCGCTAAAACTGAAACGTGCAATGTTCACAGGAGTAAGGCAGACTATGTTTGCACTCACGCAGTCTCCTTACAACAATAATGATGACAATAACGATGCCGATGATAGCAAGAAGAGCTCCTATGCCTCCAGCCACCGCTGCAACTGGGAATGTGCTCTCCTCGGTCCCTCCTTTAAAAAGACAAAGACGCAGAATTGATATTATTGATCATTTTTGCCTTCGTTTGTCCAGTTTTAAGAAGAGATTACCTGGAGAGGATAAACATTAAATACGCCTTTAGAAGTTTTGTACGCTTGAAATGTCAGATTTTCAGGTGGTCGATTTCATCGTCTTTTGTAGTTGCTGTTGTTTACACCTTTGTTGTTATTGTATTTCAACTTTCGTCTGAATACTCGTCTTTACTCGCTGTATATTCGTGTTTACTCATTTGTTGTTATTGTTTACTCAGTTTGTTTGTTTGTTTGTTTGCTTGTTTGTTTTGGAATATGCGTCTTTACTCGCCTTCATTTGTGTCTTTTGAGCTGGTCTCTATGTAGACGGTAGTGGGTGCAGATTGACCTGAAAGTAAAATCAGTCATGACATACAGTCAATATGATCTGCAAAATGTAGGAGGATTGTCCTGTTTTCTGAAAAGAAATCATGATTTGCGGCTCCCAGCACTTGCAGTAAATAGAAAAAAGTGCTAGATTTTACCGGATAGGTTCTGCTGTAAAGGTTAATTATATATAATTTATAGAGGCATAGGCCCACATATCAACCCCTAGTCCGTACACACACACACACACACACACACACACACACACACACACACACACACACACACAACACATAACACACACGCACGCACGCACGCACGCACACACACACACACACACACACACACACACAACACACGCACGCGCGCGCACACACACACACACACACACACACACACACACACACACACACACACACACACCGCCCTTAAGTTGTATTGGTATCTTTTGCCATTGAAATTGTCTTTTATATTAAAAGTACCTTCTACGATGAGCGTGATCGAAGTAGTCAAACTGATTGTTGAATCTTTTTCCCAACGCGCGCTACAGTTACAAACAGTTCCGTTGTCCGTCTCGCTCAGTGAGTCAATGATGACCGCACTGAACACAGCTGTTTGGTGAACGACATCCTCGCTGTCTTTATGCTCTCCACAGAAAAAGGCAACAGTCTTTACTTTAGGAGTTCCACCATTCACAATACACAGAAGCGTTAAGGCGCCTCCGATATGGAAAACTTGTCCCGGGCGATAGCCAGCGATGACGGGAGGGTCTGGTGGTTCTGAGAAAAGAAACAATATTTTTCACTTTCATCAGAAGAACAGTTTTTAGCATCACAGAAGTTTTCATCGGTTTATATTTAAACAACACTATATCTATTATATCTATATCATCTGTATAAAGTTCAGAATGTGCTTTTACGTTTTTTTTTTCATTTTGCTTTTTTTTTCTTTGGGGGGTGGGGGTGGGAGGGGGGAGTTGGGGGTGTGGGGCTGGGGAATTGACAATCCCTTCTTTGCTGTCAAACACCTATATTTCACACGAAAGCTTTACAAAGAGTACTACAGTCTGTGCCTTTTTCCCATTCAGTCAGTGTCATTAAGAGTTTGACTCTCTGGTATGCTGAGATAGGGGCGAGGTAATACAGGCATGCGTTGTATGTGACGAGGAAAGTATTCCGACAGCGCATCATGTCATATCAAATAACGCTGCAAAGACTTTTGTGTGTGTGTGTGTGGGGGGGGGGGGACAAAGAGAGACAGAAACGGAGAGAGAGAGAGAGACAGACAGACAGACAGACAGACAGGCAGGCAGAGATCGAGGCAGACAGGCAGAGACAAACAGAGACAAAGACAGACAGAGAAGGCGTGTAGCACAAAACGGCACACCAAGCTCTATGAAAATGAAGGAACAGAAAAGTCGCATTGGATCTACAAGAATGACCCTTTATTAAATACCACGAACGAAAGCCATTATTTCTATCTCTAAGACCTACCGAACACACACACACACACACACACACACACACACACACGCGCGCGCGCGTGCACACACACTATTCGGTCAGGAACATTTATGTCCCATGTCATGCCACTGTTCAGCTGAAATATTAACTTGACACAGCTGAAATATTAACTTGACACAGCAGGAGGCTGATATCCTTTAGCGGTATAATACTCTACAATACTTTTTACAAAACACAAGGATACTGTCAAATTTCAAGCTCTGTACAAGTACTACAAGTATGAATATTAACACATTTGTCTCTAGAGACAATGTCACGCTTCACATTCGTGGCAGCACTTCGAATATACTACTCGCACATCGTCTGCAGGTTGCGTCACGTGCGGCTCAAGAACACAGAACAAAAGGAAACTCTTTTATCTCTATCCGACTACTCGGTATGATATGACTTGACTTTGTCTTGATCTGTTATTACGCAAGTATGCTTCATGTATTTTGTTATTTTAGCGTGGCAAAGATGGCACTGATAACGTACAATTCCTCTCTCTGTGCTCAGTTACAGCGTAGAAGACTTCTTTAGGGAAAGACAGACGATAACTCTAACACATTTCTGAAAAGCACTATCAAAGTTCTTTCTTGTCAATTGTCAAACTACTTTAAGTTGTTGCCATGGTATCAGACGTCAGAACCGATGTGGCTGTACAGCTGCCCTGCATCAGGATTCGCGGGAGTATCGGAGTTACGTCCCTGGAATCTGAGTACGTTGTATTCGTCATCGCCGCCAGAGGTCTCCACCGAACCTGACGTGCTTTTTGGGTTGAGCTTCACAGCAGCTGTGGGTTTGGGCTTCAGGGCGGGCTTGGGCTTCAGGTCTGGTTTGGGCTTCTGTACTTCGGCATAGTTACCATCCCCTTCATCAATATCATGTTGCATTGGGCTGGAGTTGGCTCGTTTGGCAGGTTTGTTGACTTGGGCATACACGTCACCTCCAGTCTTGGGTCGTGATTTGTTCACCTGGGCGTAGACATCAGGCTGAAATGTTGGTTCTGTGTTTCTTTTCTTTGACTTGTCAACGACGGCGTACTCGTCTCCTTGGGCGGCTGGTCCCGAGACTGCTGCAGGGATGTTTGATGTTGGGGCATCCACAGAACTGTACAGGTCATGGTCCAGTGATGACTGAGTGTGTGTCTGGAAGACGTTTCCATTCTCTTGTGGCGAACCTGCGCTGACTGCGGCGTATCCGTCATCGTAGGAATCCAGATTGTGATCTTCGTATGTAGGGTCGACTGTGGTCGCAGCTGGTTGTTTCTGTACAGTGGATTCGCTCGATGCTGGTTGATATGCGTCGTTTACCTCGTAGGGGCTGTCTCCGGGTTCATACAAAAAGTTGTTATGTTCAACGAATTCTGTATAAGAAAGGCAAAAAGGAGAAAGAACAGCCCATCAAGCAACTGTTTTCGAGCTATGATACGGCAATAACAACAGGGTCCACCAAAAGGCTTTCAGGTTAGCTAGATTCACAAAGCCTCATCCAAGACAAATTCTTATCAAGCGGGCCAGAAACTAAAAACTTGCAACCAAATCGTAACATTGATTTAGAGGTGGGTGTGGGTGGGGGTTTGGGGGTTTAACGTCCTTCTTCACCACATACGGGTGAAATCAAAGACGGGGTAATGATGAAAAACCCAGCACAAATATTTGGCCCCAGCCGGGATTCGAACTCACGACGCTCTACCATTCGGCCGCCCCGGCTCCCCCACTGAATCAGCCGAAACTACAATACGAATATCACACACACACACACACACACACACACACACACACACACACACACAGAGTATTCCTACCGTCGTCAGGATGTCCTTCGGTCCCGTTCCGTGAACCTGTATGACAGAAACGTGTAGAAATTCAAGCCACTTATTCTCAGTACAAACAGGCATTACTGGGAATAAGGGATTTCTTCTATTTCTGCCTTGATGACACGATGACGTGAACAACACAGACAAATCTCAGCTTTGCATAACGTTTATCCTAATTCAGTGGTGTCAGTACATTTAAATACATCATGGTATGAATGTCTGTTTCCTTCCGTCTGGATTTAAACCAACCTTTTCGTCTTCGAACGATAACAACGACGATGATAACGACAACAATGATGACGACAACTGCCGCTACACCACCCCCGATAGCTGCTACTGGCAGGCTGTCATCTTCCGTCCGGCCACTGGCAGGAAATGGGTTTGACGTACTTTGGTTCTCTTCACCTGGACCGGTCCCAGGCTGACTGCTCCCATACTGTCCTATTGTAGTTTCTTCAGTCTGCTTTTCTGTCGGCACGAATTCGGTGGTCGTAGATATTAAACGCCAGATCATATTAAAGGGCTGTGTTTGCCCTTTATGGAGCTGCATGCTGGTTATTGTTTGTGATAAAGACTGACAAACAGAAAAAGACTGACAGAGAGACAAACTGTCGTGAGTGCACTGAAAATAATTATCTTTATCTATGGAATAAATTGATTCTAAACCGTCAACATTCTCAACAACGTGCTGCTATAGTCTTAAAAACTGTCGTCGCTTTGAATGTTCATACAAAAGTTAGTAGAATATAAAATACCCCTCAAACAAAATGGGTGACTCAAACATCAGTTGTTCCCTACCTTCAATAAGCAGAGTCACGTTTCTGTTCAACTCAAGTTGCTCGTCTTTTGGCCACAAAGCTTTACACACGCACAGCGTCCCGTTGTGATCCGCCCGAACAGACCTGATAGTCACTTGGCTGGATACGTGAGTGGTATTCCTTTTGTCAAGTCCGTCTGCAGTGGATCCACAGTGAAAGGTGATGGAAGTTACGAGCGGATCACCTCCATTAACGCTGCACGTCATAACCAGGGTGTCTCCAACAGAAACTACCTGTCCCGGTTGATACCCAGCAATGACTGGAGCTGACGGTGCTTAAAAAGAAGACAAAAACGACAAAAGGCAACTATGATGTTTTGTTGTATGTACTTCTGTCCTGCTGGAGCTGTCAAATATCTGTCCCGCTGGCGTAGGATGTCCTCCACCCCCCCCCCCCTCCTCCCCACCCCTCCCCCCTCTCTCCCAAACGTTATATTCTTCGTGATGAAAATGTTGTCATAGTCTATCTACAAATACCTGTACGTTAAATACTGGCAGTGCTAGTGATGAAATAGTTGAAACGGGAAGGTAACTTAAGGTGGTAAAAAAAAAAATCCTGGGATCATTGTGTGTGTGTGTGTGTGTGTGTGTGTGTGTGTGTGTGTGTGTGTGTGTGTGTGTGTTTGGGGGGGGGGGGTCTTCCCCTGTTTGTTTGATTTTTAAGCTTCTGCGACCACCGCCCCGGGCAAATCGTTTTCGGGTTAACGCCGGAAATAACGCCTTGGTTTCGCTTTGATTTTCGGCATTTGCAAACTACACGACCAATGCAATAAAGTTTGTCATGTCTCATCTGATCATTTATCGTGTATTTACAAAAATGACAAAAACGAACTTTTGGTAATCACACAAGAAAGAGTCTGTTAAAGGATGTCGATGTAATGTAAACAGTACTTGTATCACTTGTCAATGCTTTATTTGATATACACAATATCAAAGCTAACAATAATCAAGACAAAAAACTATATGAATAAAAAAGGGAAAATCATTTACGCGTTAAGTTTAGTCTGAAGCTTGCGTTCACGCTAGAGGAAACAAAAGGCTGTTCCAGAAAGTAGGCTGAGCACGTGACAATTTTTCCTTCATCTGACGATGGATCCGGTGTAAATGTACACGTCTGACCCGTATTTCCGTGGCTACATGTTGTTCCAGACCAGATAGGTGGGTCAATTTTGCTCGCAGAGTTGCACGTCAAAGCCAGCTGATTAGAGCCCGTCGCAGGAAAGGTAAGAGGTTTCGTGATCGTTTGCCACTGGTGGACAGTGTAGGCTGAAAGTGGAAAGAGTTTTCGGTTGATTCATAAGCATGAGAAAGGGGGATTCTCTTATGTCGTCTGGGAATTCCACATCAGATCATGGTTACTCATACAAACTGTACGAATTTCTAAAGGAAGCTCGAGTTTACTCGACATGTTTTGTGCGTGCGTGCGTGCGTGCGTGCGTGCGTGTGTGTGTGTGTGTGTGTGTGTGTGTGTGTGTGTATGTTACAAAGAGTTTTCACAATTGGATGTACCAGGTTTTGCAACCGTTTGATGCTGCACAGCAGTGAAGACAGATTACTTTCTCGTTGAATAGTAGGTATCAGTAACTCTTCTTTTGTGGTGGTTGGGGTGGTACAGAAAACCATATACGCTTTGTACCAGTAGACGATTAGTACCGGCTCTCTTTCTCATGGCTATAGTAACATTTCAACAACCAATGACATGTGCTGATGCGGTTAGATAATCAACTGATTCATGATTCAAAACATTGTTAATGATTCAAGTACTGACTGGTTCGGATAAAATGTTTTGTGATGAATGTTGTGAGATGTAAAAATACCATTTGAACAACAACAACATACTTTTTAATACAAATTTAAATACAAAATGTCTTACGAATATCAATAGTTCCGATTTCTTGTTTATCAGGACCAGGACTGAAGCTGAAGTAAATCTTGTAGGTTCCATTTACAGTGAACACAGAACTAGAAAAGGCGCATGTCGACTTTACGTAATCACGTCCGGCATCTGTATACGGTGTGGTTATAAACACTGACGCCAAGGGCTGTGGTTCGCCTGTCTGAAAATATATACGTTATTGTAGTTTCCCCATTTCCTTTAATTTAGCATTTTAATGGCAGAACCGTACTAGACAATACCCGCGCGCGCGCGCGCGCGTGTGTGTGTGTGTGTGTGTGTGTGTGTGAGAGAGAGAGAGGCAGACAAACAGACGGACGGACGGACGAACGGACGGACGCACGGACGGACGGACGCACGGACGGACGGACGGACAGACAGACAGAGACAGAAAGAGACTATGAGCGTGAGCTCGAGGTGTGACACATTTACTGAATTGCTTTTGTCTAGGTTGGTAAATATTTAGGAGAGATTTTCCGAACTTTCGAATCTACCGTTTAACTGCATGGCTATACAAAGCAGGGAACTTGTTGCGGTTGATTCATAAGCATGAGAAAGGGGGACTCTCTTATGTCCTCTGGGAATTCCACATCAGATCAGTTACTCATACGAATTTCTAAAGAAAGCGCGAGTTTACTCGACATATGTGTGTGTGTGTGTGTGTGCGTGTGTGTGTGTGTGTGTGTGTGTGTGTGTGTGTGTGTGTTACACAGATACAACTGATGACTTTTGTCTTACCTGATTTAGATATCTATGATGCCAAATGCAGCTGTAGTGTGTATCTGAAGCGAATGTCTTTTCAATGTAACAGGAACCGTATACTTTCGCCACATTTCCTTCCTTGTGGATAAAGATGTTGCACATTTTTGGCGTGGCTCTATCTGTGTGTAAACAACGGAACGGTTAACGTGGTTTGTTGTGGCCTGGTTTAAGTACATAACCTTATGTTTCATGTTACTGTGTTGATTATCAGTTCAAAGTGAACAACAGTGAGTCTTATACGACAAAGCGCAATAACAGGCACAACGCAAAGTATGTTACAAAATAGCAATAATCGAACTCACATAGAAAACAGAAATATTACTTTAATCATTGAAATACAAGTAAGACGTAGAATTTGTAATGTGAATAGTCTTCAATGGGCAAAATATGCTGAAAGTGAAGATATAATGGCGAAGTGGAAATGGCACGGCATTTTTTAGGTAAAATAATTGGTTCGGTGAGTGAAAAATAATAAGCGAAGTTTGTTGTGGCATTGTACAATGATGATAACCAAAGAGATGAAAACATTTTTAATGGATCAAGAGGGTTAGCAGTTCATTTGTCCGTGTCTGGAACATGTGTGTACGTACCGATTCATCATTGATTTAGCCGTATATATTAACATAATAATGATCATACTCACATACTACTCGCATCTGGCATGAATACCCATTATTAACGTGCCCGTATGCGCATGTAACGGTGTTTTGACTGAAGTCACGGTGGTTACGGAGTATGGTCAGGATGCTCTGTGTTGCTGATCGTGTAATCACGACGTTATCATACGAACTGCTGCACATTACTTCAGTTTTCGAGGGTTCACATTCTCCAAGTAACGTTGGGTCAGGCGATTTTTCTGCACTTAAGTACCAGGTGACTGTCTCATTAGAATCAAGGTCACAAATCACTGGATCCTGGCTGTCCTCGTCAATGTTGATGTATTGGTCGTTTATACAACGCCGCAGACGAATTGCTTTGAATGCAAACAATGACCAAAGTACTAGAAAAGTTAACATCTCCACGACCATGACTCATGTTATAAAACATGTCCTAAACGCCAGTTATACACAACAAGCAATGATAAAGTGACCGACAGTCACTATCTCAAATTCAGTTAATTCAAAACTCTAATTATATGAAGTTTGTCAGCTCACGGATGTTTCATGCTGAACGAGAGGGCGTTTTTATGTACAATATACTTAAATCTATTGCGACGATCAATACCATACCATACCATACCATACCATACCATACCATACAACACAACACAACACAACACAACACAACACAACACAACACAACACAACACAACACGCAACACAACACAACACAACACAACACAATCAAATCTTCGCTTTGTCCAAACTTTGATGATAATGATAAAATTGCGGTTGTCTTTATATCTCTTGTATTTTTCAGCGGCAGAACAACAAGCCGCGCGGACTGCCCAAAACTACTTTACAATAAGGGCATTTACGGGTACACAATCAGGAAAAAGCAAGTAAGCAATAATGATACCTTGATTTGCACAGTAGGACGTACAGCAGGTACTGTCGACAAGTAATCCAGATACCGTGATGGGCACAAACAGTCAACTATTTTACGAGCTCCCCAAAGCGTGTGCTATAATTATACATGAAATTATGTATTCCACAACACCTACCAGCGATCCAATTCAACAGAAGAAGTATTCCAAAGATCGCCATGCAGTCCATTTTCATCTTCTACAGGACTGCTCCAGTAGACTTGATGTACAGAAGTGTACCTGATCCTCAAGAAATGTATTCATAAAACATTCCTCTTACACCGACTTCAGCTGTGCAGCGGACTGAGGTGTGAACAAATTTACTTCCTTGTGGTCTTTTTTCGAGTAGCAGTGGTATGTCCCGTCCTCATTTAGGCGACATGCGAATAGGCTCGGGGCTAACACGTTCATCTGAAGAAATGCATGCCAAAACCTGTTGGACAGATTTAGGTGTGTAGGGACGGTACGTGCTACAAACCATTTCAAATAAAACTGCACGTCTTTTCAACGATTAGCAGCAGTCAACATGCTTTCTGCGTGGCCTCTGAAGGAATACAGTTAGCTTTTCATTCAATATTTTTTCTGAAGTCTGTAAAGTACAGAGGTGTGATTAGAATAACGTCCTTGTAACTTGACCTGACAGAGCTTACTGAAGTAGTGATAAAATTCTCTCTCTCTCTCTCTCTCTCTTCTCTCTCTCTCTCTCTCTCCCTGTGTGTGTGTGTGTGTGTGTGTGTGTGTGTGTGTGTGGATTGAGTGCAGGACAAAAAATACTTGAAGCGTGCATAATGCACCCGCAACTGTTTGACGTCAACACCCGCCCTACACAGAAACGCGCTTACAGGTGCACAACCTCGGCGCAGCCGGGTGTCTCGCTCTCCCGCTATGGAGTACTGTTTGGTTTGAATGCTAGTTTACGCTGTGAAGGGTTTAGCTGAGCGATGACCTAGGCTAAGGGCATATTTCCCTGATGTATTGCTGAGCGTGTGTGTGTGTATGCGTGTTTATAAATATTTGACAAGGTCTCATTTTATCTTACACACACACACACACACACACACACACACACACACACGTACGCACAGTCTATTTTTCTATAGCTTTTTCGTGCTTTTTGATATTGGCATATTCTATACTCCCATTACATATGTTAAAGTTTTATTGCTTGGTGTATTACCCCTGTGCTGTATATGTAAGATATTGTAGGTAATGCATGTATGTATTATGGTATTTATGTACTGTCATGTATGCTCTGTTGTGTGTGTGTGTGGGGGGGGGGGGGAGACAGAGAGATCTGTGCGTCTATGATCTCATCCTTGGAAAATAAAGTTTCAGTCAGTCAGTCAGTCAGTCTCTCTCTCTTTGTCTCTCTCTCTCTCTCTCTCTCTGACTTTATTTAGTTCATTTATTGACATTATTATTATTGTTTCTTAAAAAAAGACGACGCAATTTATATACAGATCCCACTGCAATACAACACAATCAGAATTTCAGATACCTGACTGGAAGTAAACACACGATCTGCTCACTACAATCTTCTAAACACATTACCGGATACAATATCTTGTCAAAACCTTCTATTCACACTCTAACATCTACAACATTTTTCAGATGACAAGATGAAAACAAATCTTGAAGATGCCTTGTTGGCGATATATGGCACTCAGAGACATAGTCAGTGAAGGCGAACGAACATAATGCATTTCTTCCACGCGCTGTTTTCATCAGTCAGACAGTCTAAAATGTCAATAAATCTACAAGAAACAGCTCAACTGTCATACCTGGCAGCACATGCGACATAAAGGTATGGACGTCTGTCTGACTTCAAAGCATAAGCATAAGCGAAATGAGCCATTTCTGAGAGGACTTTTCCGGGCAAAAATAAAATCCCGTGGAACTCGCCATGGTTTGCTGTGTCCTCTTGTTCATTTCTCTCAGATCGCAGCGTCGTTTTCGTATGTGTGATCTGAAAATTCCACAAAGTCGAGTAAGAAAAGATTTGAACAAACAATACAGAGCCGTGACAATAAATCGACGTCAAATAAACCACACGTGATTAACTGAATACCTGTGAAATGCTTGGTACTCTTGTACGCGCAGCACAATACTTGAGATGTCTTATTGTTCAACACAAGACTGATATGACCGTATGGATGAAAGACGGTAACGCAGAAAAAATAACTGAATATATGTAAAATGGTACGAAATATTGTACGCGCAGTACAGTGGTTGAGAGGTGTTATTGTTCAACACAAGACTGCTGACCATACTGATACGGTAATACCTGTACACACCTGTACCAGTCTGCACTTGTTTATTGCCAACATCTTCATAAAGTACCAAGTCTGTATAATTGTCTTCTTGCTGCCTCGGCATTGGTCTGTCGTAGGTATCACTTCCTGGAAGGGGAAAGAATCTTTAATTTTTTTTCATTCTCCCGCTTAGTTGTAACATATACCTTTTTTTTTTGGAGGGGGGGGGGGGGGATTGCAAATAGGAATGGTATATCTTTGTTCCCCATAATTTATACTTAAATCTCAAATGTCACTTTGTAAAGCGCTAAGAGCCCACAATGGTGGGGATTTCGCGCTACATATTATTATTATTATTATTATCATCATCATCATTACCGATGAATACATGCCAATACAATGTCTTATACAGCTGATATTACACGATACAAATAAAACGGAGAAATCAGACTTCCTTTGATATCTAAAGATTACCTTTTCTCTTGATCCAAATTTGAAGTTTAACAAGATTACTAGACGTTCAGATTCTGCTTTATTCGTGGCTTCTAACTTGCCTAACATGGAATTCGGAGCTTAACTCAAGCTACAAGGAAAACATACTTTAAGGCTTCGGTTACACGACCATGCTACAGAAAGTTTTATTTCGGTCTATGTATTTATTTATTTTTAAACACTTACCAAAATATTTTCGGTAGACGATAACCCCAACAACAACAAGGGCTGCGACAACTACAGCAGCAGCAACACCACCACCGACTGCAGCCGCTGGAAATGCGCTTTTAGAATCTCTTGCCACTGGGGAACAGAATCGTGCAAGTGCATGAAGTCCCCATAAGAAAGCCCGCCACATCATGCTACTGAATATCAGTGCAGTTGCATAACAATACTCTTGACTGTCTGACTCACAAATGTACGCATACTTCTAGCTACATACATGTCCAAAGGTTAAAACATTTAATGTTCGAAATATGGACATTCTGTCTCAAGAATTCACCCTATGCATTTAAACGACTCCTACCCAAGCCAGAAAAAGACAGGAATGTGTCAGACAGACCAAGAGACAGACAGGTAGGGTCCACACTTGCGCATTGACGAAGATTCCCATGAAGATACCGAGTCTGGAGGGCAGGGTGGGTGTGAGAAATACAAACATACATCTTAGAATGTTGAGAGTAAGTAAGGAAATTAACATAACGCTGTTCACCTGCTGACTGCGCCAAAGATAGCTGAACAATGTAGCTGGCTTCACCAAAGTTATTCCGTACAGTGACATTGTAGAAACCCTCGTCTTCAGACTCGGGCTTGTCCGCAGTAACTGTACACGCCGACTGGAAGACAGTGGCAGTGGGAACACACCTAGCATTTAGCACGTCTGACGTCTTTCCCTGCTCACTGTTGTCGTCCACAAGAAGGGAAGATCCAAGAAAGACGATGCTCACAAGCGGTGTAGGGAAAGCCACAATGTTGAAAGTCATCGACTGGGTACCGTCCATTACAAATAAGTGGAGAGGATTCTGAACTGTACCTTTGTCTCCTTGCAAAGGTGCACCTGTTTGTGAAGCCAGAAACAGCGTTAATAGGTGCATACTTAGCATTTCTAACACGCTGAAGTACATGCTTAAATTATTAGCTCTTCAGATCATTTACATACTACTTTGGCCATATATGGGGCATGCCAGTGGAAACTAGTGGTCAAAGTAAATTCAGCGTCCGCAGACACCCAGATGAAATTCCACCTGACTCACAACTGCCTTTTCCAAATATGATATGGTTTTGAATGATGGTGGTTATAATGATGGTGCTGATGATTTGTCGACATTCCAGAGGAAGTTATTTTATTTACTCACGATAAAGCTGTTCGGTTTCTTACTTATGCCTGAACAGCACGCTCTCAAGATTCACATTTTTACAGCAAGCCCGACACATTGTGAGTGCCTTTTTAACACTTACAGCTGACAAACAATGAAAAATCTTGTTGATCTTTCCCTGCTGTATTGCTGGCTTCACATCTGTAGATGGCGGCATCCTGACAGCGAGCGGACGTGGTCAGCGTGTACTGTTGGACATTCTCATCCTGACCGCTGGTGTGTGAAGTGTCCACCTCTAACGGCTGTCCAGTGTCCACTCTCACCACACGGATGGACGGCTTGGGCCGCCCGCTGGTCGCACAGCTCAGGATAAGGGGAGTTCTGTCACCAGAGTTCACTGCCATAGAACCTGTCTTTCCATTCACTGTTAAAGAATCAACGGTTGCTGCGACTGGCGCTGAAAACAACAGAAATGTTATCAACAGCGTCAGAGAGGCAGTTTTGGCAGAGCAGATCGTGGCCGTCCACTAGGCTGTGTAAATAATTCTTAAACGTGTTAAACTTGCATGTGTGTGTATGTGTGTGTGTGTGTGTGTGTGTGTGTGTGTGTGTGTGTGTGTGTGTGTGTTTTCAGTTGTGAAATGTGTAGAAAATCAGTTTGTTTACTTTCAGTGGTACCTTCAACGATCAGGATCACTTTGGTGCTCAGATCAAGCTGTTGGTCTTTTGGCCATGATGCCACACAAGCACACTGCATCCCATTGTGCTCAGCTCGCAAAGGATCTATAATCACTTGGCTCGACACTTGAGTGTCATTTCTTATGTCGTTTGTGTCGTCGTCCATGTGTCCACAGTAAAAGGTAACGGAAGTTACGAGCGGATCACCTCCACTAACGCTGCACGTGATCAAAAGAGTGTCTCCCAAGAAAAGAACCTGTCCTGGCTGGTACCCTGTAATGACTGGCGCTGACGGTGCTGTTAAAAAAGGAGGGACAATGTAAAAAAACAAAAAACAACAAAAAAACTATTAAACTACTAACATTAAACGTCATTGTAATTGACTAGCACCTTTCAGAAAAATAGGTAAACATAAAAAAACCCTTGTGTAAAGCATATTATAAATAACAAAGAAACAAAGTGAAAACAAAATCAAGAACAAATAATTATTACAATGTACATGCAGCCTCTCTCTCTTGCCGCGAAATAGTCTTTGTTGCTGGCGCAGCGTTAAGCCCTAAATAACTAAACTAAACCAAACTCTCTCTCTCTCTCTCTCTGTTCAAGAAGATTGGTAAACTTGCCATTAAGGTTTAGTATGAAGCTTGCATGCACTGTTGAACCAGCAATATACTCTTCCAGAAAGTAGGCGGTGCACGTGACAATGTTTCCTTCATCTGACGATGGATCCGGTGTAAACGTACATGTGTGACCCTGATTCCCTTCAGTACACATAACCCCAGTCCAGGTGGGTGGACCGATTTTCATCCAAGAGTTGCAAGTCAAGATCAATTGATTTGCGCCCGTCGCAGATAGGGTTAAAGGTTTCGCGATCACTTCTTGCTGCTGAACAGTGTATGCTGCAAAGTGAAAAGTGTCCTGATTTGAAATCCTAATCGTTTTCTATGGAATTTTCAGACACTTCCATCTAAAATGCTTCTATATACCTGCAGCTACGATGGCTTAATCACCACTTCCATGTTTTCGGGGAGTTTTTGTGTACTCTGCATTTTTACAGCTTCATTTCACTGGTTTACATCCGTGATACGTAAATACTTACATTTAAAATATGAGGGGAGCCGGGGTGGTCGAATGGTAGAGCGTTGGACTTCTAATGCTCGGGTCGCCAATTCGATCCCGGCTGGGGCCAAATATTTGTGCTGGCTTTTTCATCGTGGCCCGTCTTTGATATCACTCTATGTGGTGGGAAAACGTTAAAACCCCAAACACCCGCCCACTCATCCTTAAAAAATGAAGCAGCTAAATTTCAATGTATGAAAGCTGGTTCGGAGGACATTACACTGACTACAATTTATGTGACGACTGGCATCTTGCATTACTTACAAAAGTTTACTACTACTACTACTACTACTACTACTACTACTACTACTACTACTACTACTACTACTACACACACACACACACACACACACACACACACACACACACACACACACACACACACGTTTTTGTTGTTTTTGAAATACAAATGGTCTTACGAATATCAAGGGTGCCAACTTGCTGTTGATAAGGACCAGGACTGAAACTGAAGTAAAACCTGTAGGTCCCGTTCATATTGAATACTGGGGTGGAAAATGCACATGTTGCTTTGTCGTAGTGACGTCCGGCTTCCGTATATGGTGCAGTTATGAACAATGATGCCAAAGTCATTGGGATCCGTTCCTGAAATAAAGAGTTTCACGAAAGCGTAAATGATCTGTGATTGTCTCCGTGGATGCACCGCAGAGCGGCCCCTTTGTCCGGCCTGTTCGCCTGTACATGCTTGCGGCCCATGGCCGTGCAGTGCCAACATCAGACAGGGGAAATAGGTCACAAACGTCCTTTTCAGTCTCATGAGGGCTGATGAGGTACTGACACTGCTTGTTGTTGGTATTTATTTCAATAAGTATGTCACGCAAACCTTGTCCTTTTAGCTTTGTCAGTATGTATGCAGGACAATTTTGAGGCAATGCTGTTAGCTGAAGCCTGCGCGTAACAAGTGCCTATTAGCCGGGGTGGGAAGGGGGGGGGGGTCGATGGTGTGGAGGTTTTGTCTCCTGTCACCGATTCGGAAGGCTGAGGTTCGAATCCCACCTGGGGCAAACAGTTTGTTCTAAATTGAAATGTGTAGTGTTTTGGAACTGTATATGTTGTAGCAGTCTTTTATCTATTGAATACATTTTAACAAACTTCGGATAATAATTATCTGAACAACTGAAATTGCTTTGCACTCGAAGAATTATCAAATGATTAAAATACGTATGACGCAGTCTTACGTAGTGTGGATAACTGTACTGCCACTGACACTCGTACTTTTTATCTGAAGCGAATGTCTTGTCCATATAACAGGAACCATACACTCTCTCCACATTTCCCTGAGCGCGGATAAAGATGTTACACGCTGTTGGCTTGGCTGAACCTGCATGGAAACAAAGAAGTGGAAATCAGATTTCCCTCTTGCCAGCCTGTGTCTATATTGAGATTTTTTTTTTTTTTTTTTTAATTTCGTTTCCCGAGTATGTCTCTCCATGCAAGCGTACATAATAATAATAATAATGAGTATTGTATAGGCGCTTTACCCAATTTCCTGAATCGGCTCAAAGCGCCGCGAACTGAACCCAACACGCACGCTCACGTAATTCACACGCATTCTCTCACACACTTGACATAAACACATTACAATCACGTGGTGCGAAGGGTCAGCTCAGCTATTTAAATTTCGGGATTTAGAATTGCATTTATTTTTCAAATTTGGTGGGCTGAACATTTCCAAAGCAGAGGGGGAGGAAGCCGGAGTACCCGGAGAGAACCCCCGACGATCGGCCCGAATGAACGGTGCCACATACGAGAAGGAAAAATTCTTTACCCCGAGTGGGACTCGAACCCTTGACCTCTCGCATTGGTGACAGGTCTCTTAACCACTAGACCACCGACCGCCCCGTACATGTGCACGGGTGAGTTTTAAACCAGGTCTACAGTGATCACTCTAGTGTTTGTCTAAGGGAGTGGGATGGTCCACAACATAATGCCGACAGAACCAGATTGTGTTATTATCCATCCATTTCAAATCGAAACGCAGTGAAACATGTATAGAGTGTTACTTACGTACTACTCTTGTCCTGCATGCGTACAAATAATTCATCTCTCCGCATGTCAAATAGGCTTGGCTGAAGTTGCGGTGGTTTTGTAGTATGGTCAGGTTGCTCTGTTTGGCTGAACGTGTGATCATGACGTTATCATAAGAGCTGTTGCAGGTCGTAACTCCAGTCTTCAGGGGTCCACATATTCCCAGTAGTAATCGGGCAGGCCATTTGTCTCCGCCGGATATAGACCAGGTCACTGTCTGATTGTAATCCATTGCGTCACAAATCACTGGATCCTGTCTGTCCTCCTCAATGTTGATATAGCCGTCGTTTGTGCATCCTCGCATAAAGATAATTGCTTTTCACAGGCAACAAAAAAATCAAATAAACATTAACACACAAAAAGAAGAACACGTCTGCTGTCATTAAATGCGCTTTGAATGAAATACAAATATCAACCGTTTCGTTCTGACATCAATTTAATTACAGATTTGCTATAAAACACCAACAAACACGCCAAAAAGCGCTATCACGACCCGTCAGTTATGTCGTGTAATTCAATTCAATTCAAATTCAAATTAAAAAATAGTCTATTGTCTGTTCTGAAAATAATTAAAAGAAAAATTAAAAGAGAAAATTGTCTTCAGACACATGCATTTGGTCCGCTCCTTATACTAAGATCATAATATAAAATAAGTCTCTCTCTCTCTCTCTCTCTCTCTCACACACACACACACACACACACACACACACACACACACACACACACACACACACACACATACACACACACACACACACACACACACACACACACACACACACACACACACACACACACACACACACATGCTCGCTTAGTCTCAAGCACACACTTCCGCCGGCAGATACAAAACTGACCTAAAAGGTTTCTAAGTCTAGGACATCATGTAAGTGCAGCATTCAGAACAGCAACAGCGGATGGCACAAATGATTTCTTATATTATTTGTTCTTACGTGCAAGAGACACTTTAACACGCCTTCCTGGTGGTACTTTCAGAGTTGAGCGGATGAACAGGTTCATTAAAAATTTGAAAAGTCTTCTCTGGCAAGGGCGGAATCGTAAAGTGTGGACAGCTGTCGCTTTTATTCCCTAATCAGTTCGCTGGCCACGTTAACCACTCGGCCCAGTTTAGTTTAATCTCTTAAAGTAAAAACAAAACAACAAAAAGAAAAAAACATGACACACACGCACTGGCGCCACGTTTAGAATGGTACACATGCAGACCACAAATAAACGCTATCAAAACGTTCTAATACTAAAATTAAATTTTTAATAAAATTAATGTCAAAAAAACTTCAAATCACGCTACATACCAACGTTTCCCTTGAACAGCAGAAGAATTCCAACCACTGCCATGTAGGCCATTCTTGAGTGTTTTCAAAGTGCATTGATCCTAGTCTCTGGCATTTTGGAGGAGGGAAAGCGAGAAAATCCTTTTACAGTGATTTCAATTATGGCATGGGTAGATGTGTTATCTAACAAACGGCCTTGTGTTTGGCTATCTTTTCAAAGGTAGCAGTGGTTATACCGGTTCAGCTCGGAGCAAAGTTCGAGAGAGGGTGGGTGGGTATTTGGGTGTTGAACGTCCTATTGCACCACATACGGGTGATATCAAAGACGGGACAACGATGAAAAAGCCAGCACAAATAGTTGGCCCCAGCCGGGATACGAACTCACGACCCGAGCATTAGAAGTCCAACGCTCTACCATTCGGCCGCCCCAGCTCCCCAGAGAGAGAGAGAGAGAAAGAGAGAGAGAGAGAGAGTGTGTGTGTGTGTGTGTGTGTGTGTGTGTGTGTGTGTGTGTGTGTGTGTGTGTGTGTGTGTGTAATAACCAAAATAACTTATGATAAACCCCGTGCGCTCTAGTCGAACTTCCTAGTCTCAAACTGGTTCGTGTTGTGTTCACCACGTACGTAGCTGGTATTTTCATGATCCCACACAGACCTGACCCCGACTGCGTGCGTGTGTCGTTCATATTACGTGAACGACAAAGCTTAACAACCTGAGTCCTGAAAGGAATGAAAAGCCTTTTCAGAGCTGACTGTCAGCCGCTTGCCCGTGTACCCACAGGTCTGGGTGACACTAGGTGAATACCCTGACTTGCTGAGCGGCTTTTTTATTACCGAGGAAACGTTGCTCACAACACGACAGCTGATAGCTGTTAAGGACCAGAGAGAATGACAATGGCAACGATTCTTTGTTTGCCAAGGGCGGAAGTTTTAACGAATAACTATGTCAGTTTTGTTACCGCACTGGCCATATTTTAAGTTCATCTTGTTAACGCTTAAAATTGTTTCCTCGTATTTCCAAAATACGAAACGAAATGTATCAGTCTAAACCAACTTTTCACTTGCCGTTGCTACAACTAAAAGGAAAAATAGAAAGAACAAGAACACACACACACACACACACACACACACACACACACACACACACACACACACACACACACACACACACACACACACACACACATGGGAGACAGACGAAGAAGGAAAAACATAACTTTATTCACCACCAGCTTAATGTGTTACACTTAAAGCACTTGAGCAAGAAGTTACACCAGCTAGTAAAGTTAGGAAGACAATCTAAGCTTTATATGCCATCATTATGTATGCTGCCTGGTATTGGTGATAAAAATGATGATGATGATGATGATAATGTTGCTGAAGATGACGGTGATGACGGTGATATTGAAAACCACCTAAGAGCTAGGATTTGTAACAAGTCGAAGTCAATAATTACAATTATTACAAACGAGTATGAGTGTCCTGGTATGAGCTGCTAAGGTCCCAAGGGGAATTCCCCTTACTTGTGTGAATTTCAAGCCAGCAGCAGTTACTTCCCATTTCCAGGTCTGCGCACAAGCAATCATTCACATACTCCGTATGTAGCCTCAAACGTTAAACATCTTGGAACATTGTCGTAATTCGATATACTCCCAGATGGCGAAACAGTACACTGTATATAAACTCTGTGCAAGAATTGCAAAACGAAAATCATAAATGTACAAATGCATATACAGACATAAAAGAACAATGCACAGATCAGGGGCCAATTGCATGGGCTGCCGGTAACCCGCTACCGTAGGTGGGATAGCCTATCCGCCGGTAAATCTGGGGAAATCCCGATAACTCGGGTTGCATGAGTCGGCGGTAGGCTTACCGGAGGCCCTTATCCTCCGGTAAATTTACAGGCACCTCTCAGCCCCCGTAACTCTTACCGTGAAGCTGGTAAATATGGCCGCGCACATAGTTATTGCAAATCATCGCAGGCAACAAATACGAAGAAACCGCATTTTCCGGGACCGATTGTATCAGCTGGATAGATATGATGACGTCGAACTGTTTTCTAAGTTCAGATTTCGACGAGTGAACATACTGCAAATGACAGATGAGCTGAAAGTTGACGTAGAACACCCCAATCGGAAAGGCGCCTTGCCGCCAGCACTACAGGTACTGTCAACGCTCCCATTTTACGCGTCCGGATGCTTTGAAGACAAGTGCGGCGAGTTGGTTGGCGTTGACCGTTCGACAGCTTGCCGAACAACTGATATACAGAGTTACCGAGGCCTTCTTGCAATGGGTACCACTGACAGTGGATAACATTTCCAAACCAATACAAATCTCTACAGCAGTGTGTGTGTGTGTGTGTGTGTGTGTGTGTGTGTGTGTGTGTACACTGATACACACACATCAATAGCACTCTCTCTCTCTCTCTCTCTCTCTCTGTGCACAGCTGCCTTCCAAATTATTGTCGATTTTATAAATGGCGGCATGTACGATGCTCGCTGACCCGCATACGTGTATCTGTTTGTACTGCATTGTCATGTCGTTACCGGCAAAGGACGTAATGACCCACGCGACTGCCGTTTACACAGACCGGCTGCTTTCTTCAGTGTGTAAAAGACAGTTGCTTCCCGTTATCTGTCGTCACGTATCTCGTAGCAACGTAGCATTGACAGCATAAACAGAAACAAACAGCGCCCTGCAAGGACTCGAACGGCAGCCATTAAAAACTTCGCCAGTGTTTTGCGATAGGACTGTACACGTTTCCGGGAAAATCCTGTCTATTAATAGTACGGTGCCGGTAGCTAACGCCGCTCCGATAACGACTCATGCAATCCAAACTTGATAACAAAATTACCCGCCGGTAGCTACCGGAGCGGTAGCAGTTTACCGACATCACGGTAGACGTTTTTCCATGCAATCGGCCCCAGGACAAAAGACGGTAAAACTAAAAAAGGATCAGAAATCCTACTGTTAAAACTCCTCTCATTTATACAGTACTTGCTCTTTTTAATATGCACCTGTAAGCTAGCTTCTAACAGTAGTGCAAGTGAAAGCCTTCCATGCCATGGATATGATATCTAGCGGAGAACGTTTCAGTGAAATGATAAAGTGCGTCAATTAAAATCTAGAGCCGAAAGACACAAAGATAATGCGTCAAAGGGATTCAAAGCTGCTGACAGAGCGAGACTGAGAGAGGACGGATTAAAATGAAATTCAAACTTCGATGTAGCCGATACAGCACATTTTTACCCGTCCCCCCCCCCCCCTCCCCCTCTCCCTTAGCCCCATTTCCATCCCCGCCCGTACCCCCCCCCCCCCCCCATGCTACAAACAAACGCGACCTAAATTAAGGTTACTTTCTTCATGTTTCGTTTTCGAAACTGACACTAAATTTGAATAACAGCAGAGATACAGCAAGGCGACAAAATGTGAATCATGACAAGAAGTATTGTTTACAAGTGTGCATTTAACACGGAAGTTCGATACAGTCGTGTCCTTGATCTGATCAGTACTTAACAAAGAAAAACGTTTCTTGGTTTGTTTTTGATTTCGGTTCTGATGGGCGCATGTTAATACTGATATTTATCTACACGTACATCATGTGGTTGGGTCATCATCGCTTGTCTTCAGTGGAAATTTCATAGTAAAGTAAAAACAAAAACGTAAGTTCACAGCGCATTCCATACCTTACAAAACTCCAAAATTCCCAGGCTACTAATATGACGGCATTGAAATTCCCAGGAGTAAAGAGCCGGAAATGGCAATTTATCTTCGAAAAATGTAAACTCCAATCTATCAATATGTGCCCAAACACGGGGTATCAAATGTCTCCGATATGACTGTACTCTGGATTCTGTCCTTTGTCTGATTCTGACGGCTGCCGTCCAGAAATCATCAGCGTGTTGTATTCGTCATCGGCAGCTGGTGTTTGCGTCATATCCACCTGGCAAAAGAGAATATCACTAGTGTTAAACTCAGCTGAGACAGTTAGACACAGTTACTTACGCACATTGCGCACATTAGTTAGACACAGAGTTAGACACAGTTACTTTTATTACATTTAGACAGTTAGACACATGGTTACGTACATTCTGATTCAATTCTAGAAAATTATCTTAAAGTGTGAAATGTAAAATAGCACGAAAGATGTTGGCCTAAGCTTTTTTCCACGTGTCACTGTGTCAAAACGCGCAAGATCATAATGCATCATGCAGCTGGGTTGTGCTGGTATGTAATAAAACAGACCGAGAAAGAAACGAAACTGACTTCATTAATGATGGGTGACGACGGGTGTTCGGGAGAAAACGCTCCGACGTTCTCGTAGTTGTATCTGACACCTCTTGCACTGGATCTTTTGGCGCCTGTGAAAGAAGGTGACGCGTAAAAGGTTTGCAGTTGCCACAACCAATACAAAACGAACGATGACTGTAAGTAAAAACGTGGAAAAAATTAGACGCCGAAAACAGCCGAACTCATCTATAGACAACATTAGATGCCTTTCTGATAGGACCTCATAAACATGGGAGGGGCTGGAGGAGCAAAGGCGCCCGGCCAGTTTTGAGATAATTGAACCAAAAACCCGGGAGGGGCAGGGGGTGTCTATTTGCGACTTTCGGCTGATTTCTGTCCTTAAATAATAAACCTCTGAGTTTCAGCTTAAACACATGTTAAAAAGAAAAAACAAAAAACAAAAAAACCGACCATTTATATTACAACCACGCAATACCGGCATAATTTCCATGTAAGGTTTAGCAGAAAACAAGTTTTGCTTCAAGAACAAGTATTCAACAAACATATGTCAGACGTACACCATGCTGTTGGAATAATTTTATCACCAGCACCTTTAAATCTTTTGCGTAGCCAGTACATTATAACCGTGTTTCGTTATACAAGTAACTCCACATGCTCAGAATCAACTTCCGTCCCCCTTCTAGAGGTTCCGTCACATTTTCAACAAGTGATGCCTTCTTCAACACTAAAATTGCATACTATGCAAAACCTACCACCATCAGCGTCTGCAGATTTGCGTTTAGAGGTTCGCTTTGGTTTGACAGTCGGTTTGGCTTTCCTTGAGTCTGTGTTGACGTGTTCCGGGCCACGGTTTTCTTGTGTCTGCCTTGCAGAGCCGGTAGCAGAATGACGTGCTTTGGGACCTTTGTTGACTTGCGCATAAACATCACCATGCTGCGAGGTTGACGGCGAAACAGCCAGCGTTTGGGGTCGATTCTTTTTGGCCGTCTTGTCAACAACTGCGTAGACATCTGGTGGGCCGTTCGCGTCGCCTTGGTTGTCAGCAACAGTCGTGTAGTCAGCGTCTGCGCAGTGAGGTGGTTCTCGGCGGGTGTCGGAGATTGCTTGATAGCTGGGGCCGTCATCGTCATGTTCTTCCATGGTCTTGTTCTGTGAAGAAACCTTCCATGCCACTGCAACGGGTCTTGGTGAGGGAACGGAGTGCGGGTTAGCTGCCGAGGCTTCATCCATTCCATAGATCACGTTGATGTGTTCCTCAAAATCTGTTTCAGCTGCAAGAATTAAACGATCCAGTATATTTATAAGATAAAAAGTGAGGCTTCGCAATGACAGTGCAGTCTCATGTATATAATAATGATATTTATATTGTCTTTGTCATTAATCAAGACAGTATTCATACCGGTTTTTCGGAACCATCATTATAGTAATGTTTCAACAATTGAACAATTGAAAATATAGAATGCAAAAAAGCAGTGTTTTCCCGCTGGTTCAAAAATGGTCCCCAAACATCTATCACTATTAGACTAGGGGCGACATTGTAGAAAAGGTGAGAAATTACTGCATTAGCATACGTGTGATTGCATGTATTCCATGACCGCATTCACAGCTTCAGAATACAATACACAGTCTACAGTTTACATTCATGCCCTGTATTTCACAAAATCCACGATAGCCGGGATAGCTGAATGGTAGAGCATTGGACTTTCAGTGGTCAGGTCGTGAGTTCGAATCCCGGCTGGGGCCATATATTTGTGCTGGCCTGATTCTCGTTGCCCCGTGTTTGATATCAAGTGTACGTGGTGGAAAAGGACGTTAAACTCAACACATCCATCCCCGACCCCACAAAATCCAGCGCACTCAATTCAACATTCCCATTGAGCCCGTTTTCGAAACAAGTCAAAAGTGTTTGTTTTGTTTTTTTACTTCGCTTACCTTCTTCGTTTGGCGTGTTGCTTATTCCGTGGCTCTGACTGGAAGTCTCTGGAACTGACAATACGAAACTTTGACTAAGTTGATTAGTAGTGCCCCGGTGTAACATTACAAACTTACTACCCGGGAGATTTACTCCAGAGTAAAACAAAATCTAAAGAAATTCTGACTGCGGAAGAAAAAACTCGCACAACAGAAGTACTCCTTTGGCTTGGGACTACGAGGGCTGTTCAAATATTATTGGGAATGCTGCCATTACTCACGTGTCTTGCATCGGATCGACTCCAAACTTCTACATCCCCTCGAAGTATTCACCCTTGGCCCGAATGCACGTTTCCAGTCTTTTTCGCCACATATGAAGCGCCCTCTGGTACTCTTCCCTCGGGATACCCTCGAGCTCTGATTTCACGGCTTTTGAGAGGTCTTGGATGCGATCAAACTTGCGTCCAGCGAGTCGCTCTTGCAAGATAGGAAAGAGCCAGAAGTCACACGGTGCCAAGTCCGGACTGTAGGGGGGATGGGCCAAGACTTTGGTCTCTCTTTCCTCTAGGAAGGTCGTGGTGATCTTTGTGGGGGGCTGCATTGTCATGCAGCATTAAGGTCCTTGAGGTTCCAACGGTTGGGCGCTGCTCGCAGATCGCATCCACCACTTTCCGGAGCACCACTTTGGTATAGTACGTGGCAGTGATGGCAGCCTTCGCCGGAAGAATATCAAGAGCCACGACGCCTTGGGTGCTGAAAAAAATAGAGAAAAGACGCTTCCGGCTCTGAAATCCTGGCCTCAGGACAACTGGTCGGTCTCCATCTGGGCCTACCCACGCCCGGTTGCAGCGTTTGTTGGGGATGCCGTAAAACGTGAGCCAAGATTCATCACCGGTCACTATGTCACACAGGCGTTTTGGTCCATTTGGCTCAAAATCTTGAAGCAGTTGGCATGAGCAATCAACCCGCCGTTTCTTTTGTTCGTCAGTTAAGAGATGGGGTACCCATCTTGCAGCCAAGTTTCTCATTTGAAGATCTTCATGCAGAATGCTGTGTATGGTGCCGATAGAGAGGTCACATGCTTCACTCAACTCGCGTATGGTCGAATGTGGGTCTTCGTCAATCAGGCTTTTCACAAGGGTAATGTTTCTTTCGTTCCGAGCTGAGAGTGGACGGCCCGGACTGGTACCTGAGCTTGAAAGCCCTTGTTCAGTTAGAAAAGCTTCGACCCATATGTAAACTGTGCTCTTACCGACACACTTGGCTCCAAAAACAGCTTGCAAATCTTGAAGGATTTTCTTGCCATTGTCTCCGAGTTTTAGCCTCACGAATGTGTAGAAGCGAAAATCCTCATTCTCGGCGTCCATGGTTTTCTGGCTCAGCAATTTGGATGACGATTTTAATGAGGTCATACTCTAAAATGCATCATGATGTCATCATTCTTTTCTGCATGTTAATAGGGCTTGAGCCAGATTTTCTTTTGGTATAAAAGAATTTTCTGTGCGACGTTTACTTATAAAATGGCAGGCCCATTCCCATTAATATTTGAACAGCCCTCGTATAACAATAATAATAACAACAGAGTATAGTGTTCTCTAATATCTTGAACTGATTCTACGCACTGCAGGCTGAACCTAACACGCACGCTCACGTGAATCACGCGCATTCTCTTACACATTACGTGGTGCGAAGGGACAGCTCAGCAATTCACGATTTGGGTTTAGTATTGTATTTACTGTATTTTCAAATTTGTGGGCTGAACATTTCCAAAGCAGAAAAGGGGGGGGGGGGGGGGGGGAGGGGTGAGAGAACCTCCGATGATCGGCCCGAATTAACGGTGTCACATAGGAGAAGGAAAAATGCTTTGTCCCGATTGTTACTCGAACCTGACCTTTCGCATTGGTGACGAAGTCTCTTAACCACTAGACCACCGACCGCCCCGGAACAGTATCTCTCTGTCGTACGAGGGTTTCATACCGGAGAAAGTCCGGACTAACAGTGTTCAAAGAAAGTCCAGCAAACAAGCGAGAGGCTCTGATTTTAATTTTATCTGTTGGTCTGTGAATCCGTGTGCGTTTCTGTGGACGAAGGACACAGATACACAGGCCCTCAAAATGCGTATATATTCCCTGTTAGACTCAGGCATCATGGTCACCCGCTAAAAATGCTTCAGTCTAGAAACAAAAATTATCATGCACAGGCACGCACCTGACAGGAGATTAAAAAAAAATGAATGTCTCCTTTCCGCTCAGGCCTCACTGAAGTAATGCAGGTCTGCTTTCTATTTAGGCCAGAGAGGCAGTTCGCACAAATCCGCTTGCCTCAAATGTGTCCCAACTCTGCGGAGTTCCAGCTTCACTGGCAGCTTGGCTCTTTTTTTATCCCCTGGCATGCACCTTAACCTACATACCACGAAAATCACGCTTTTTCACGACAACAAAAATCACTACAGACTAGCACACTTGCCAAACAGGGTACCCAAAATAAACACGGCCAATTTGTGTCCTTACGGCTTTGCTTCCGCCTGTCCATGAGTCTGTAGACATTTCAGACAAACTGAGAAACGATGGGACTTTAGAAATATCCTTGTACACGAGGTACTGTTCAAGAGTTCTGTAAATCGCTGCTCACCTTTTTTTCTCCTGGAGATGGCAACGAGAGTGACGATAACGATGACAATGAGGAGAGCCACAGCGCCACCTACACCACCAGCTATCGCCGCCAGAGGAACTGCCTCACTGGCTTCTGGTTCTGACAAAAGAAGCATATGTGGTGGAAAAGGACGTCACATCCCCAAACACCCACCCACCCTGACAAAAGAAGATAATAATTATATTTTAAATACATGTTTTGTGGTTTTTACATAATAACATACATAGATTCACATAAACTCACACACAAAGTAAAACAAAACCATAACAAGTATAATAAGATAAAGGCACATAACTAATGAAAGCAGTTAACACACAAGCAAGACTAAAATAGGAAAGGCCAAGGCAAAACAGTACAACTAAGTAAATAATATAATTTCTTCTTCTTCTTTTTCGGGGAGGGGGGAGGGGGCTTGGAAACATATTCTGCTTTGTGAATTAGCCACAAGTGTGGAAAGATTGCCGATGGCAATACGCTGGCACTAGCTAATATCTGTGATAACAAAGCCGACTGAAAATAAAAGATCGCAACCAGAGAAGAACATTTCAGGAGAATCTCACATTTTAAATTTGGGAATGGTGAATTTTCGTTATTCCCATGTATCTGTTGGGATCTCAATGATCTCTATGAAATATTTCACTTCGAGCTATTAAGTGTTTTTAGGGAAGTCGTGCAAACAATTTCAGACATTTCATTTATCATAGTACAACCGAGTACTTAAACACTGGTGGGAATTTGTTTCTGGAAAAAAAAATTAAAACAAATTTTAAAATGATAGGACGACATTATAGGTTTGTAAACATGCTGCCTCCACAATGTGTCCTTCTATTCTTGCAATAGTAGGAACGTAGAAAGTTTAAATTCTACAACTTAACAAAAATATACCTCCTTTAACTATTCCATCAAGCTTGATGAAAACATCAACGGAACCAAACGAGTTTTCAAGTTTCATACGATACAATCCGTTCTCTGCTTGGTCTTCATCATTGATGTTGATTGTGCATATGAAGATGTAGAGTTTGTCTTCACTAGCTTGACAATCAACCTGCAGGGCGGTTGAAAGTTCACCAGTGTCCTTGGAGACTTCAACGTCAGGGAAGTCGGTGCCAAGAAAGACCACCCTTTGCATGCTGGGCGAAGGGAAGGCAACAAGCGATATCTGCACAGTTTCTTGGCTGCTAATGACAAGTGGGTTTGACTGGGATCCTTGGCCCTGGACCGTGTCATCCAGTCTTGGAGCGCCTTGAAAAAAAATAATACAACTTGTTCTATACCTCTCTCTCTCTCTCTCTCTCTCTCTGTGAACACACACACACACTGTCTGTAGTCAAGTACGGAATACTCGGTTGTATTCTTTCGTTTTCTGGGTTTGTTTTAACTCGGGAACCAAGCCAATGATCAAAGGTACGGCCTCGACTTTTAGCCACGTGACTGGGGTTAGGTTTGTATCTGATTGATATGAGGTCTTAGATCACCAGTCATTCCAAAGGCTGCAGATTGTACAGGAAAACTGAGAAGTTAAATCTTATGAATGCGCAATCAATGCATAGTAAAGAAAGAAACGCTTCGTTGATCTCTTCCGCTGTCCCTTGTGTCCAGCATCAGGCGCGCGGTCGCAAACCCAACCCCCAAAAAGTACGCGTGGCGACCAATAGTCTTTACTCATTGCACAACTCGGCCTTTTCACGCCACTCAGAAAACCACTTTTCCGGCTTCACACTGGCTCTGCTGCAATTCTAACATTGAGATCAACATCCACACTGGTGAGAACACGGCCTGAAACATTTCAACACCTGCTCCGTGCAATTTGGGGCGTGAATGAAAAAAAAAATCTTTTTCAGGCTGCATTTATTGTATTATCCGCTGGCAGACCATACACAAACTTACACCGATTACAGCCACAAACATTGAATGAAACGAAACGCAATACATTGGTGCTTCTAACACTATTTACTTGCTGGCACGTATATACTTACAATTCACACGAAGTTCGACTCTCTTCTTATCTGTCCCGTTGTCGTTGCTTGCTTCACATCTGTAGATGGCGGCATCCTGACAGCGAGCGGACGTGGTCAGCGAGTACTGTTGGACATTCTCATCCTGACCACTTCTGTGTGTAGTGTACCTCTCCAACGGCTGTCCAGTGTCCACTCTCACCACAAGGATGGACGGTTTGGGCCGCCCGCTGGCCTCGCATCTTACTGTGACGGCATCACTTTCATTGACAGTTAATTCGTCAAGAACACCGTTCAGTGTGAGAGAAGTGACTGTTGGCGATTTCGCGCCTGTAACAACGCAAGGAAGCGTTTCAGACAAAATCAGACGGACTACATACACAAAATGCTTATCATCATATTCTCTGTTTTTTCTACCATGTTTCCTTAATAGTTTTCTCATTTCAAAATCAT
Organism: Batillaria attramentaria; assembly: GCA_018292915.2. Lineage (NCBI taxonomy): Eukaryota > Metazoa > Mollusca > Gastropoda > Batillariidae > Batillaria > Batillaria attramentaria. Next base: position 1,282,779 of record JACVVK020000058.1, read on the forward strand.
GTCTACTGAGCATATTCCGTGAAGCTCTCTAACCGAGCGTAACCCATCAAATCATATATGCTTATGCTACTTAAACTCTCACATGTCTGCAAGATTGACGATGTTTTTGTGTTTAAACCGCTAAATGCATGCATTCGTCCATAGAATGGACCCCTTTACATCCATCCTTTACATCCATCCTTTACATCCACCCTTCAAATCAACACACAATGGGGTGGGAGTGTTTGAGGGTTTCACGTGCTTTTCAATCACATGCGGGTGACAGATTATCAAAGACGGGGCAAACGGCAGCACAAATATTTGGCCTGCAGCACTGAACGTCCAACGATCTACCGCTCGACTGTCCCGGTTCCATTCATAGACAATGGTAAAAATACCTTAACCAGTTGTCAACTAATGTGATCATCAAAGTTTGGATCACGCAAACCTGAAAATTAGCACACAGATAGCCGGATACTCACGGAGCACCGTCAACGTCACTTCCGACCTATGAGTGTATGATTGAGGTCTCGGGGTCCAGTCTGCGGTGCATACGCAAGTGACGCCATCGTCTTCAGCAGTGAAAGGGTCAAAGTTGACAACGCTAGTCACAGATGACTGACCAACCGTTGGTGCCTCAGTAGTGTCGGTGCCGTCAGCATGGTCTCCACAGTAAAACGTTACTGATGCTACCGGAGGATTTCCACCAGTGACGGTACAAGTCAGCCTCAGGTCGGCACCTTCCGGTACTGCAGTGTAGCCCGAGATGACAGGAGGCAAGTTGGGGGGATCTTTCAATACAGAACAAGAAGACTCAGACAAGAATATTCAGTGTTTCCAATGGCATTTGCCTTTTAGGCATGACAGCAAGATGAATCTCGATGGGCAGGCTAAACACACTGATTAAAATGCTAGTTTGACAGAGCCTTAAGCTTGAGTTTGTAAATAAGCATTTTTCTCATCGCGAAGACGGAACATACAGACAATTAATGCGAGAGAGAGTAAATTGATGAATCAATTGCTATGAATCAACAGAAATTGCTTCTTTTTTTAAGAAAATGAAACACCTCTCTCTCTCTCTCTCTCTTTCTCTCTCTCTCTCTCTCTCTCTGCATGTCCTAGGTTTATACTGCCACGTAGACCAGTTTGCATTAGTTGTCCAAAGTAACTTTTTTTTTTCACGTAGCCTAATGCAGACACTCTTAGCCGCGAATTAATCTTTCTGGCTTGCGCGGCGTCAAGCCTCAAAATCTCTCTCTCTCTCTCTCTCTCTCTCTCTCACACACACACACACACACACACACACACACACACACACACACACACACACATTATGTAAAAACATTGACTGCTCACATGCAACTCGGAGTGTGTAATACACTGTCCTTTTAATCCACGCATGTTGTCCCCACGTCAACTGACAGGTATACACACTCTCATCGTATTCATACCGGACATTCCTTACAAGCAGCTCTCCTGTGCTTGAATGTCCTGGCCACCTAACTGTTGCGACAGGGTTTCCAGGTCTTGTTTCAGATGGGACACATGAACATCGTAGGTCACTTCCTTCAATCGTGTAATATGGGCAGCCTGGTAATTGTGGAGGACCTGGGTGTTCTGTAAATGTGCGTTAAGATAGTTCCTTTCAGCAAGTAAATCGTCGAAGTTTCAAGTTTTAAGTTTCTTAGTATTCAAAATTTCAAAGACTGGTTGTGTGTTGTAAATGTTTACGAATGAGATAAATAACACTTGTCGGTTCCGTAGCTGGTACTCACCAAATTGAATGTTACCAACATAATAATGCACTTGAGTTCCCGGAGAGACCAACAAACTGTAGTCGTAGCGTCCGTCAACAATCGGAAGAGGCTTTGCGAAAGAACACGGTCCCCGAAAGTAAAGACGGCCAGAATTGTCACGGAAAGGAGTGGTGGCCATAGGTAGTGTGTCATTCGTTGTCTGCACACACACACACACACACACACACACACACACACACACACACACACACACACACACACACCATGAATATCGAGACATTCAATGATATAATTTCTTTTGTCCCTCTAGATTTCTCTAGATTTCTATATTTCGTAAACGTGTAAACTATTTTCGTGGCATTAAATCACTATACGAGTAATCCTTTACGATAGGGCGGATTCAGACAATCGGCAATGGTCACTTTTGTTTTGCAGAGTAAGTCACCAGCACTAAGAAAGTACTTCAAAAGTGATTCACACTATTGTCGTCCGTGAAGCGTTGTACAAACTCGAGATTCAAATATGCTGAACAGCTAAGAAGCTTTATATATTTCACTCGTTACAAACCGTACCTCCTTTCAAACTACAGAATGAAGTGCTAAGTGTGTTCTGCTGGGACCATGTATAACTAAATCCCAAAAGGCCAGCACGCAATGTTTAGAGACTTCTTTAAGTTCAGCCGACGCACTTTAAACCGAGGAACGCTGAAACAAAACAACTTGGCATAACTGGCAGCAGTTATCAACAGCACAGTGCCATTGAAAATCGAAATGATTCGGTTGTTGTTTTGACAAGCACGATTGATGTAAATTTTACCTGTCCATTGTGTGATTGATACCAAGTGCAGCCGTAGGCCCCGGTCGAGCTGTAAATCTTGGGGATGCGGCAATATCCGTTTACAGTCCATGTAGTTGCGTTTATCCGTACGGAACACGAGCTTTGATCAGGTGTGCCAGGGTCTGAATAATTAAAATAACGACTTTGATAATTATATGTGTCGCGTTAGCCCATTAATCGCAGCAGCCTAAGCCTTCTTTATATCCCTGCTCTAGTCATGAAGTTTGTTGTTGTTGTTGATTTTTTTTGTTGTTGTTGGTTTTTTTTTTGTGTGTGTGGGGGTGGGGGGGGGGTAAACAGCTTTCATTAATAATTATTACATCTGATGGTAAGAAGGGTCGGGGTTTTTATTCTCACGAATTCACGTGCACATTTCAATATCGTTTCAAAGCCCTGCTTCTTGTCAATGTATACACATGGAGGAAAATGCTTTCGGGAACGACTTCCAATGCTCGGGTCGTGAGTTCGAATCCCGGCTGGGTCCAAATATTTGTGCTGGCTTTTCCATCGTTGACCCGTCTTTGATATCACCCTTACGTGGTGCAAAAGGACGTTAAACTCCCAAACACCCACACACCCACCCGCTTTCGGAAGCTCTCACGATCACGATCACGATCACGATCAGTCATTTTTCAAGATCAAAATTTGACGGCATGCATAAACCATTGACCACTCACATGCAACTCGGAGTGTGTATGCCACTGTCCTTTTCATCCACGCATGTGGTCCCCACGTCAACTTACAGGTATACACACTCTCATCGTCTTCACGCCGGACGTTCCTTACAACTAGCTCTGCTGTGTTGGGAAGTCCTGACCATCTCGCTGTCGCGACAGGGTTTCCAGGTCTTGCTGCAGATGGGACGCATGTACATCGTAGGTCACTTCCTTCAATCGTGTAAGGTGGGCAGTCTCGTAATTGTGGAGGACCTGGGTATTCTGCAAATGTGTGGGGAGTATGCGTTAAAATACTTCCTTTCAGCAAGTAAATCGTCGAAGTTTCAAGTTTACGTTTCTTAGGTTTCAACATTTCAAAGACTGGTTCTGTGCTGCACCATTTTAAGAACAAAGATAAAGAACAACTGTCGGTTCCTGTATTATTTTAAGAACAAATATAAACAACAACTGTTAGTTCCGTAGCTGGCACTTACCAATCTCAACGTTACCAACTTGATGCTCTTGAGTTCCCGGAGAGACCCGCAAACTGTACACGTAGCTTCCTTCCACAGTCGGAAGAGGCTTTCCAAAAGAACACGCACCCCGATCGTACAGATGGCGAGAATTGTCAGAGAAATAAGTGGTGGCCATTGGTAGTGTATCATTCGTTGTCTGCACACACACACACACACACACACACACACACACACACACACACACACACACACACACACGAGTTTCGAGACATTCAACAATATAATTTCTTTTGTCTGACCCGATTTCTATGGATTCTAAAGACGTTCTCTAGATGTCATATTTTTTGTCAACGTGTAAACTATATTCGTAGCATTAATTCACTTTACGGGTTTGTTTGTTTTTTTTGTTTTTGTTTTTTGAATAGGGTGGATTCATGCAATCGGCAATGGACACTTTTGACACAATGTGCAATCAATGTTTTGCAGAGTCAGTCACAAGCAGTCGGAAAGTACATGACAAGTGATTCATGGTATTGTCTTCCGTGAAGCGCTGTGCACACCTAGGTGAGTAAACTCGACAGTCACATAATTATGCTGGATGGCTATTAGGTTTTATATATTTCACTTGTTACAAACCGTACCTCATTTCAAACTACAGAATGAAGTGCTAAGTGTATTCTGCAGGGACTATGTATAATTGAAAACCAAAAGGCCAGCACGCAATATTTAGAGACTTCTTTGAGTTTAGCCGACGCACCCTAAACCGAGGAACGCTGAAACAAAACAACTTGGCATAACTGGCAGAAGTTATCAACAGCACAGTGACATTGAAAATCGATTGTTATTTTAACCAACACGATTCGTGTAAATTTTACCCGTCCATTGTGCGATTGGTACCAAGTGCAGCTGTAGGCCCTGGTCGATAGGTAGATCTTAGGGATGCGGCAATATCCGTTCACAGTCCAGGTAGCTGCGTTTGCCCGTACAGAACACGAGCGTGGATCAGGTATGCCAGGGTCTGAATAATTATCATAATGACATTGATATGTGTATCGTGTTAGCCGTCTATTGGCAGCAGCCTGAGCTGTCATTGTATCCTAGAACTCTAGTGATAAGCCAAACTGTTGAGATCGAGGCAAAGGTGTGTTGTTGTTGGGATGCTTCAACAGATTTCTTTCATCATTATTTCCTCTGACCGTTAAAGTGGGCAGATTTTTTCACCAATTCACGCGCACATTTCAATATCGTTTCAAAGTCTTGCTTTTTGCCATTGTACACATATGGATGATGAACATGCTTTCCGGAGCTCTCATACTAAAGATCAGTCGCCTTTCAAGATCAAAATTTGAACAAATTGTTGACGGTTTTTCGAAAAACGCACATAGATTCGACCGCTGTCTGCTTCATTTACTGTCAAGCTGTCTTTTCAGAGACTGAGTTGATGTTGTCAAAGCCATGGAGTCATCCGGTTGAGTATTTTCGGAGAAACAGGCCCGGACACAAATCACACAAACAGCCGCATCCGCACACACACACACACACACACACACACACACACACACACACACACACACACACACACACACAGACGGCACTCATTGTGCCGGGGAAGAGCGTTCACCGTGCCCGCCAGTAACAATATAGTTATTGTCAGAATTACACTTGCATCATGTTTGTGCGGAGAATGCGCGCGACGTGCGTTTACGCCATAAAACGTGCCTTTGAACGTGGAATTTTTAGTCCGTCCTATGATGTTGCCATTACTATGGAAACAACATAAAAATGAACGAAAGACAAGAAGGAAACATAGATGAAATTTTTGTCATTTGAAATGTACTCACAGATAATGCGTAGGTAACATGTTTCGGTAGGCTGGTACTGGACATTCCATTGATAACAAGAAAAAGGTTTGTTTTCCTGTTCTAGGATATTCCCTGTGAAAGTCAGCTTGCTTGTCCAATAATACGGCCGTTCCAGTTGTACGTCGTGTCCAGTGTATACTGTGCAAGGATGTACGTTATTGCAGAATCCTATAAATGAAGATGATGTGTTCCAGCAGACAGTATCATACTGTCCTATGTTGTAACACACCAAGGTAAACGGCCGTCCGACGTCTTCTCGAAGAAATATGTTGTTGTTGTTGTCACAGCCAGCTATTGTGTAAGCTGTAAAACATGAAATAAAAGGAAATTCAGTTGAGAGAAGTGTATCTAAACGCAATACAATGATTGATGAGAATCATAACCTTGATCAAGCATTGTCCCGGAAAATGAAACGTATAATTATGATTATTTTGCAGGCACTGTTAAGGTTGGTGAATGTCGCAATACGCAAGGAACACATGGTAAAAGAAGCACAAGAACCACACACACACAGTGACACACACACACACACACACACACACACACACACACACACACACACACACACACACACACACACACACACACGACAAACACACCTTTCACCCTCATGTTTTCAGAAACAACGCGAAACCAGCGTGGAGCAATTATTTTGCGAGCAGTCATTTAGACGAGACTGTGACACGGACACTTCAAGGAAACTTCCTTGTTCAGCCCTTGCTCAATAAGTGGGAAAGGGGATTAGTGCGATCAGCTGCGTCATCTATGTATGTGTTTCTGTGTGTCTGTAGAGAGCCAAAATATCTAAACAACGATGGAACCAATGAAGACCATTTTTATTGAAGGTATTCATTATAGTACTCCAAAGAAGCCTGTATTGGGGAAAAGGTTATAGGGCATTGTGTTGAAATGCCACGCAAAACCACCGTATAAAGTGACATTGTGTAGGTGAACAAGCCTTCTGCTGTCGTCAGCAGATACAGTTCAGCTTGGAGAACGTTAGACTGAAGATCTGAATGTCCCCGATATGATCCATACGCGCTGGAAAAGGACGTTAAACTCCCAAACACCCACCCACCCACCCACCCACCCACACACACACACACACACACACACACACACACACACACACACCCCGATCACGGCTTTTGATGCAATTTTCTCCGTAGTTTTAGTTCAGGCTATTTCATTTCCCATGCTCGAGATCCCCCCCCCCCTTTTTTTTTTTTTTTTTTGGGGGGGGGGGGGATAATATTCAGAACTTGCTTCCTTTGATGGGCAAGCAGGACAGGGGCGTAGCCCTTTTTGCTAGTTGCTTTTGTCCTTTATAATTCACACACACACACACACACACACACACACACACACACACACACACACACACACACACACACACACACACACCTTCATTGCAACCTACCTTCACAGCAGTGCAGGACAAGAGATAGTACAACGACAGTCAGATGCATTTTTTTGTCAAGAGCTTGAATGTCAATGTTCATCCAATATGATCAAGGAGTGCAGCGTTGTCGGCGATTTATGACCGCTCCTGGACATATCTCACCAACACTCAACACGCAGCATCAGCCACCAGAGTCCTCCGTAGGCTGACGAAGGCCATGGGATATTATGGTCGAAATATTCCTTGTGTACATTATCAAATTCCGAGTCCTTACCCTCTCTTCATAAAAGAAGAAGTTGAAGGTTTGCGTAGGTGAAATCGTTTAGAAGCCCACAACACATTCCATTGCCAGTGAAATGAGTGTACACCTACTGAGCCTCTCGATTTAGTATCAACAGCCCTACTCAAGTGTCGCTGTGCACGATGTGAACTTCCAACTTCCTGGTCGCTTTTGTGCTACAAGTCCCATTGAGGACATATGTCATGTTGTGTATCCGGACACAGTCACAAGTAGGCCAGTACAAATTGTGAAGAAACCAGGAAGATGCATGCGTCACACACACACACACACACACACACACACACACACACACACACACACACACACACACACACACACACAGAGGCGGAGCGACAGTGGGTCACAACAACAATGATACATTATATTTCAATGAGATAGGTTGGGTGGGTGGTTGATCGGGGATTTAACGTCCTTTTCTACCACGTATGGGTGATATCAAAGACGGGACAACGACGAAAGGCCAGCACAAATATTTTGCCCGAACGATCCGAGCATAGAGTCCAGCGCTCTACCATTCGGATATCCCGGCTGACCTTCATTGAGAGAGATTAATACTACCAGTCATCATTCTTTATCAGCCCGCTTGTTATCTGTCTGAATTCCCGTCTAGCTGAAACGTACCAACGCACCCAGCATAACAAATATCAGCAAAAGCAGAAATCACGAACACTGGACTCATTTTTAATGATCAAGTGGACGTAAGCCGAAAAACACGAGCAAAAGGCGCGCGCACACGCGCACGCACGCACGCACGCACGCACACACACACACACACACACACACACACACACACTACCCGATAATCAAATAACCTCCTATATAGGTGTAGCCGAGTGGTTTGGACCTTCTCGCCCACTACCCTAGGTTCTCCGGCCAGCTGTGTGCCGCCGGCTTTGTTCGCCTGTAGGCTACCGCACGCGTGCAGCGTTGCGGATCCACGATAGCCACGTGTCAGTTAGTTGTGTTTGTTTGTGTCCATTTAGTGCTAAATATCTCCGCAGTCACTTAACCTAAAGTTATCATGTAAACTATAGTGGTTTCGGAAGAGTTTGTATTTTCTAATCATGTTTTGTTTTTAGCGCTGTTTTGTAGTTTAACGGGTGTATTTTGCCATTTTCACCACTTTTCGAATGCGTGGTCCCAGCCTTTACGCTCTTAAATCGGCGATAGGAAATTCTTTGTACATTGCTAATGTTCCAAACTTATGCCATCTTAGAGTACTTTTCACGCTCTTTTCAATGCAGTTTGTTTGAAGTTTGTAGCTGTTGTATTACGCCCGCTATTGTTAGTTTTCTGTGTGTAAACAAACACAGATTTCGCTGCTACCCGAGCATCTAGCCCTTGTTTCTGCTGCACTTGGGGCAGTGCTTTCTTTGCGGCTCGCGCTGGGCGCATAAGTAGCCGCGAGCTACGCCTCACTGGACAGTCGCCAGCCAGCCCTGCCGCGAGTCACTGCACGGATTGTCTCTCCCCGCTCTGCCATTTGTTGCTGTTTTCCTGTTGTAAATAAACTCATGTCATAGCGACCGCTGTGTTTTGTCTCCCTGCCTGCATACTCTACTCAACACCATCACATAGGCACAGTGTGTGTACTTCCGATTCCAGAAATGTATACATCCTGCTTTGATGTTTGTGCACTTAGGGTTTTATTGAATTTTATCGATGGCACCGGTGACACTTTGAGATATGAATATGAAAAGACAATACAATAGAGATTGAAAATGATTTTTGATAAGTCGATATAGACTGACAAAATAGACTGAAAGTGCGGTATACCAAGTTTATTCTTCCAACAAAAGTTTCATGCGACATGACATGAGAAGCCAGCAAGGTAAGTAGTATTCTACAAAATATGTTTTCACAATTTGACACACTTGCAGCATAAGGACAACTGCGCTATAACATAACTGACATGCAATATAGGACATGTTATATTTTTGAAGGGATCAGAGATAATAAGGAGACTTCGTCTTTATTTCTTGCATATTTACCAGGGCCGGATCCAAGGGAGAAGGGGGTGGGGGGTGCTTTGGTATTACAGCACCTACCCACCCCCTCCCAGCAGTAGCATCAAACTGTAAATAATTGTTTAATATTGAGTTGTAACGTTTGTGTTTTAGTGCCGTATATAACAACAGTTAGAAACTCAAAAACGTCGGCTCTTGTGTTTGGCCTTTTACAAGACCCGGGCAATTGGCAAAAAAAAAGAAGCCCCCCCCCCCCCCCCCCCTAAAACTGATTGATCCGGCCCTGTTTACATTTAAGACATTGACCAGTACCACATTAGTGACAGTTCGGGGTGCATCACGGGATTTTTCCTGAAAAGTTCACGGAGGAATAGTTATTGCCGTGTGATATCAGTTCTAAACATCAAATCCCGTAACAGAGATTAAACTATAGGTCTTGGTCTTAAGAAGCTGGACCGCGGCCTTAAAACACTTCCTGTTCTTCCACTGAATATTTTGCTCTCTGATATTCTCTAAAATTATTCTCCACAGTTATTCTCACTGGTATTCAGTTTACTGCACACATATGCATTGCTTGGATAGTGTAAAAAAATAATGCACAAAATGAATCAATGGATGTTTTCCCATGTACAATCTAATCTGAAAATAATCTCTACAAAGACAGTATGAATATTGACAACTGCATAACAAGGAAAGGCCTCACAGCACTTTCTGTTCTTCCATTAGATATTTTGCTCTCTGATATTCTCTAAAAAATATTCCCTAACACACTCTCACTAGCATACAGTTTACTGCACACATATGCAACGCTTGGATAATGTACAAAATTAATGTACAAAACTGAATCGCTGGATGTTTTCCCATGTACAAACTGTAATCTAAAAATAATCTCTACAAAGATAACATGAATATTGACAATTGCATAACAAGGAAAGGCCTCTTACAGAACTTTCGGTTCTTCCAAGAAATTTTTGCTCTCTATTATTCTCTAAAAATATTCTCTAAAACATTCGCACTAACGTACAGTTTACTGCACAAATATGCAACGCTTGAATAATGTACAAAACTGAATCGCTGGATGTTTTCCCATGTACGAACTGTAATCTGAAAATAATCTCTACAAAGATAACATGAATATTGACAATTGCATTAACAAGGAAAGGCCTCTTAGAGCACTTTCGGTTCTTCCACTAAATATCTTGTTCTCTCATATTCTCTAGAAAAATATTCTCTAAAACATTCTCACTAACGTACAGTTTACTGCACACATATGAAACGCTTTGATAATGTACAAATTTAATGTACAAAATGAATCATTGGATGTTTTCCCATGTACAAACTGTAATCTAAAAATAAATTCCATAATTGCATAACAGGGAAAGGCTTGACAGCACTTTCTGTTCTTCCATGAAATTGTTTGCTCTCTGATATTCTCTAAAATTATTGTCTAAAGCATTCTCACTACCATAGTTTACTGCACACATATGCAACACTTGGATGATATAGAAATGTCCAAAATGAATCATTGGATGTTTTCCCATGTACAAACTGTAATCTGAAAAGAATCTCTACAAAGATAACATGAATATTGACAATTGCATAAGGAGGAAAGGCCTTATTGCACTTTCTGTTCTTCCACGAAATTGTTGCTCTCTATTATTCTCTAAAAATATTCTGTAAAACATTCTCACTAACGTACAGTTTACTGCACACATATGCAACGCTTGGATAATGTACAAATGTCCAAAATGAACCAATGGATGTTTTCCCATGTAATGTGAAATTAATCTCTACAAAGACACGCGTATAGTGAACGCACATAACATGAATATTGACCATTGCATAACAAGGAAAGGCCTTAAAGCACTTCTGTTCTTCCACGAAATATTTTGCTCTCTGATATTCTCTAGAAGTATAGAGCCGGGAGAGCCGAATGGTAGAGCGTTGGACTCTCAATGCTCGGGCCGTGTGTTCGAATCCCGGCTTGGGGGCAAATATTTGTGCTGGCCTTTTTCTCGTTGCCCGGTCTTTGATATCACCCTTACTTGGTGGAAAAGGACCTTAAGCTCCCAAACACCCCCTCCCTCTCTAATAGTATTTTCCAAAACGTTCTCACCAACATGCACTTAACTGCTCCTTTTAACGCTTGGATAAATGTATATACACAATTTATCGATGGATGTTTTCCAGTGTACAGACTGTAATCGGAAAACAATCTTTACAAAGAAGCATGAATATTGACACTTTCATAACAAGGAAAGCTTTGTTGTTATAAGCGCTGTGTGGCAACAGCATAATGTTGTTACCGTTATCGCTGTTGTGAATTATCTTCAGTAACTCTCTTGCACCAGATGTCAAGCCCTCCGAAGGCGAAATGAATCGGTGTTAAAAAAACAAAACAAAACAACAACAAAAAACGGTAACACGTACAATTCTGTCATCCTGTGTTACAACCCTGGGAGTGCTCAACCCAAGAATGTCACGAACAAGAACAGCACCGTATCGGGAAAAGCAAACATTTACGGTGTGTTTTTCTACACATGGTGTACAGAGGCCGCATTAGTGTAATCTTGCATCTCTGTTTCCTCTCCAGGTGAAGTGTGGCCGCGAACCTGAGTCTCTGAAACAGATAGTGAAAACACCATGGTGTACCAGCGGATGTAGCTGGCTTTGCCCGGGGTGATGATGTGATGTATAGTAAAAGGTTTCCGGTCTCCCTGTTTGGTTGGGGAGCCGGGGTGGTCGAATGGTAGAGCGTTGGACTTCTCATGCTCGGGGCGTGAGTTCGATCCCGGCTGGGGCCAAATATTGTGCTGGCTTTTTCATCGTTGCCCCGTCTTTGATATCACCCTATGTGGTGGAAAAGGACGTTAAACCCCTAAACACCCACCCACCCACCCCTGTTTGGCTATTGCCGTATTGGTTGCTTGTTTTTTTTTTTTTTTTTTTTTTTTGGGGGGGGGGGGGGGTCTCACTGAGTACATGCAGCCACCAATTTTTGATTGCGATGTGACAAATCTAAATCAGGCTTGATAGCAAATTCACGCACGCACGCACGCACGCACACACACTGCTCATTTATATCTAGAAGTCAGTCGACTCAGTCTGTATGTGCTGGTGGAGATTTTGCTGTGTTGTACATAGTTGTACTTGTTGTTGCCGATGATCATTTATTATTGTTATTATTGTTGTTGGTGCTGATGTTTATTGATTGTTCTTTTTGGCTCACTTGTGTAACAAAGTGAGCCAAAAAGAATAATCAATAAACATCAGCGCGCGCGCGCGCGTGTGTGTGTGTGTGTGTGTGTGTGTGTGTGTGTGTGTGTGTGTGCGCGCGCGCGCGCGCGTGCGTGTGTGTGTGTCTGTCTGTGTGTCCGCAGTAAACCTTAACATTGGCCTTTTCTCAGAATCTACAAACAGCAGAAACACCAAAATTCGCAAGCTGATAGACAGCCATAAGACCTTTCAAAACGTACCATAATGATTGACCTTGACCCAAGGTCAAGGTCACTAAAGCTGTCTGTTTGGAAATTTTACATTGGCATTTTCTCAGAATCTAGAAAAGCCAGAGACATAAATTTGCATAATGATAGACATTGACAACACCTTTACTAACATACCTGTATTTAGTGACTTTGAGTCAAGGTCAAGGCCATGCAAACTGTTTTGCGGAAAACCTCCCAAAACCTTAACATTGGCATTTTCTCAGAAACAATGAACAGCAGAGGCACCAAACGTGGCATGCTGACAGACAGCCATAAGACCTTTCAAAACATACCATAATGATTGACCTTCATCCAAGGTCAAGGTCACTAAAGCTGTCTGTCTGGAAATTTTACATTGGCATTTTCTCAGAATCTAGAAAAGCCAGAGACATCAAACTGCATGACGACAGACACTGACAATTCCTTTACTGACATACCTGTATTCAGTGACTTTGAGTCAAGGTCAAGGCCAAGTAGTCTACCGAATCTAATTTTGACCTTGGAATCTCTGCAATAGAATTTTTTTCACTTCTATCAGGTCGGTATGGGCATTCTGATCACGGAAAAGTAAGTTAGGACACACAACTTGTTGAATTGACGTAATTAATTAAGAAATTGTAATTAATTTGATGTGATTTTGGCATGTCTGGGTTTCCATACGCAGTGCCCCGTTTGTTTCTCTTTCCCGGCCTGCTGATCACCGCTGTAGCTCCATAAAGTAAACACGCTGTCACTCACAGCGCGGTCAGCAACACGCCGAAAAAGCTCGATGTTCATGCTTTTACACCTGAAGGCGCGCTCTACCAGCGCTAACGAGGGGTACGGCCGAGAATCCCGTGAGATGCGGCATGAGGACAAAAGCTAGTTTTTAATGTGCGAAATAGCTACATGCGCTTTACTGCACTGCTGCCGACTTAGTGTGGTGGGACGGTGACCGAAAGTTACTATTATGATAGACTGAAGAACTGGAAACACATTATAAACTGAAATGCACAAAATGCAAACGTCACAAGACTTTCATGTTATTGACTTTCGTGTTCTGTAAACTTTCATCACTTCGTACCTCATTCAACGAGTGTTTGTACCACGTACTCCGTAGACTGAAAAAAATGTAAAAGTTATCAGTTATGTAACATCATCAATTTTAAGTAACTGGTTCTGTGTTTATTCCAGTTTAAAAAAAAAAATCATATCGTCCAGATTCATTAATACACTCACTGCAGTGTTCGCGCTAGCCTTCCTGCTACTTCACTTGAAGAAGGGGGAAAGGCCCGAAAAAGTATGGAAACCTAACGTGGTCAGAACCAGAAATATCCGTGAGAGTGCGCAGACTAATCCTTTCAGTTGAACTGCGTAAAACGTACGTAACACATTCTGCTTCATGTCTGTTGGTTGTCACGTTCTCGGTGTACAATTGTATCAACTTGTCACAAAAGCCAGCAACAAATATCTTGACTGAAATAGGAAATCAGTGAACTGAAAACACACTGCCGGGTCACCTAAAAGGCCAGCAGAAGCTAGTGATGTATGGCATGACAATGACAGAAGACCTCGGATACAAGGACATACACGTAACTGCATACCAGGTAATACACCCACGGGAAGTAAGGACTTCGAGGAAAAGGAGCCGTTCTGCAAAAGTGCGATCAGAGAAATGACGGACGGTCATGGATAAAATTATAGGCCTGCATCCAAGAGAATACACTCAATACGCGTCTTAGATCTTCCGTGATGGGGTGTTGTAAAGTACGAAATATACGACAACAAACACCTTAACCAATAAACACATTCATTGTCAGATTCAGAGGTAGGACTCTCCGGGACACAAAGGGGAACGTCCAGCAAGGCCACAGAAGTAGAGATGGCATGCTGTTTTAGATCTACTTGCAACCCGCATCGGCTGGATGCTGCTTTGCATGAGGTGTGTGTGTGTGTGTGTGTGTGTGTGTGTGTGTGTGTGTGTGTGTGTGTGTGTAACACTGAATCCAACACAAGCAGGTTCTCTTATTTAAAAAAAAGAAGATATGCCCTGTCAAGGTTACTAAAGTGAAAAACAGTGAACCGAAGTGCTCCTCAGTGAACACATGAATCAGATAAGGTGTGTGAAGATTTAAGCTGATGTGCTACACAGACATGTTGATGGCTACAAAGACCAAAATGACCTGGGGGAGCCGGGATAGCCGAGATGATGAGCGTTGGTCTTTCAATGCTCGGGTCCTAAGTTCGGATCCCGGCTGGAGCCGAATGTTTGTTCCAGCCTTGTCTCGTTGCCCTGTCTTTGATAAAATCCATAAGCGGCGGAAAAGGACGTTAAACCCCCAAACATTCACCCGTCCTCTCAAATGACCTGCCTATAAGGTTAACATTTTCAGGTACCAACTGACGTCTGTGCTTCTGAATACCTCTTTGGCAAGGCTGCAGTGATCATTGCAAGGGCCCAGCACTGACGAAGTGTGACATTACCGTGATTACGTTCATTAGTATTATAGCACACTGTTCTGTGACCTTGACATGCATTTAGTATAGTCAAGCAGGTGCAGGAAGAGTGTCTTTCTGACAGTTTTTAATAGTTAAATTTGCCCTTGAATGCAGTCATTATACACCGGATAAGTCGAGTTTGACATATGACACATGGTAACAGGTTTACGCATGCCATAACCTTAGTGAATTTGACCCTCAAGAGAGCTCAAACAAATGTTTGCACCTAGAACGGTCCTATCTAGGTGTCTTTGGTTGTCTTTGGGCAAAGGATGAAGCTCCAGACGACAATAGCCTTCCAAAAGAAGCCGACGGAAAGATTTCTTGTATGGCAGTTGAGCTGGGTTATGGTAGCATTCACAGTTTCAATTTTAAACCTAAATTTATGTCCCAAGAGAACTAGAGCTGCTACAAAACATAGTTTTGTGTTTAAGAGTATCTTTTGAAAATGTTTACATAGCCATGGCAGATTTTTGATGATATCCTTAAAGGCTCTCTAATGTTCTCTTTCTTTGAATTGCTTCACACTGGTTGACTGAATGTCGTGTTCTTGCGAGTATACCACGACCTTGGTGACCGGCCTTGGTCATCACAAGAGGTCATGCAAATTGACAAATCGAGCAGGTTCTTGTTAATCGTTGCTGTGAAAAGTTTGCATATTTAGACTATAATTGTGTCCAAGAAAATGCCGCCGTAGGGTTTATCACGGTAACATTGAAGTTTCAATTTTGAACGTTTATACCAACAAAAAAAAAAAGAAAAAAAAAAGACTTACTTCAAACATTCTAGTTCGTCTTTCAAATCACATTTGGATGAATACCTGTCATATGCACACACCAGTTTTACCTAACATTGTGTCACACTTTTTGGACTCTACATCACAATCTCTACATCATATTGCCAGTATGCCATGACCTTGATGACCTTGACCTTCAAGAAAGGTCATGCAAATGGATAAATCTAGAAAGTTCTTATTGTTGAATATGGTTATGGAAAGTTTGAAGCTTTAGACTACAACTGTCTCAAAGAAGATGCAAGCATGTGGTTTACATAAGAGGTGGCTGTAGTCGCATTCATAGTTCAATTTCAAACGTAAACACCAAAACTAATACAAAATCTCGTGTTTTGACTTTAGTTTAGAGAGATATATATCTTATCCATAACAGTTTTGCCTAGCATTCATATATATTTGAAGTTAAAGAGTTGTGTCACACTTGTATCGAACTCCATGGTGCAGTCTCGCACATATGCCATGACCTTGGTGACCTTGACCTTCAAGAGAGGTCAGGCAAATGAATAATAGTAGGAAGTCCTCATCATGTACTATCGTTGTGCAAAGTTTGAAGCTTTTAACTACAATACTCTCCGTGAAAATGCAATCGCAAGATTTGTGATAAGAGGTGGTCGTAGTAAAGATGACCTATTTTTGTGACCTACATTTTAGCCAGTAGGACTAAAATTCTGGTGTCCTACTTTTATCTGTGTGATTTACCACACATTGTAGATTATAAATCCGCAAAAAAAAATTCTATTGCAGAGATTTCCACCTTTTGCCTATTTTACAGTATTTTCAGTGGACTAAAGCAAACTGTTTTGCGGAAAACCCTCGAAAACCTTAACATTGGCATTTTCTCAGAAACAATGAACAGCAGAGGCACCAAACTTGGCATGCTGATAGACAGCCACAAGACCTTTCAAAACATACCATAATGATTGACCTTGACCCAAGGTCAAGGTCAGTAACGCTGTCTATTTGGAAATTTTACATTGGCATTTTCTCAGAATCTAGAAAAGCCAGAGACATCAAACTTTGCGTGATGACAGACATTGACAACACCTTTACTGACATATCTGTTTCAGTGGCTTTGATTCAAGGTCAAGGCCATGCAAACTGTTTTGCGGAAAACCTTCCAAAACCTTTACATTGGCATTTTCTCAGAAACAATGAATAGCAGAAGCACCAAACCTGGCTTGCTGATAAACAGCAGTAAGACTTTCAAGGCATACCATTTTGAATGACCTCGACTGAAGGTCAAGGACATCAAAGCTGTCTCATCGGAAATTTAGAATTGCCATTTTGTCAAAATGTAGGGGTACCAGAGGCATCAAACGTTGCATGATGATAGACATATACAAAACCTGTATTGGCATACTTGTATTCAATTTCCTTTAGTCAAGGTCAAGGCCATTCAAAATGTTTTGCGGAGACTTTAACGTTAGGGTGGGGTGGGTGGGTGTTTGCGGGTTTAACGTCCTTTTCCACCACTAAGGGTGATATCAAAGACGGGTCAACGATGAAAAAGCCAGCACATATATTTGGCCCCAGCGGGGATCGAACTCACGACCCGAGCATTAGAAGTCCAACGCTCTACCATTCGACCACCCCGGCTCCCCCTTTAACGTTAGCATTTTCTTGGAAACAACAAACAACAGAGGCACCAAACAAGGCAAATGACAGACAGCAAAGAGATCTATGCAGACATTCCATTTGAATGACCTTGACTCAAGGTCAAGGTCAGTCCAGCTGTCTGTTGTGAAATTTAGTTTACATTACCATTTGTACAGAAACTACAAAAACTAGAGCTATCAAACTTGGCATAATGATAGTCACTGATAAGCTCTTCACTTACAGATCTCATTTGAATGACTTTGACCCAAGGTCAAGGTCATAGAAGCTGTCCTGGGAAAACTGTTATATTGCCATTTGCCGTTTTCTTAGGAACTATGAACACAAGAGACACCTTACTTCAGCTAGTGATAAGAGCTTTACAAACATACTCTTTTGAATGACCTTGACCCATCTCACAAGTGAGCCAAGGAGGCTTTGCTCCTCTAGTTGTTATTGTTGTCGGTGCTGGTGGTGGCGATATTGATAGATATGAGTTTGCTTTACCATATAGATATACACGTGTACCTGATGGCGTCTGCTGCGTTCCCCCAGGGTTGATTTCTTCATACTCTCCCCGTGTATCTACATCCCCGGAACTACTGCTCGCTGCTGCACCGGTTGGTCTGAGTCCAGTATACAGGTTTGTGTCTTGATCCCTCCTGCGACTGGGGCGATCGTACGTTCTACTGTCTGGTAAAATAAAGCAACAACTGTTTCAAATTTGGAGACAAGAGACAGAACAAGTGGTTTTCTGTATTCTCCCTTTTTGGCTCACTTGTGTAACAAAGTGAGTCGATGTAATAACCCTCCGTCGTCTTAAGATTGGCATTTTCTTAGAAACAACGAGCAGCAGAGGCACCAAACGTGGCATGCTTATTGACAGCCAAAAGACCTTTCAAAACATACCATAATGATTGACCTTGGCCCAAGGTCAAGGTCAGTAAAGCTGTCTGGAAATTTTACATTGGCATTTTCTCAGAATCTAGATAAGCCAGATACATCAAACTTTGCATGATGACAGATATTGACAACAAATTTACTGACATACCTGTATTCAGTGACTTTGAGTTTGCGGAAATCCTCCCTAAACCTTAACATTGGAATTTTCTCAGAAACAATAAACAGCAGAAGCACCAAACCTGGCTTGCTGACAAACAGCAGTAAGACCTTTCAAGATATACTATTTTGAATGACCTTGGCTGAAGGTCAAGGTCATCAAAGCTGTCCTATTGGAAATTCAAAATTGCCATTTTCTCAGAAGGTAGGGGGTATCAGAGGCATCAAACTTTGTATGATGATAGACACTGACAAAACCTGTACTGGCATACTTGTATTCAATTTCCTTAAGTCAAGGTCAAGGCCATTCAAGATTTTTTGCGGAGACTATAACGTTGGCATTTTCTTGGAAACAACAAATAGCAGAGGCACCAAACAAGGTACAATGATAGGCAGCAAAGAGACCTATGCAGAAATACCCATTTGAATGACCTTGACTCAAGGTCAAGGTCATTACAGCTGTGTTGTGAAATTTTACATTACCTTTTGCACAGAAACTACAAAAATTAGAGCTATCAAACTTGGCATATATATATGATAGTCACTGATAAGCTCTGGATTTAGAGATCTCATTTGAATGACCTTGACCCAAAGTCAAGGTTATAGAAGCTGTCCTGGGAAAACTGTTATATTGCCATTTGCCGTTTTCTTAGGAACTATGAACACAAGACAGCTTACTTCAGGATAGTTAGTGATAAGAGCTTTGCATACTCTTTTGAATCACCTTGACCCATCTCACAAGTGAGCCAAGGAGGCTTTGCTCCTCTAGTTGTTTGTCTAGTTTTGGGAGGGACTCTCTGAGTACGTGCAGCCACCAATTATTGATTGCGACGTGACAAAATCAGGTTTTATAGCAAATTCACACACACACACACACACACACACACACACACACACTGCTCATTTATATACAGAGGTCAGTCGACGGACTCATTCTGAATCTGCTGGTGGCGTTTTAGCTGTGCTTTACACAGTTGTACTTTTTGTTGCCGATGTTTATTTATTATCCTTGTCATTGTTGTTGGTGCTGATCTTTATTGATTATTGTTCTTGTTGGTGGTGGTGCTCGTGCTGGTGATACTGATGGTAATTGTGAGTTTGTTTTACCATTTAGATATACACGTGTACCTGATGACGTCTGCTGCGTTCCCCCAGGGTTGATTTCCTCATGCACTCCCCGTGTATCTACATCCGCGGAACTACTGCTCGCTGCTGCACCGGTTGGTCTGAGTCCAGTATACAGGTTTGTGTCTTGATCCCTCCTGCGACTGGGGCGGTCGTATGTTCTATTGTCTGGTAAAACAAAGCAATGCCTGTTTCAAATTTGCAGACAAGAGGCAGAACAAGTGGTTTTGTATAATTATTTGCCCAGTAGTTTGCAGTCAGAACTCGTTTAAAGTTTAAAAGAGGTGTGCAGAGATAGGGTGATGTCACACACACACACACACACACACACACACACACACACACACACACACTGCTCATTTATATATAGAAGTCAGTCGACAGACTCAGTCTGTGTCTGCTGGTGGCGTTTTTGCTGTGTTGTACATAGTTCTACTTGTTGGTGCTGCCGATATTTATCTATTATTGTTGTTATTGTTGCTGGTGCTGGTGGTGGTGCTGGTGAAACTGATAGTTGTGAGTTTGTTTTACCATATAGATACACACGTGTACCTGATGACGTCTGTTGTGTTCCCCCAGGGTTGATTTCTTCATGCACTCCCCGTGTATCTACATCCCCGGAACTACTGTTCGCTGCTGCACCGGTTGGTCTGAGTCCAGTATACGGGTTTTCGTCCTGATCCCTCCTGCGATTTGGACGGTCGTACGTTCTATAGCCTGGTAAAATAAAGCAATAACTGTTTGAAATTTGCAGACAAGAGGCAGAGCAAGTGGTTTTGTATATTTGCCCAGTAGTTTTCAGTCAGAACTCGTTTAAAGTTTATAAGAGGTGTGCAGATTGAGATAGGGTGATGTTGTCGACTTTATCTGCTTGGTGGTTTGCATAAATGGCTTCTTTGCTTTATCTGTAATAATGATGATAGTGAATTGTACTTACAAAGCGCAAAATTCTCATAGAGTGACACGATGCAGGTACTCCCGCATTCATACCAACACACACACACACACACACACACACACACACACACACACACAGAGCAGCAGCAGAATTACGGGGGGGGGGGGGGGGGAAGCCAGCAGGAATAGATACGTGCTCAAGTCAGACTTGAAACGATCTGTGTCCAACAGGTCTCTCAGACCGGCAGGTAGTGTGTTCCAAAGCTAAACGCGTGCTCGCCTACTGTCTTGAAGTTCCGGCGAGGAACTTTTAACAGTTTTTCAGAGGAAGAACGAAGAGTGATAGCTGTTTGGTGACCTGTGAGGGAACATGAAAGAATGGTCGGAAGAGTTCTTTCGAAGAAGCATATTACGAATATGCAGATTTTGCACTCGGAGATTTTCTTTTTCAAAATCAGCAGTGCCGCGCTGTTTGGAAACGTTTGAGACGGTCTATCTGTTGTCGAATTAAAGAAATTCAGTCGTGATGTGACAAAACTGTGACCAAGTTTTACACAGGGAGTTTCAGATAAGGTCGGATGGAAGCGATGCACCTAAACTCAAAGAAGCTGCCTGTCTGATTCTGCATCGACAATGTTTGATATCGAGATATTTCACGGAACTCTGAAAATGAATGGTGCTCCCATCTACAATCAGAGAGCCACAATCAACTTTTCTGAGGCGTGACGAAGTACCTACAGCCATAACTTCTGTCTTGCCTGTATTAAGCATCAGCGAGTCTAGTGCTGTTCATCCATGACAAGGTGTCATGAACACAAGACTGAAGATCCGATCGATTGGAAGAAAAGTCATCTGGCGGTGCACTTTTTGACAGCTCAGTGTCATCTTTATACTTGTGATAATCACATTCATGTGCAGCAGATAGGGTCTGGGAGTACAGAGTGAACAGTACAGGACCCAGCACCGATCCCTGTGCGACACCAAACACGAGAGGACTGGGCACAGATATTCCATCAACAACGACAGGCTGTAACCTACCATGGGCATGTGATGAGAACCAGTTCAGATCGATTCCCTTCAGACCGTATGTATTTTCTAGTCTTTATCAAAAGCAGAGTGGTCCAGCGTGTCGAAAACCGCGCTGAGGTCAAGGAGTGCCATGAGAGAAACCAGCCTCTCATCGGAGTGAACTAACAGGCCATTAGTGACACTCAGCACGGCTATCTTCACGCTGTGGTTTTTCCTTATGTAGGGGAATAGAGGAAGAGGAATCAACAAAATGCACTTACAACAATACTTTTACGGTTTTCTTTAAGAGTTGACAGATTTACATTGAACTATTAAACTGGTACATCTGAAGGACGGATAACAAACACGGTGGGTTTTGTACTCACATCGCCTTCGAATGACAAGTACGATGACAATGATGACAACGATAGCGACAACTGATGCCGCAACACCCCCCGCCACCGCTGCAACTGGGAATGATTGTTCCTTGTCGCTTCCTGCCAAGCTGCCTTCTGTCAACACCAAATTAATGCAATGACGGCAACACACACACACACACACACACACACACACACACACACACACACACCACAAAACGGTTAACACAAAAAATATTGGTTAAGTCATGTATATACCCGAGGGCGAAGTCATTTGGGTCGCGGTGTAAAGTTGCACAAATCTAGTCTATTAATAATTATTATATATGTGATATTATTCATGCACATTACATAATTTTCTCCACCATTAGAAACCTCAAAGTCAAGAAAATGATCACAGTGGCATATTTATTTGGCAAACAGCCTTAGAGCTTGGCTGTTTACAGAGTGGGTGGGTGGGTGTTTGGGTTTTAAAGGCTGTTTACAGACTTAAATGTAAAGTTACACTGCCCGCACGTGTTATTGTGACGGCATGACTTTTATTGACAGTTAATTCGTCAAGAACATTGTTGAGTTTGAGAGAAGTGTCTATCGGCGATTCTCCCCTCTGTAAAAACGAAATGAAACGTTTCAGGCAAAATCAGACCGGCTATGATGCACATAAATATAATTATATGTACTAAATGCTGGCTACCTAATCAACAACCAGATTTTCTTCCATGCTTCATTAATAGTTAACAGTCGGCCATTTTTCATTTCAAAATCATGTCTGCTGAACGTCTCCCGCGAATCTCTCTAACCAAGCGCAGTCCATCAAATTTGCATTATAAACCTAAACATTCTTCTTCACTACGGAAAGAGTTACTATGTTATTTTGCCTAACCCTCCACATGCTTCTATTCTTCCGGACACTGTTTACCGTATTACATCTATGCTCCAACTCACAAACGACAAAATACCTCTACCAGTTACCAAACCAGCTTTGATAACCAAAGTCTTTAAATGAAGACACAGATGGTCGGATACTCACGGATCACTGTCAACGTCACATCCGACCTATGAGTGTATGATTGAGGTCTCGGGGTCCAGTTAGCGGAGCATACGCAGGTGACGCCATCATCCTGAGCAGTGAAAGGGTCAAAGTTGACGACGCTAGTAACAGATGACTGACCAACCGTGGGGACCAACTCAGTAGTGTCGGTGCCGTCATCATGGTCTCCACAGTAAAACGTTACTGATGCTACCGGAGGATTTCCACCGGTGACTGTACAAGTCAGCCTCAGATCGGCGCCTTCCGGTACTGTCCGGTCTGCAGTGTAGCCCGAGATGACAGGAGGCAAGTTGGGGGGATCTTTGAATACAAAACAAGACACCAACATTCAGTGTTTCCAATGGCATTTTGCCTTTTGGGCATGACAGCAAAATGAATCTCGATGGGCATGCAAAACACACTGAGTAAATAATAGTTTGACAGACCTGTATCATTGAGTTTGTAGATAAGCGGATCAGACGGAACAGACAGATAATGCGAGAGAGAATAAATAAGTCGGTAAATCAGTTTGTATTAGAATCAACAAAACATTTTTTTAAAGATGGTCTACAACACTGCCATTGTCGATGCTTAAAAGTGCGATACATACATCTCTCTCTCTCTCTCTCTCCCCCCCCCCCTCCACCCGTCCCTCTCTATCCCCCTCATCCCCTGCCCCCCCTCTCTCTCCCTCTCTCCACACACACACACACACACACACACACACACACACACATTATGTAAAAACATTGACTGCTCACATAAAACTCGGATTGTGTAATCCACCGTCCTTTTAATGGACGCATGTGGCCCCCACGTCAACTGACAGGTATACACTCGCTTATTGTATTCACGCCGGACATTTCTTATCACTAGCTTTGTCGTGTTGGAATGTCCTGGCCACCACACTGTTGGGACAGGGTTTCCAGGTCTTGCTTGAGAGGGGACACATGTACATCGTAGGTCACTTCCTTCAATCGTGTCATATGGGCAGCCTGGTAATGTGTGGGGGTATCTGCGTTAAACCACCTCCTTTGAGGAAGCAACTCGTTATGTTTAAGTTTGTTCGAAATCACTTTGTACTTACCAATTTGAACGGTGCGAACAATTTGCTCCTTACTTCCCGGAGAGACCGACAAACTGTACACGTAGCGACCTTCCACGGTCGGAAGAGGCATTGTGAAAGAACACGTCCCGCGAAAGTACAGACGCCCAGAATCGTCATGGAAATGATCAGTGATGGCCATACGTTCTGTAACACTCATTCTCTGCACACACACACACACACACACACACACACACACACTGACCA
Organism: Batillaria attramentaria; assembly: GCA_018292915.2. Lineage (NCBI taxonomy): Eukaryota > Metazoa > Mollusca > Gastropoda > Batillariidae > Batillaria > Batillaria attramentaria. Next base: position 1,307,173 of record JACVVK020000058.1, read on the forward strand.
TGAGTGCTGAGACATTCAGCAATATAAAGTATTTTGTTTGTTCCCAGTTCTGTGGATTCCAAAGAAGTGTGGCCGTTCTCTACATTTCATAAATTTCGTCAACGTGTAAGGTGCATTCGCAGCATTAAATCACTTTAAGCGTAATCTATTTCGATGGCAAATAGGGTGGAATTAGGCAATCAGCAATGAACACTTTGTTTTGACACAATGTACTAACAGAAAAGAGCAAGTCACCGGCAATCAATAAGTACTTCATACCCTTAAGTGATTCATACCCTTGTGTTCCTTGAAGCACTATGCCCACTTACTTCACTGAACTCACATCTGCAGGATAGTTGATAAGCTTTTTAGGTATTTCACTTGTTAGAACCCGTACCTCACATTATAAACAACAGAATGAAGTGCCAAGTGTATTCTGAAGGCACTATGTATGACACAAGAAAGGCCAGCACGCAATATTTAAAGACATCTTTGAGTTCCTTCGACGCACCTTTAAACGAGGAATGCTGCCTGATACAACCGGCAGCAATCGTTAACAGCACAGTGAGATTAGAAAACAAAACCCTTGGGTTGTTATTTTGACAAATACGATTGATGTAAATTTTACCTGTCCACTGTGCTTTTGATACCACGTGCAGCTGTAGGCCCCGGTCGAGCGGTAGATCTTTGGGATGTCGCAATATCCGTTCACAGTCCATGTAGTTGTGTTTATCCGTACGGAACACGAGCTTCGATCAGGTGTGCCTGGGTCTGAATAATTATCATAATGACCATGACATGTGTATCGTGTTAGCCTGAACCATTATATATCCTTGCTCTAGTGAATAAGCGAAACTGTTGAAAACGGGGCAAAGTTATTTTTGTTGTTCTTGTTATTGTTGTTGTTCGTGTGTTTTAAACAGATTTCTTTCATAAGTATTTGGTCTGACGTTAGAATGGGCGGGTTTTTTTTTCACCAGTCAACGCGCACATTTTAATATCTGATAAATAAAATAAAATAGTCCTGCTTTTATCATTAAACACGCATGAATGAATATGCTTTCCGGAGCTCTCACAATAAAGATCGGTCATTTTACAAGATCAAAATTTGAACAAATTTCTGACGGTTTAAAAAAAAAAAGGGTGAGTGAGTGAATTTTTAGGGCTTAAAGCCGCGCAAGCCACAAAGACTAATTCGCGGCTGAGTGTGTCTGCACTACATGAAAAAAAACAAAAATGTAACGTTGGACATAGGATGCAAACTGGTCTACGGGGCAATATAAACTTAGGACATGCAGGAGACGCTGCACCTTCATGCTAATTTATCGAACTTCCGGTTACAAAAAAGCGTAGAAAACAAATGACAATTACAACTAGTTAAAACAAAGATAAATACTAAGCGCATATACAGCAAATATTGCAACTTATCATCTCCTAGGCGCAATAAACCAGTTCGCAGCATATGCCCAACATCACTTATTCCTAACCACTGGTAGTGCAGACGTGAGTGAGGGGTTAAAAAGAAGAAATATAGATGAAAGGGCCGAACTTAGAAATCAGCTGAGAGAAGAGAGGAAGGACAGAGCGGCTAAATTCGGGAGGTTTTAAAGAGAAAGATACAGGTGAATGGGCTGGTGAGGGATAGACAGAGAGGTAGGAAGGAAAATTCCTTAGTTGCCAATGAAGACAACATGCCTGGGAGGCAGTTGGAGAACAGACCGCTCCAACACGGAACCTCCCCGCCGTGAGGCGGTTTGGGAAAACAACGCACCAGAGAAGGGTGCGTTGTGAAGGTCTTCAACATGACAGGTGGTCAGCAGCACCAGCAGGGCGCTGCGAACAAAGCCCGCCAGGCTGAAGAAAAAAAAAAAAAACGCACATAGATTCGACAGTTGTCCGCTTCATTTACTGTTGAGTTGTCTTTTCAGAGTTAGTGTTGTCAAAGCCATGGAGTTTTGAGGATATTAACCCGTAATGTTACACTGCTTCCCAGAATGACTCACCTCCATGTGCGAAGCTCATCGATTCAATGATCATCTTTGAAAAAGCAGGCCTACCAAGCACGGTAGAATGTAAACATGAATGGGTGCATATGCAAAGGCAGATAAAAGAGTAACGACCACAGAAAACACACACACACACACACACGCGCGCGCGCGCGCGTGCGCGCGCTCTATATGCGTGCTCACCTGTCGCAAACAAAAATGAAATAAAGACAACAAGGTAACATAAATGGAATTCTTGTCATTTGAAATGTACTCACAGACAATTTGTGGGTAACATGATTTGGTAGGTGGGTGCTGGACACTCCACTGACGACAAGAAAAAGGTTTGTTTTCCTCTTCTCGGATATTTCCTGTGAAAGTCAGCATGCTTGTCCCAGGATACGGCCGTTCCAGTTGTACGTCGTGTCCAGTGTATACTACGCAATGATCTACATTATCGCAGTATCCTATTAATGAAGATGATGTGTACCAGTAGACAGTATCATGCGGTCCTATCTTGTTACACACCAAGGTAAACGGCCGTCCCTCGTCTTCTCGAAGAAATATGTTGTTGTTGTCACAGCCAGCTATTGTGTAAGCTGTAAGCATGAAATAAAAGGAACGTCAGTTTACACACACACACACACACACACATACACACACACACACACACACACACACACACACACACACAAGCGCGCGCGCGCGCGCTCTATCCGTGCTCCCCTGCTGCAAACAACAAGATGGCCACCAGCCCAATAATTATGTTGTTTCCATTCAGTGACCTGCTGTCGTCGTGGTCGTTGCTGTCGTCGTGGTCGTTGTGTCATGTATGCTGCCCGCGCGCACACGTAAGCCTATGCAAGGGTGGATGGGTGGGTGTGTGGGGGTTTAACGTCCTTTTCCACCACATACGGGTAACATCAAAGACGGCCGGGGCGACGATGAAAAAGCCAGCACAAATATTTGGCACCAGCCGGGATACGAACTCACGACCCGAGCATTAGAAGTCCAACGCTCTACCATTCGGCCACCCTAGCTCCCCGCACACGTACGGAAGCTCTGTGGCATCAAGCATGTTGACGAAAAGAAAGTACTGGAAACCCTTTCCACGCCTCTTTGCGCTCCCGAAACCCCAAACACATGAGGTTGTGTTAGCTCGCTTAGCTGGTTGACGTCACTAACTTTTTGACGTATGCGAGGTTCTGCATGGGTGATTGATTTCTTGTAACAAAGTCGTCCCCCTTTGACAGAGTTACTTCCCGGAGTCCTGATTGACAGGTGACAGACGATTGCTTACTGGTATCGGAGAAGGTAAACACCCACTGCACTCTCTCTCTCCCTCTCTCTCGTAGACGCACACATGTCAGTGTGTATATGTGCGCGCGGGCTCTCTCTCTCTCTCTCTACTAGTCAATAGACGCTTTACATGATACGTACTGTATCACTGAACAGACTGGGCTCGTAAACTCCGGTGTATGGCTGTTTCAGACACGCCCACTAGGCCCGGTGCATCTGTCTGCACATGCGCATTTCATTATATGTAGATTCCTTACACTGTTTGTTGTTTAACTTTTTCTACTTACTACTATTCGTTTGCTGAGTAATCTTTTTGTTTTCCTACTTACTACTATTTGCATGTTGTTTCACTTTTTGCTTTTCTACTTTTTACTTTTTAGCATTAGCAACGGCAAGTTTGTAAACTGACGAACCTTCTCTGTCAAAACTTTTACCGTTGAAAAATAAAGTTTCATCATCATCATCATCATCTCTCTCTCTGACAAGTATTGATGTGAATAAGAATGTCTGGATGTCACTCTCAACTTTGAATGGGCCTAAGGCCTATCAATAAACAATTTTGAATTTTGAATTCTGAATTGTCTGTAAGTATACATGTTTGCGTACAACGATGTGCTCCGTTGAGACGTCTGTGGTGTGCTCTCACTCTGTTATGCTGTTGAGTGTGAGTCAGTGGCAACAACGAAATCCAGTACAGAAGTTCGCGCTTTCCACGTCTCCAAATACAGTAATTCGGAAAAAAAGTGGCGGGACATCCCCAAGAGAAACCAGCGTCACGTCAATCAAACATGACGTTCAAACTTTGCGTCAGGTCGCGTGCGTCTTTTCTTCGACGTTTGTGAGGCGTGTCGCTTGTGGAGAAAATGTGGTTTCAGTACAAATTTTTGAGTCAACTGACGATATCGGCTGCAGTGAAATTTTCGTGTGTGTGTGTGTGTGTGTGTGTGTGTGTGTGTGTGTGTGTGTGTGTCACCCTAGACACATTATCTATATATCGTAGGAGCGATTTTCAGACCTAAAAGGGTTCTCCAGCACTTGCATGAGTTACGGTTTACGCCATGGGGATAAGAGTGACTACCTAAAAAAAATCACTCTGTTCAGAGTCCGTATTCAGTCCTATTTCCAAAAACTGGAGTGATTTAGAGAAATATTACGCCTTTAAACGCCAGAAAGACAACTTTTCTGAAAGGGGTGATAACTCGCAAATCAGGTGTTCAATCGTACCTGGATCGGGTCCTCTATTCAAAAACCTCGATCCGTTAAGAAACCCAAAATTTAGAATCGAACGGTTGAGTATTTTCGGAGATATAGGCAACTAAACTGGGGTCCCATGCGATGTCAACTGAGGTACGGTTTACATGAAAACTATAAGAGCGATCATTTCCTAATAGTGACTTTGTTCAGAGTCCGTATTCATCTACTTCCAAAAACAAATTGAGTGAATTTCAGTATATATTACGCCTGTAAAGGAGAGACACCCATCTTTCCTCAAAAGGGCGATAACTCCCAAATCACTTAAGCGATCATCAGACGCTCATTTGCTCTAATAAAAGATTTTGATATATTCAGATAACCCAAATTTGAAGTCATCCGGTTGAGTATTTTCGGAGAAACAGGCCCGGACACAAATCACACGTATCCGCGCACACACACAAGCACACGCATCCGCGCGCGCGCACACGCACACACACACACACACACACACACACACACACACACACAGACGGCACTCATTGTGCCGGGGAAGAGTGTTCACCATGCTCGCCAGTAAGAACGTTATTGTCAGAGTTACACTTGCATTATGTCTGTGCGGAGAATGATGCGCGCGACGTGCGTTTATGCCATAAAACGTGCCTTTGAACGTGGAATTTTTAGCCCGTCCTATGATGTTTCCGTTACTATGGAAACAACATAAAAATGAACGTAAGACAAGAAGAAAACATATAGTCAGAGCGACACTCCTTCTTACGGTCATGCACGACCCTGATTTGAATCACATATGAGATTTTTTTTTTTTTTTTTTTTTGCAGATTTGGGAAGGTTCAACACGTCTCTCCAGATATCCAAACTGGAAAGGTTGGGCAAATTTTGTAATTCCAGCAAATAGAATCAGCCCGGGCCCCTTCTGTCAAAAGACTGATCTACTTTTGCATAGGGAACATTAATTGAGTCAGAAAATGTTTTACTATGCTACTGACGTCAGAGCTTTGCACACTCTTTCTCCGCCGTCTTTAAAGTGGACTCGCCCGGGAAAACCCGATTCGAAGAGGGCAAGTGAAAAGAAAATGCAATGAGTCTATCTACGGCAGGGGTACACAATTTCGATTGCAAATGAATGATTTTTAGATTCAGCTTCTGTGAGAAAAGAAAGTGAGAAATGTCATGTTCTTTCAACAAAAAGAAGTTATCGTTTTTCATATATGCAACAATAAAACGCGTGTTTTTTTCCGGTCATTTTGAATTTCAGCCTCTCTTTCAAAATGCGAAACAATAACAGTCAGGCACTCTTCGGAATCAGAATCAGCACACTTTTCGCGTAAAGAAACCACAGGAAAATCTCGTGTTTTCCCGAAAAGAAGTTCTTGCTTTTCATATATTCGGCAAAACAATGCAATGCAGTTTCATTTTAGGCATTTGTGAATTAATTACCGTATTAATTTCTTGTATCTCCTCCTCTGTCTCGCAGAAAAAGATAATCTTTCTTTTTGATGATAGTTTGTCACCCCGCGGCTCGGCCGCTCTCGGTGATATTTCAGCGGTTTGACCACCTCAGTCACGGCCGGCTGTGACTACTCTGTGTTGTCCGACTTATCCCACTGCGTCAGTACTTTCTGTTTGGAAGTCACAAATCGTGTACAAATTAAAACTTAGCCACCAGGCTTTCCCGGCGGTACAAGAGGCTGAGCACGAGACGGCTAAAACATTGACGATGAACGCTTGAATTCTGCGCTAAAAGCCAAAAGGGGGGGGGGGGGGCATCAAGGGATGGGATCAGTGTATTGCCTTCCCGTAGGGGAGGATGCATTTGGGATAGAGATTTTACTTCATCGAGTCTACCGGAACTTCAGATACATGAGAGACGCGCATGCGTGATGGAATCACTTTGCCTTGCGTTGATGGTGGCGGGCAGACGCTGCTCGCTTTGTCTCTCAATTTTTTGGGAGATTTCTTGCGTCTGACGCTGTCATGGAAGCTAATGACCGTTCAGATATTGAAGACTCCGACTCGGAGTGTGAATCCACGGCGAGTGGTGGACGTTTTGATCCGAAAAAGGATCGAGAGAAGCCTGAGTTTGACGGAACTATCCCGTCTACCTCGGGCGCGTCTAAACCGCATGGCGGCGAGGCGTTGGTTCCAGGAGCGCAAACTTCGATAGCCCTTCCTATCGAAGACTTGCGCCTTATGCTCAAGCAGAATGGCGAATTGCTGAAGTTGTTCTCGGAACAACGCAAACGAAAACGTACAGTTCACTCAGAGGAGGAATCCTCCTCGGATGAAAGTGAAACTTACGCGGCTCAGCCCCGTGCTAGCCAGAAACAAAATGGCGGCACGAAGAAAATACGCGCCACGACTGGTGGCACTGATGAGCCACAGGTCCCAATTGCGGCTCGCGAAAAGGCGATGTCTCTGGGTGATGATGACATAGAAGAAGATATCGATCTTCTGTTAGCTAATAATGAGCCTGCTGGGGGTCCTGATGAAAGCGATGCTTTGGACGAGATCGAACAAGAATATGACGCTGACGAACATGTTGGCGAAGCAGTCGGAGAAAGACTGAGCAACATAGTCAAGAAGATTAAGAACAAAGTCACTAAAAAGCTTGACTCTAAAGAAGATGAAAAGAAAAGATCAGGTGATTTCCAACAGAAGCTGGATGCTGTTTTGCGTCCAAGTGATGTAGACATCCATGTCCCCCGTGTTAATCCAGAAGTCTGGGAATACGTCAAACATGCAGACAAAAGTGAAGATATTCAGCATTATCAGAAAATTCTGACCAAAACAATTTTTCTGCTGTCTCAGATGACAGCAAAGTGCATTGACCTGCAGAAGAATCCCCAGAAAGCCAAAGAGTTAGGGGCTGACCTTACCAAAGAAGCAATAAGTGCTGTGCATTTTCAGACCAAGTTATGGTTTGACATGTCCATTGACAGGCGTGCTAAAATTGTCTATGCTCCCCATATGGATAAGAAGTACAGAAGTCTGATGTCCAAAGACATTCCAGTTACAAAGTTCCTTTTTGGTGATGAGCTTCCTGTAACCTGTACTTCTATTGACAAGGCGTCCAAAATTGGACGTAACCTGGTTAGAAGCTCAAGAGGGGGTCATTTTCAATCTGCCTCAAAAAACTGGGACAGTCGACCGGCCGTCAGACAGCAGAGCCAGAACTGGTACCAAGGCCGAGGAGGCGGCCAGTCCAAGAACAGGACAGGTTGGAACCGCAGAGGGAAGCGTCCGCACACCTCCCAGACAAACCTTCGTCAGAACTAGCCAGCACCTCTGGTGAGAATATCTTCTGTGAGCATCAGGTTAGTGCTTATGATACTGACAGGGTGAATGAGGTACCATTTAAAGCAGGTAGACTTGCAGAGTTTGTATAGAACTGGAAACAGCTGACTTCAGATCAGTTTATCCTACAAATGGTGCAAGGGGCTGAAATCCCCATTGACAATTATGCTGATTTAGAAAATCACTACACAAGCTCTAATCGAATTCCTGGAAATCAAACTTAATTTATGGATGAAGAGGTACATAAACTCCTAGAGATGGGAGTCATTGAACCTACCCTTCATGAAGGTGGTGAGGTGATTTCCCCTGTATTTCTGGTCGGGAAATCAGATGGTTCCTTTAGGATGATTTTGGACTTGAAACTTTTCAATGCTTCAGTTGAGTATGAGCATTTCAAAATGGAAAATTTACAGACTGCAGTTTTGATGATGAATGAGGGCTGTTTCATGGCTTCTGTCGATTTACGCCATGCTTAGTACTCTGTGCCAATTAAGGATAAATTCAGAAAGTATTTGAAATTTACCTGGAAAGGTAAATTGTACAGGTACACCTGTTTTCCCAATGGTTTGTGTAATTGTCCTCGCTATTTTACACAACTTCTCAAACCAGTTTATGCACACTTGCGAGGCCAAGGATTTTTATCTACCTCATTCATTGATGATTGCTACTTACAAGGTGCAACATTTGCGGAGTGTCAGGAGAATGTCAGAGCTACGGTTAGCCTTTTTGAGTCCTTGGGCTTTGTTATACACAAAGAGAAGTCAGTGCTTCATCCATGTAAAGAATTGAAGTATCTTGGGTTTGTACTCAATTCTGAAAGCATGACAGTTAAATTGACCAGACAAAGGATTGAGAAGATAACAGAATCTTGCCAGCAGATTCTAGAAAAGAACTTAGTTGTGATAAGAGAGCTGGCCCAGCTCATTGGGCAGCTTGTGGCTAGTTTTCCTGGCGTGATGTGGGGACCTCTGTGTTACAGAGAGTTGGAGAAACAAAAAATTCAGGCCTTGAGAATGAACAAAGGGAATTTTGACAAGAAAACCAAGCTCACTGAGGCAGCAATAAAAGAAGTTAAGTGGTGGCTCGAAAACCTTGGTGGAGCTTTCATGCCTGTTGGTAGAAAGGATCCAGAAATTGTGCTTACCACCGATGCATGTACATCAGGTGGATGGGGTGCTGTGTGTAACTCTGTCTGTACCAGGGGGCGTTGGTCACGAGAAGAAAAAGGAAAACACATTAACATTCTGGAGTTGAAAGCAGTAGAATTTGGCCTGAAGAGTTTTGAATCAGAGATAACTGGAAAACATGTCAAAGTTCTCTCAGACAACTCCTGCACCGTAGCATACATTACACACATGGGGGGAACTCAGTCTGATGAATGCAACAGTATTGCAAGGAACATATGGCTTTGGTGTAAAACTAAAGATGTCTGGTTATCCATTGCACACATACCGGGGAAGCTTAATGTTGAAGCAGATTTGTTGTCCAGGAAATTTAATGACAGAACAGAGTGGAAATTAAGCACAAAGGTCTTTCAGAGACTGTCATCAGGACTTTTGTCTCCTGATGTGGATCTGTTTGCTTCCAGGCTAAATTTTCAGTTGAAGCCATATGTGTCGTGGGGTCCTGACCCTGATTCTGTTGCAACTGATGCTTTCTCAATTGACTGGTCTGTTTGGCATTCAGTTTATGCTTTTCCCCCTTTCAGCCTGATTCTTCGGACATTGAAGAAATGGAGGGAGGATCGAGTGAAGGGAATGCTGATTGCTCCCCTTTGGCCAACAGCGGCTTGGTTTCCTGTGATGCTGAGAATGCTGATGCAAGTGCCAGTTCTTCTACCTCGAGGACCTCCTCTACCTCCTTCAACTACCTCATTGCCAAGAACCTCATCCCTTACACAGGAAGTTGCAGTTGGTGGCATGTGTCTTATCAGGCAAGCCTTCAGACAGCAGGGATTTTCGGGACGGACTCTTGACGTCATGTGTGCCTCTTGGAGATCGGGTACACAAAGACAATATGCTTCGTACCTGTCCAAGTGGAGTGCGTTTTGTGCTGAATGGGATCACAATCCCCTTTCTCCAAATGCTCAGCTAGTTTTACAGTTTCTGACCTACCTTTTTGACTGTGGATTAGGTTACAGTGCTCTGAATACTGCACGGAGTGCTTTAATCAATGTTATCTCAAGCTGCTGGGTTTGATGCTCCTCTAGGTTCTCATCCGTATGTTGTACGTTTTATGAAAGGTGTGTTTGAATCAAGGACGCCTCTTCCAAGATACCAAAATACTTGGGACGTTTCTGTTGTTCTTCAGTTTTTTTCAGAATCAGCGTGTTGACAAGGAATTAAAACTGAAGAATCTCACGCTCAAACTGTGTGCCTTGCTGCTGTTGGCCACAGCACAGAGAGTTCAGACCATTCACTCAACAAGGACGGATGGGATCAGTATTAATGACAGTGAGTGTGTGATCAGAATTACGGACAAAATGAAACAGACCAAGCCAGGGCGTCTTTTCAGCGCTTTGACTCTACCTAGATTCACAGAAAACTTAAAACTGTGTGCAGTAGCTACACTGGAGGAGTATCTTAAAAGGACAAAAAGTTTGAGGTTAAATACAAACAAACTGTTGATTTGCCATGCCAAACCTCATGGGCCTGCATCCAAAGACACAGTGGCACGATGGGTAAGATCTGTGTTAAGGAAGTCTGGCATAGACAACTTTACTGCTCACAGTTTCAGAGGTGCTGTTGCTTCTGACTTGTTTGCCAAAGGGGTTCCAGTAGATGATATTTTGAACTTGGCGGGTTGGTCTAATGTCAGAGTTTTTCACAGATTTTACAATCGGTCCACTGTGGATACTGGGCCTGAGGCACAGAAAGCCAAAGAATCTGTAAAGAAAACTCAGACTCAGAGTACTCTTTTCCAGTTTTATTCCTCTTTGAAGAAATAATTTGACTGTATTGATCTTGACGCTGACAGTACTGGTTCAAGTGCAGGCTGATCAATACCTTTTGTTGTTTGGGTTTGTGATCCAACACATGTTTTACATACATGCACTGTAGTTTTGGACTTTCTTGAACTTGTTTTTGGGCTGAATAAGTCAAACCATTTGGTACTTCATTATAACTTCCTTTTTAGTATGATGTGTACAATTTGTTTGCTCTTCATGTCTCTGATTGCCAGAGGGTTAGGTCTCCCACTTTCAGTTTGTGGTTACTCTGCAGTTAAAGGGAAGTAACTGCTTATGACTTAAAATTGGCCGCTTCTTTTCAGCCACAGGTTGTTGGCATGACTTTCAGAAAGATGTGAGTTTGTAGATTGGTGTAGAGTTCAAGAATTGAAGTCCTTTCCAAGAAATGAAACATATATTTCTTCTTTCAGTTTTCATGACTCAGTTTATTACCTTACAAGCGATACAATGACTGACGAGAATCGTAATCTTGATCAAGCATTGTAACAAAATATTCTTCTCGTCATGAAAATGAAGCACATAATTATGATTATTTTGAAGGCACACACACACACACACACACACACACACACACACTCGACAAACACGGCTTTCACTGCCATGTTTTCAGAAACAACGCGAAACCAGCGTGGAGCAGTTATTTTGCCGAGCAGTCATTTAGACGAGACTGTGACACGGACACTTCAAGGAAACTTCCTTGTTCAGCCTTTGCCCAGTAAGTGGGAAAGCGGATCAGTGCGATCAGCTGCGTCTTCTGTGTATATTTCTGTGTGTCTGTAGAGAGCCAAAATATCTAAACAAAGATTGAACCAATAAACACGATTTTTGGTGAAGGTTTTCATTATAGTACTCAGAAGTACAAAGAAGCCTGTTTTGGTTATCCTTGAACAAGGGAAAAGGTCATAGGGCTTTGTTTTGAAATGCTACGTAAAACCACCGTATAAAGTGGCATTGTATAGGTGAACAAGCCCTCTGCTGTCGTCAGCAGATATAGTTTAGCTTGGAGAGCGTTAGACTGAAGATCTGAATGTCCCCGATTTGATCCATACGCGCTGGAAAAGGACGTTAAACTCCCAAACACCCACACACACACACCCCGATCACGGCTTTCGATGCATTTTTCTCTGTAGTTTTAGTTCAGGCTATTTCATTTCCCATGCTCGAGATCCTTTTTTTTTTCTTTTTCTTTTTTTTTTTTCCTTTTTTTTTTGGGGGGGGGGGGGGATAATATTCAGAACTTGCTTCCTTTGATGGGCAAGCAGGACAGGGGCGTAGCCCTGTTTGCTAGTTGCTTTTGTCCTTTATAATTCACACACACACACACACACACAAACAACACACATTGCAACCTACCTTCACAGCAGTGCAGGACAAGAGATAGTACAACGACAGTCAGATGCATTTTTTTGTCAAGAGCTTGAATGTCAATGTTCATCCAATTTGATCAAGGAGTGCAGAGTTTTCAGCGATTTATGGACCTCTCCTGGACACATCTCACCAACACTCAAGTCGCAGCATCAGCCATTAGTAGCCCTCAGTAGGCTGACAAAGGCCATGGGATATTATGGTCGAAACATTCCTTGTGTACATAATCAAAATCCGAGTCCTTACCCTCTCTTCATGAGAGAAGTTGAAGGTTTGCAATCGTTTGAAATCGTTTATAGGCCCATAACACATTCCATTGCCAGTGAAATGAGTGTACACATACTGAGCCTCTCGATTTAGTATCAACAGCCCTACTCAATGTGAACTTCAAACTTCCTAGTCGCTTTTGTTCTACAAGTCCCATTGAGGACATATGTCATGTTGTGTATCCGGACACAGTCACAAGTAGGCCAGTACAAATTGTGAAGAAACCAGGAAGATGCATGCGTCACACACACACACACACACACACACACACACACACACAGAGGCGGAGCGACAGTGGGTCACAACAACAATGATACATTATATTTCAATGAGATCGGTTGGGGGGGGGGGGAGGTTGATCGGGGATTCAACGTCCTTTTCTACCACGTATGGGTGATATCAAAGACGGGGCAACGACAAAAGGCCAGCACAAATATTTTTCGAACGGTCCGAGCATAGAGAGTCCAGCGCTCTACCATTCGGATATCCCGGCTGACCTTCAATGAGAGAGATTAATACTACCAGTCGTCATTCTTTATAAGCCCGCTTGTTATCTGTCTGAATTCCCGTGTAGCTGAAACGTACCAACGCACCCAGCATAACAAATTTCAGCAAAAGCAGAAATCACAAACACTGGACTCATTTTTAATGATCAAGTGGACCTAAGCCGAAAAACACGAGCAAAAGGCGCTTTTAATAAACCGCGCGCGCGCACACACGCACGCACGCACGCACACACACACACACACACACACTACCCGATAATCAAATAATCTTCTACATAGGCACAGTGTGTGTGCACTTCCGATTCCAGAAATGTATACATCCTGCTTTGATGTTTGTGCACTTAGGGTTTTATTGAATTTTATCGATGGCACCGGTGACACTTTGAGATATATACAATACAATAGAGATTGAAAATGATTTTTGATAAGTCGATATAGACTGACAAAATAGACTGAAAGTGCGGTATACCAAGTTTATTCTTCCAACAAAAGTTTCATGCGACATGACATGAGAAGCCAGCAAGATAAGTCGTATTCTACAAAATGTGTATTCACAATTTGACACACTTGCAGCATAAGGACAACTGCGCTATAACATAACTGACATGCAATAATAGGACATATTATATTTTTGAAGGGATCAGAGATAATAAGGAGACTTCGTGTTTATTTCTTGCATATTTAGCAGGGCCGGATCCAAGGGAGAAGGGGGGGGGGGGGTGGTAATACAGCACCTACCCACCCCCTCCCAACAGTAGCATCAAACTGTAAATAACTGTCTAAAATTGAGTTTGGCCTTTTGCAAGACCCGGGCATTAGGCAAAAAAAAAAATTACCCCCCCCCCCCCCCCCTAAAACCGATTGATCCGGCCCTGCTTACATTTAAGATATTGACCAGTACCACATTAGTGACAGTTCGGGGTGCATCACGGGATTTTTCACGGGATTTTTCCTGAAAAGTTCACGGAGGAATAGTTATTGCCTTGTGATATCAGTTCTAAACATCAAATCCCGTAACAGAGATTAAACTATAGGTCTACGTCTTAAGAAGCTGGACCGCGGCCTTAAAACACTTCCTGTTCTTCCACTGAATATTTTGCTCTCTGATATTCTCTAAAATTATTCTCCAAAATTATTCTCCAAAACATTCTCACTGGTATTCAGTTTACTGCACACATATGTATTGCTTGGATAATGTACATAAAATAATGCACAAAATGAATCAATGGATGTTTTCCCATGTACAATCTAATCTGAAAATAATCTCTACAAAGACAGTATGAATATTGACAACTGCATAACAAGGAAAGGCCTCACAGCACTTTCTGTTCTTCCATTAGATATTTTGCTCTCTGATATTCTCTAAAAAATATTCCCTAACACACTCTCACTAGCATACAGTTTACTGCACACATATGCAACGCTTGGATAATGTACAAATTTAATGTACAAAATTAATCAGTGTATGTTTTCCCATGTACAAACTGTAATCTGAAAATAATCTCTACGAAAATAGCATGAATATTGACAATTGCATAAGGAGGAAAGGCCTTATAGCACTTTCTGTTTTTCCACAAAATTTTGCTCTCTATTATTCTCTAAAAATATTCTCTAAAACGTTCGCACTAACGTACAGTTTACTGCACACATACGCAACGCTTGAATAAAGTACAAAATTGAATCGCTGGATGTTTTCCCATGTACACACTGTAATCTGAAAATAATTTCTACAAAGATAACATGAATATTGACAATTGCATTAACAAGGAAAGGCCTCTTAGAGCACTTTCGGTTCTTCCACTAAATATTTTGCTCTCTCATATTCTCTAAAAAAATATTCTCTAAAACATTCTCACTAACGTACAGTTTACTGCATACATATGAAACGCTTTGATAATGTACAAATTTAATGTACAAAATGAATCATTGGATGTTTTACCATGTACAAACTGTAATCTAAAAATAAATTCCACAATTGCATAACAGGGAAAGGCTTGACAGCACTTTCTGTTCTTCCATGAAATTGTTTGCTCTCTGATATTCTCTAAAATTATTGTCTAAAGCATTCTCACTACCATAGTTTACTGCACACATATGCAACACTTGGATAATATAGAAATCTCCAAAATGAATCATTGGATGTTTTCCCATGTACAAACTGTAATCTGAAAATAATCTCTACAAAGATAACATGAATATTGACAATTGCATAAGGAGGAAAGGCCTTATTGCACTTTCTGTTCTTCCACGAAATTTTTGCTCTCTATTATTCTCAAAAAAATATTCTCTAAAACATTCTCACTAACGTACAGTTTACTGCACACATATGCAACGCTTGGATAATGTACAAATGTCCAAAATGAACCAATGGATGTTTTCCCATGTAATGTGAAATTAATCTCTACAAAGACACGCGTATAGTGAACGCACATAACATGAATATTGACAATTGCATAACAAGGAAAGGCCTTAAAGCACTTTCTGTTCTTCCACGAAATATTTTCCTCTCTGATATTCTCTAGAAGTATAGAGCCGGGAGAGCCGAATGGTAGAGCGTTGGACTCTCAATGCTCGGGCCGTGTGTTCGAATCCCGGCTTGGGGGCAAATATTTGTGCTGGCCTTTTTCTCGTTGCCCCGTCTTTGATATCACCCTTACTTGGCGGAAAAGGACGTTAAGCTCCCAAACACCCCCTCCCTCTCTAATAGTATTCTCCAAAAACGTTCTCACCAACATGCACTTAACTACTCCTTTTAACGCTTGGATAAAAGTATATACACAATTTATCGATGGATGTTTTCCAGTGTACAGACTGTAATCGGAAAACAATCTTTACAAAGAAGCATGAATATTGACACTTTCATAACAAGGATAGCTTTGTTGTTATAAGCGCTGTGTGGCAACAGCATAATGTTGTTACCGTTATCGCTGTTGTGAATTATCTTCAGTAACTCTCTTGCACCAGATGTCAAGCCCTCCGAAGGCGAAATGAATCGGTGTTAAAAAAAAAACAAAAAAAAAAACAACAACAACAACAACAAAAAACGGTAACACGTACAATTCTGTCATCCTGTGTTACAACCCTGGGAGTGCTCAACCCAAGAATGTCACGAACAAGAACAGCACCGTATCGGGAAAAGCAAACATTTACGGCGTGTTTTTTCTACACATGGGGTGCAGAGGCCGCGTCAGTGTAATCGTGCAACTCGGTTCCCTCTCCGGGTGAAGTGTGGCCGCGAACCTGAGTCTCTGAAACAGATAGTGAAAACACCATGCTGAACTAGCGGATGTAGCTGGCTTTGCCCGGGCTGATGATGAGATCTGTCTAGTAAAAGGTTTCCGGTCTCTCTGTTTGGCTATTGCTTTTGGGTGCCGGGTCTCCCTGAGTACATGCACCCACCAAATTTTTGATTGCGATGTGAAAACTCTAAATCAATTTTTATATAGCAATTTCACACACACACACACACACACACACACACACACACACACACACACACACACACACACACACACACACACACTGCTCATTTATATATAGAAGTCAGTCGACGGACTCGGTCTGTATCTGCTGGTGGCGTTTTTGCTGTGTTTTACATAGTTGTTCTTGTTGTTTCCGATGTTTTATTTATTTATCGTTGTCATTGTTGTTGGTTCTGATGTTTATTGGTTATTGTTGTTGCTGGTGGTGATGGTAATACTGATGGTTGTGAGTTTATTTTGCCATATAGATATACACGTGTACCTGATGACGTCTGCTGTGTTCCCCCAGGGTTGATTTCTTCATACTCTCCCCGTGTATCTACATCCCCGGAAGTTCTGCTGTTCGCTGCTGCACCGGTTGGTCTGAGTCCAGTATACGGGTTTTCGTCCTGATCCCTCCTGCGATTTGGACGGTCGTACGTTCTATAGCCTGGTAAAATAAAGCAATAACTGTTTGAAATTTGCAGACAGGAGGCAGAGCAAGTGGTTTTGTATATTTGCCCAGTAGTTTGCAGTCAGAACTCGTTTAAAGTTTATAAGAGGTGTGCAGATTGAGATAGGGTGATGTTGTCGACTTTATCCGCTTGGTGGTTTGCATAAATGGCTTCTTTGCTTTATCTATAATAATGATGATAGTGAATTGTACTTACAAAGCGCAAAATTCTCATAGAGTGACTCGATGCAGGTACTCCCGCATTCATACCAACACACACACACACACACACACACACACACACACAGAGCAGCAGCAGCAGCAGCTGAATTACAGGGGGGGGGGGGGGGGGGGTGTTAGCGGACCTAGTCGAAAGCCAGCAGGAATAGATACGTGCTCACGTCAGACTTGAAACGATCTATGTCCAACAGGTCTCTCAGACCGGCAGGTAGTGTGTTCCAAAGCTAAACGCGTGCTCGCCTACTGTCTTGAAGTTCCGGCGAGGAACTTTTAACAGTTTTTCAGAGGAAGAACGAAGAGTGATAGCTGTTTGGTGAACTGTGAGGGAACATGAAAGAATGGTCTGAAGAGTTCTTTCGAAGAAGCAAATTACGAATATGCAGATTTTCACTCGGAGATTTTCTTTTTCAAAATCAGCAGTGCCGCGCTGTTTGGAAACGTTTGAGACGGTCTATCTGTTGTGCCGGCAGACCAATCAACATCGAATTAAAGAAATCCAGTCGTGATGTGACAAAACTGTGACCAAGTTTTACACAGGCAGTTTCAGATAAGGTCGGATGGAAGCGATGCACCTAAACTCAAAGAAGCTGCCTGTCTGATCCTGCATCGACAATGTTTGATTGACCTTGACTCCGAGATATTTCACGGAACTCTGAAACTGAACGGTGCTCCCATCTATAATCAGTGAGTTACAATCAACTTTTTTGAGGTGTGACGAAGTACCTACAGCCATAACTTCTGTCTTGCCTGTATTAACCCTTTCGCTGCCAAACACTGTTTTTCGGACACTCACTGATTACACTCCTTCAGATCAGATGTCTTAAAACTGGAAGAGAAACAAAGCCTGCCTCGTAGATTTCGACCTCTCAAACGCCTAGATCAGCTTTGAACAGTTTTGACAAAGGGGCTACAAGTACAAGACATGACATCTGCGACAATGGCAGTGAAAGGGTTAAGCATCAGCTAGTCTATTGCTGTTCATCCATGACAAGGTGTCATGAACTCAGGACTGAAGATCCGATCGATTGGAAGAAAAGTCATCTGGCGGTGCACTTTTTGACAGCTCAGTGTCATCTTTATACTTGTGATAATCACATCCATGTGCAGCAGATAGGGTCTGGGAGTACAGAGTGAACAGTACAGGGCCCAGCACCGATCCCTGTGCGACACCAAACACAAGAGGACTGGGCACAGATATTCCATCAACAACGACAGGCTGTAACCTACCATAGGCATGTGATGAGAACCAGTTCAGATCGATTCCCTTCAGACCGTATGTATTTTCTAGTCTTTATCAAAAGCAGAGTGGTCCAGCGTGTCGAAAACCGCGCTGAGGTCAAGGAGTGCCATGAGAGAAACCAGCCTCTCATCGGAGTGAACTAACAGGCCATCCATGACAATCAGCACGGCTGTCTCCACGCTGTGATTTTTCCTATATAGGGGAATAGAGGAAGAGGAATAAACAGAAGAAAATGCACTTACAACAATACTTTTACGGTTTTCTTTCAGAGTTGACAGATTTACATTGAACTATTAAACTTGTACATCTGAAGGACGGATAACAAACACGGTGGGTTTTGTGCTCACATCGTCTTCGAATGACAAGTACGATGACAATGATGACAACGATAGCGACAACTGATGCCGCAACACCCCCCGCCACCGCTGCAACTGGGAATGATTGTTCCTTGTCGCTTCCTGCCATGCTGCCTTCTGTCGACACCAAATGCAATGACGGCAAAACACACACACACACACACACACACACACACACACACACACACACACAATTATTACACAAAAATTATTGAAGTCATGTAAATACCCGAGGGGCGAAGTCTCATTCGTTCCATTTGGGTCGCGGTGTACAGTTGCACACATCTAATCTATTAATAATTATTATAAATGTGATATTATTCATGTACATTACATAATTTTCTCCATCATTACAAACCTCAAAGTCAAGAAAATGATCACAATGGGGCATATTTATTTGGCAAACAGCCTTAGAGCTTTGCAAGCGGCTGTTTACAGGGTGGGTGGGTGAGTGTTTGGGTTTTTACGGCTGTTTACAGACTTTAATGTAAAGTTGCCTTACCTTTCTGTGAGCTTGCCTCAAGGTAGACGGCAACGCTGACTTCACCAAACGTGTTAACAAAAGTCACTTTGTAAAATCCTGAATTTGCAGTCGTAGATTCATCGCGAGAAATCGTGCAGTTATTCATGTAGATGTATCCGCTTGGTTTGCACAGGACGAGCACATCTCTTGTTGCTTTTCCTCTTCCAGCCTCTTTATGAAAATGATTTGTATCACCAAAGAATGTCACACGTGGAATAGGTGGAGGGTACCCCATGACAGCAACCGGTTTTTCAGATGTGATGAAAAGAACCGTAGATACGTCAGTAAGAAGTTGAAGCTCTTCCGTTACTGTTGGGGCGCCTGCAATAAAGATGGATCACACAATTAAGGAAAATGATATAGTTCACCGTTGTTATGACGAGATCATCCGAAAGCAATATCAATTTACCAATTAATCAAAATTGGGTGTGTGTGTGGGTGGGTGGTGGTGGGGGGGGGGGGGCAAACATAATCATTTGATTTATGAAATAGCCGCAAGTTCGGAAGAATTGCCGATAGCAATACGCTGGCTCTACCTGATCGATTGCAAATAAAACGTAAGTTTGTGTACCTGCAGCCCAGGAAAAAGATTTTAGAAGACATCTTATCTACATTTCGAAATAGTGAAATTTCATTATTCCCACGTATCTGTTGAGATATCAATGATCTCTATAAAATATTTTGAGCGATTACGTGTTTTGAGAGAAAAGGCAGAGTTATATAAACATTTTCAGATATCCCATTCATTGTCGTGCCACCGACAACTTAAACATTGGTGGGAATTTGTTTCTTGAAAAACAATTAAAACAAATTTTCAATGATAGAATGACGTAACATTCAACATCACTGCCTCCACAACGCCTTAGATACCTCTCTCTCTCTCTCTCTCTCTCTCTCTCTCTCTCTCTCTCTCACACACACACACACACACACACACACACACACACACACAAATGGCGACGAAGTAAGAAAGCATTATTATTACATCGGAATTGTCTGTATTCAAGTACTCGGGTTGAATTCTTTCGTTTTGTCGGTTTGTATTCTACTTAATACTAATGAAATTTTAGGTCACTTTCAATGTCCGGAGACTGTACAGGAGAAGTAATGAGAAGTTTAATCTAATTAGTGCACAAAGTGTTTATCGATGCATAGCGCACAGTTAAGAAAGAATCAGACGCCTCGTTGATCTCTTCGGTTGTCCGTGCCTGCATCACATCCAGCATTCTGCGTCCAGGATTGTATTATCCGTTGGTAGACCCTAGCCGAGGTCTGGACCCCAGTAGTTCAAGCCGAGGCAAGCGGTATTTTTCCTACTTAAGTCGGCTCCTACCCAGAGTGGGTGTGCTATGGGTCCAACGGGGAGGCTGTTGTCACACAGCCAAGATTCACTCACTTCACGGGTGCAATTTTAGGGCTGCTTCCCGTGGTATGATACATCTCATGATGTGGATGATTACACGACCGGCACCGCAGGTGCCGCAGTTCCAGGGCCTGGCTAACGCCTTGATATTTAAGACAGGAAGCGTGGAATGCGGCCTTGTCCCGCAGTGCCAAACCACACAGACCTCTATAGCACCATCTTTCCATCGTCTTCATCTCCATCGTCATGCATAGTAAAAATTGCCCCTGTTTCCGAGCCTTTCGTGGATTCAATCCATGATGTGGGAGGAACACCTCTGGAGCTGGCGAAGAGATGGGACGGCCAATGTAAACAAAACAAAAACAACCGCAACACGCCGGTACCTCTAAAGTTTTCAACTTGCTGGCACCTAAATACTTACAATTCACTTGAAGTTTGACACTTTCCTCATCTGTCCCGTTGTCGTTGCTGGCTTCACATCTGTAGATGGCGGCATCCTGACAGCGAGCGGACGTGGTCAGCGTGTACTGTTGGACATTCTCATCCTGACCGCTGGTGTGTGAAGTGTCCACCTCTAACGGCTGTCCAGTGTCCACTCTCACCACACGGATGGACGGCTTGGGCCGCCCGCTGGCCGCGCATGTTATTGTGACGGCATCACTTTCATTGACAGTTAATTCGTCAGGATCACCGTTCAGTGTGAGAGAAGTGACTACTGGCGATCCCCCTCCTGTAAAAACGAAATGAAACGTATCAGGCAAAATCAGACCGGCTATGATGCACATAAATATAATTATATGTACTAAATGCTGGCTATAATCAACAACCAGATTTTCTTCCATGCTTCATTAATAGTTACCAGTCGCGCATTTTTCATTTCAAAATCATGTCTGCTGAACATCTCCCGTGAATCTCTCTAACCAAGCGCAGTCCATCAAATCTGTTATGCATTATAAACCTAAACATTATTCTTCACGTCGGAAAGAGTTACTATGTTATATTTGCCTAACCCTCCACATGCTTCTATTCTTCCGGACACTGTTTACCGTATTACATCTATGCTCCAACTCAATACACAACGACAAAATACCTCAACCAGTTACCAAAACCAGTTTTGATAACCAAAGTCTTTAAATGAACACATAGATGGCCGGATACTCACGGATCACTGTCAACGTCACTTCCGATCTATGAGTGTATGATTGAGGTCTCGGGGTCCAGTCTGCGGTGCATACGCAAGTGACGCCATCATCCTGAGCAGTGAAAGGGTCAAAGTTGACGACGCTAGTAACAGATGACTGACCAACCGTGGGGACCAACTCAGTAGTGTTGGTGCCGTCAGCATGGTCTCCACAGTAAAACGTTACTGATGCTACCAGAGGATTTCCACCAGTGACGGTACAAGTCAGCCTCAGATCGGCGCCTTCCGGTACTGTCCGGTCTGCAGTGTAGCCCGAGATGACAGGAGGCAAGTTGGGGGGATCTTTGAAAAACAAGAAGACGTCAAAATTCAGTTTGTCATTTTGTCTTTTGAATCTCGATTGGCATGCTCAACACACAATTATTAAATGCTAGTTTGGCAGAGCAGTAAGTTTGAGTGTGTAGATTAGCGTGTTTTTTTTTTTGTTTTTTTTTTTCTCCGTCAAGATGAAACAGACAGACAAATGATGCGAGAGAAAATCAATTCGAGAATTCGATCAATCAGTTTGTATGAATCAACAAAAACATACAATGTACTGCCATTTTACATTATCGTCAATATTGAACACTACAGCATGAAAAGAGGGGAGGAAGGATGGTCGCAAAAACAGTTTGCGAAAAGAACACCTCTCTCTCTCTCTCGTTCACCGGTGCGCTGTCAAACTCTTGCACTCGGGTAATTCTAGTACCGACCAAAAGTTTAAAATCCTCAAACTTCTACCTCTTAAACAGCATCTGGAGTTTAACAAATGCTTACTGATGCACAAAATTGTTTACTACAAAGCCCCAACATATCTTCATCAACTATTTCATTTCGAACATGATAAACAACATAACACAAGGAACAGTCTGCTCCCAGTGCCTCGTCCAAGGGTTGATATATATAAAAGTAGCCTGTCTTTCTCAGGGGCATCCATGTGAAACTCTTTACCACTGAGTATCCAAAACGTTTCCAAATTCATAAACTTCAAACAAATTCTACACGATACGCTTATCTGACGATATATACAGAAATGTGTTACATACATGTTTTGCAATATTAGAGACGACTGTAAATTTCTTCCTTGGCATACAGCCAGTATCATCAGCACATGCCACGTATGTTTTGATTTGTTTTATCGTGTGTATTTTTCTCTCCTGTATTTCCCCTAGATAGTTTATACTTTTTTTTTCTTTTTTTTTAAACTTTTTTATTGTTTGTTTGTTTGTTTTGATTTTTTTCTCAATACCCTTTAATGTAGAATAGCAGGACAGCATGTAAGATAGGCAGCAATGCCTAAATGCTCTATCCTGAATAAAAAACGTTTCATCATCATCATCATCTCTCTCTCTCTCTCTCTCTCTCTCTGACTGTTTCACGTTAACTACAAGTTTTCTTGATTCCTCTCTCTCTCTCTCTCTCTCTCTCTCTCACACACACACACACACACACACACACACACACACACACACACACACACACACACACACAAGCACACGTAGATGCACACACACACACACACACACACACACACACACACACACACACACACACACACACACACCAATAATGTAAGAACACTGACTGCTCACATGCAGCTCGGAGTGTGTAATTCACTGTCTGCGGTGCGTGTGGTCCCCACGTCAACCGACAGGTATACACACTCTCATCGTATTCACGCCGGACATTCCTTACAACCAGCTCTGTCGTGTTGGAATGTCCTGGCCACCACACTGTTGCGACAGGGTTTCCTGGTCTTGCTTGAGATGGGACACATGAACATCGTAGGTCAGTTCCTTCAATCGTGTAATATGGGCAGTCTGCGAATCGTGGAGGACCTGGATGTTCTGGAAATGTGTGTGGAGACAGAGTTAACACGTTCAGCCCGCCGCACGCGCAGCGCGCGTTCCAGCCGAGCCGTCGCTGTCAGCCTAGGACCGATCAGCGCGCGTTCTTGTCAATGAAATTTTCCATTGCCTCCGTATATGGTCACCTAATGAATATTGATGACTAAAGGGAGCTAACTCGAGGCAAGCTTCCCCTAACTTCCGCTCACATCCGAGAAGGCCCACGTGTTCGTGTTTTGAAGCGATTTTTATCGGATTTTTTTTGCGTGTGTTTTGCGATGGCGAACCGAAGATCACACCTGACGGTCAGGCAGGTGTTACAAGACGTGATGGTGGACAAAAATAGCGACTAGGAGCCTCCTAATAACAGCAGCAGCAGAAATTCAGACGAAGATGAACCTGCCTTTGTTTCAGCCTGCCAAAACGATGATAACTCTTGATTTGAACAGTATCGCTGATCGATCAGATCAGAATGCGAGAAGAGGGGATGGAACTGGAAGAGGGGGTGCAGGAGGTATGTTTTTGGATTCTGTGTGATCTGGTGACTGCTATAGAGTAATAAATGCATCTGAAAACAGGTCAGTGGTGTTTTTATTTCAAATTTGATGGCATTTCATTGTGTGTGGTTGTGGTGTGTGTGCGAGTGTGTGGTGTCTGGTGACATTATCGGTATTGTGAGAAATGATGCAACCGCTAGTTTATAAGTATCGACCAACACAACCAAAACTCTGTAATAACATTGAACATTATGTCTGCAACAAGTGTGCACAGCTTTGTCTCACTACATCAAACCGTCTGGGAGATATTTAGTGTTAAGTAACATGACCCTTCCTCTCAGCTGTGATCACTGAAAACCCCCCAGGCAGAGGCTGACAGCCTGCCTTGGTTCAAGCCAGGGCTGAAACACCTCATTTCATAAAGCAAATCGTCAAAGTTTTAAGTTGAAGTTTCTTAGTATTCAAAATTTCAAAGACTGGTTATGTGTTGTTTACGAATAAGATAAATAACACTTATCGGTTCCGTAGCTGGCACTTACCAATTTGAACGTTACCAACATGATGCGCTTGAGTTCCCGGAGAGACCCACAAACTGTACTCGTAGCGTCCGTCCACAGTCGGAAGGGGCTTTGCGAAAGAACACTCTCCCCGATAATACAGACGCCCATAATTGTCATAGAAAGAAGTGAAGGCCATAGGTATGTCGTTCGTTGTCTGCACACACACACACACACACACACGCGCACACACACACACACACACACACACACACACACAGACCATGAGTATAGAGACATTCAGCAATATAATTTCTTTAGTCTGATCCCAGTCAAAGGGATTCTATAGAAGTTGTCCAGCTTTCATATATTTCGTCAGCGTGTAAACTATATATTTGCAGCATTAAATCACTGTACGAGTAATCCTTTTCGATAGGGCGGATTCAGGAAATCGGCACTCGGCAATAGTCACTTTTGTTTTGACAGAGTGTGCAAACAGACAATGTTTGCAGAGTAAGTCACAAGCACTCAGAAAGTACTTGACACTGGATTCATACTATTTTCTTCCGTGAAGCGAACTTGAGTAAACTCGACATTTACATATGCTGCATAGTTGGTAAGTTTTATAAAATATTTAACTGGTTAGAACATTTCAAACAACAGAAAGAAGTGCCAAGTATATTTTGCAGGGAGTATGTATAAAGGCCAGCACGCAATACAGTATTTAGAAGCTTCTTTGAGTTCAACCGACGCACCTTAAACCGAGGAACGCTGAAACAAAACAACTTGGCACAACTGACAGCCGGCAATTGTAAACAGCACAGTGAGATTGAAACACAAAATGCTTCAGTTGTTATTTTGACAAAGACGATAGATGTAAATTTTACCTGTCCATTGTGCGTTTGATACCACGTGCAGCTGTAGGCCCCGGTCGAGCTGTAAATCTTGGGGATGCGGCAATATCCGTTCACAGTCCATGTAGTTGTGTTTGCCCATACAAAACACAAGTCTGGATCAGGTGTCCCTGGGTCTGAATGATGATTATTACAAGGAGTTTAATATGTTTATTGTGTTGACCCTTAGAACAGCATGAAGTATATTTACAACCTAGAGATAAAGCGAAACACGAAGAGTTTGAACGTGCAGGTGACAAAGGATTTTGTAAATGAATTTTGATATAAAAAGCAGAACATCACAGTTAATGGGCATTGTGTAAACTAGCCACCAATACTACCAGCACTTTTCCTCTCTTTCTCTCTCTCTCTCTCTCTCTCTCCGCACCCACCCACATGCACCCCCCCCCCCCCTACACACACACACACACACACACACACACACACACACACACCGTGGCACACACACACACACACACACACACACACACACACACACACACCACCTCTCTCTCTCTCTCTCTCTCTCTCTCTCTCTCAGGAGTGCCTCTGGTGGATGTTGTTTAAAAACATGACTGCTGTTGGTACATATGAATGTTTGTAACGCTGGGCTCTCGCGTTAGGCATTCTCAGTCTACCACTGTCCATCCGTCTGCTGTCAAACTCCCCATACAGGGGGTGTGTCGCGTCGTTGAGTATAGTTGTCAGTTTGTCCGTAAGTCGTCTGTGATAGACCGAGGAGAAAGTGTCCAGCTTCCGACCAACAACTCCTCCTGCATTACTGATCAGCTTTTCAAGCTTTTTCGCATCCTGTTTTGAAATGTTAACCCCCCCCCCCCCCCCCCCCCCCCCCCCCCCCCCCAACAGACAGCTGCGAAGGTCAGCACGCTGCTAACAGCAGAGGAATAAAAGATGCTCAAAAGTTTTTGATCAACGTGAAGCGATCTCAGCTTTCTCAGGAAGAACATGCGGGGTTCCGCTTTTTTTTCACAACTGTACTGACATTATCTTTCCAGTTTAACTTTTCATCCATGACTACCCCTAAATATCTGTAACTAGCCACTCGTTCAACAGGCTGTCCTTTGATAATAACAGGATCTATAACGGAGCAAGACTTCTTCTTTCCAAAGTCAATCACTAGTTCCGTTGTTTTTCCAACATTCAACTCCAAATAGTTCTTGTCGCACCAATCAACAAAAGCACTGACCTCTGCTCTATAAAAACTGTCATCGTTGTTAGAAACACAACCAATCAAGTCCAAATCGTCAGCGAACTTGGAAAGCGGACAGGACTCATACGAGTGACGATAGTCTGCGGTATAAAGAGAGTATAAAAATGGTGCGAGTACTGTCCTCTGGGGCGCTCCAGTGTTTGTGTAAATAGTACCCGAGATTGCCTGGTTCATCCTAACATGCTGGGGTCTATCAGTAAGGTAGTTTAAAATCCATCGAACAGTTGGGGAACTGATGTCCATGTCTAAGAGTTTTTCTGCTAAAAGATGAGGTTGTATGTGTTAAAAGCACTTGAAAAATCAAAGAACATCAGACGAATGTAGTTGCCTGGAACCTCAAGATGTGAATAAACAGTGTGTAAAACAAACAAGATGGCATCCTCGACGCTTCTGTTCCTACGATACGCAAACTGGATAGGATCGATGAATGGAGAAACTAGAACCTGTAGTTTACACAGCACGAGGCGTTCGAACACCTCCATGACGGCTGATGTCAGCGCTACCGGAGGCAGGTCGTTCATGACCGACACTGTAGACTTCTTGGGTACCGGGACGATGCAGGAAGACTTACAGCTGAGAGGCACACAGCATGACTTTAAGAACATGTTGAAGATGATAGTAAGTATCGACGCAAGTTGGTCGGCACATATTTTCAACACCTAGGGCTTAACCCGGTCTGGCCCCGCTGCCTTGTGAGGATTGGTGTGCTGCAGAACCCTACGGACATCCTCCTTCTCGATCCCAAGTGTCTCACCAGTACCTGCACTGAGGCGATCATGCATCGCGGCTTGTTCACTGGAGAAAGTGTGGCAGTCAAATCTGCTGTAAAACTGATTAAGGTCATTTGCATAGTTTATATTGTCAGTCTGTGTCATGTCTGTTTGTGTACTCTTCTTAGTAAAACCAGTTATTTGGCTTACACCATCCAAGACTTTCCTGGTGTTGTTGCACAGAAACATCCGTTCTAGTTTGTTTTTATGTTCTTCCTTACCCTAGCTTCCTGATCTCACGATTCAGTTCTTTTTGCACCTTTTTTAGTTCATCTTATTCGTCTTTGAAAAAGCAGGCCTACCAAGGAGTGTAGAGTGTAAACATAAATGGGTGCGTACGCATCAGCAGACAAAAGACTATCGACCAGAGGGTGGGTGGGTGGGTGTTTGGGAGTTTAACGTCCTTTTCCACCACATATACAATACTCATTATTATTTATTATTATATTAGTACATAAGGGTGATATCAAAGACGGGGCAACGAGAAAAAAAAAAGGCCAGCACAAATATTTGGCCCCAGTCGGCGGGATTCGATCACGACCCGAGCATTGAGAGTCCAACGCTCTACCATTCGGCCACCCCGGCTCCCCCCATCGACCAGAACACACACACACACACACACACACACACACACACACACACACACACACGCGCGCGCGCGCGCGCGCGCGCGCGCGCGCACGCACAAACCTTCTATGCGTGCTGCTTTCTCACAAACAAAAAAAAATAAGAATGAACGAAAGACAACAAGGAAGCATAGATGAAATTTTGTTATCTGAAAAGTACTCACAGACAATGCGTAGATAACATGTTGCAGTAGTTGGATACTGAACAGCCCATTGATAACAAGAAAAAGGTTTGTTTTCCTGTTCTCGGATATTCCCTGTGAAAGTCAGCTTGCTTGTTGTCCGACGATACGTCCGTTCCACTTGTACGTCGTATCGAGTGTTTACTCCGCAAACATAATTGTAATGGCAGCATTCTATTAATGAAGATGATGTGTTCCAGCAGACAGTATCATACTGTCGTATGTTGTTACACACCAAGGTAAACGGCCGTCCGACGTCTTCTCGAAGAAATATGTTGTTGTTGTTGTCACAGTCAGCTATTGTGTAAGCTGTAAAACATGAAATAAAAGAAACTTCAGTTGAGAGAGGTGTCTCTACAAGCGATACAATGACTGACGAGAATAGTAACCTTGATCAAGCTTTGTAACAAAATATTCTTCTCGTCCCGGAAAATGAAGCGTATAATTATGATTATTTTGCAGGCACTGTTAAGGTTGGTGAATGTCGCAATACGCAAGGAACACATGGTAAAAGAAGCACAAGAACCACACACACACACACACACACACACGAACGCACGCACGCACGCACGCACGCACGCACGCACACGACAAACACACCTTTTACCATCATGTTTTCAGAAACAACGCGAAACCAGCGTGGAGCAATTATTTTGCCGAGCAGTCATTTAGACGAGACTGTGACACGGACACTTCAAGGAAACTTCCTTGTTCAGCCTTTGCCCAGTAAGTGGGAAAGGGGATTAGTGCGATCAGCTGCGTCGTCTATGTGTTTATGTTTCTGTGTGTCTGTCGAGAGCCAAAACATCTAAGGAACGATTGAATCAATAAACACCATTATTTTGTGAAGGTTTTCATTATAGTACTCCAAAGCAGTCTCTTTTGGTTATCCTTGAACAGGGGAAAAGGTGGTGGGGCTTTGCTTTGAAATGTACGTAATACCACCGGATAGAGTGACTGTACTGGTCATCAAGACCTCTGCTCTCGTCAGCAGATATAGTTCAGCTTGGAGAGCGTTAGACTGAAGATTTGCATGTCCCCGATTTGATCCATACGCGCTGGAAAAGGACGTTAAACTCCCAAACACCAACAAACACACACCCCGAATCGATCACGGCTTTCGACGCTTTTTTTCTCACGATCTCCGTAGTTTTAGTTCAGCCTATGTCATTTCCCATGCTCGAGATCACCTTTTATTTTTTGGATAGTATTCAGAACTTGCTTCCTTTGATGGGCAGGCAGGACAGGGGCGTAGCCCGTTTTGCTAGTTGCTTTTGTACTTTATAAATCACACACACACACACACACACACACACACACACACACACACACACATTGCAACCTACCTTCACAGTGCAGGACAAGAGATAGTACAATGACTATCAGATGCATTTTTTTTTTTTTTTTTTTGCCAAGAGCTTGAATGTCAATGTTCACCCAATATGATCAAGGAGTGCAGAGTTGTCAGCGATTTATGACCGCTCCTGGACACATCTCACCAACACTCAACTCGCAGCATCAGCCATCAGAGTCCTCCGTAGGCTGACGAAGGCCATGGGATAATATGTCGAAATATCCCTTGTGTACATATAATCAAATCCCAAGTCCTTATCCTCTCTTCATGAAAGAAGTTGAAGGTTTGCAATCGTTTGAAATCGTTCAGAAGCCCACAACACATTCCATTGCAAGTGAAATGAGTGTACACCTACTGAGCTTCTCGATTTAGTATCAACAGCCCCACTCAAGTGTCGCTGAACACAATGTGAACTTCAAACTTCCTAGTCGCTTTTGTGCTACAAGTCCCAATGAGGACATAATTATGTCATGTTGTGTATCCGGACACAGTCACAAGTAGGCCAGTACAAATTGTGAGGAAACCAGGAAGATGCATGCGTCACACACACACACACACACACACACACACACACACACACACACACACACACACACACACACAGAGAGGCGGAGCGACAGTGGGTCACAACAACAATGATACATTATATTTCAATGAGATAGGTTGGGGGGCGGGGGGGGGGGTGGTTGATCGGGGATTTAACGTCCTTTACTACCACGTATGGGTGTTATCAAAAACGGGTCAACGACGAAAGGCCAGCACAAATATTTGGCCCCAGCCAGGATTCGAACGACCCGAGCATTGAAAGTCCAGCACTCTACCATTCGGATATCCCGGCTGACCTTCGGTGAGAGAGATTAATACTACCAGTCGTCATTCTTTATAAGCCCGCTTGTTATCTGTCTGAATTCTCGTCTAGCTGAAACGTACCAACGCACCCAGCATAACAAATTTCAGCAAAGGCAGAAATCACAAACACTGGACTCATTTTTAATGATCAAGTGGACCTAAGCCGCAAAACACGAGCAAAAGGCGCTTTTAATAAAGCGCGCGCACACACGCACGCACGCACGCACGCACACACACACACACACACACACACACTACCCGATAATCAAATAATCTTCTACATCGGCACAGTGTGTGTGCACTTCCGATTCCAGAAATGTATACATCCTGCTTTGATGTTTGTGCACTTAGGGTTTTATTGAATTTTATCGATGGCACCGGTGACACTTTGAGATATATACAATACAATAGAGATTGAAAATGATTTTTTGATAGGTCGATATAGACTGACAAAATAGACTGAAAGTGCGGTATACCAAGTTTATTCTTCCAACAAAAGTTTCATGCGACATGACATGAGAAGCCAGCAAGATAAGTAGTATTCTACAAAAAGTGTATTCACAATTTGACACACTTGCAGTATGAGGACAACTGCGCTATAACATAACTGACATGCAATAATAGGACATATTATATTTATGAAGGGATCAGAGATAATAAGGAGACTTCGTGTTTATTTCTTGCATATTTACCAGGGCCGGATCCAAGGGAGGAGAGGGGGGGGGGGTTGGTATTACAGCACCTACCCACCCCCTCCCAACAGTAGCATCAAACTGTAAATAACTGTCTAAAATTGAGTTTGGCCTTTTGCAAGACCCGGGCAATAGGCAACAAAAAAAAATCCCCCCCCCCCCTAATTGATCCGGCCCTGCTTACATTTAAGATATTGACCAGTACCACATTAGTGACAGTTCGGGGTGCATCACGGGATTTTTCCTGAAAAGTTCACGGAGGAATAGTTATTGCCTTGTGATATCAGTTCTAAACATCAAATCCCGTAACAGAGATTAAACTATAGGTCTACGTCTTAAGAAGCTGGACCGCGGCCTTAAAACACTTCCTGTTCTTCCACTGAATATTTTGCTCTCTGATATTCTCTAAAATTATTCTCCAAAATTATTCTCCAAAACATTCTCACTGGTATTCAGTTTACTGCACACATATGCATTGCTTGGATAGTGTACAAAAAAAATAATGCACAAAATGAATCAATGGATGTTTTCCCATGTACAATCTAATCTGAAAATAATCTCTACAAAGACAGTATGAATATTGACAACTGCATAACAAGGAAAGGCCTCACAGCACTTTCTGTTCTTCCATTAGATATTTTGCTCTCTGATATTCTCTAAAAAATATTTCCTAACACACTCTCACTAGCATACAGTTTACTGCACACATATGCAACGCTTAGATAATGTACAAAATTAATGTACAAAATTAATCAGTGGATGTTTTCCCATGTACAAACTGTAATCTGAAAATAATCTCTACGAAGATAGCATGAATATTGACAATTGCATAAGGAGGAAAGGCCTTATAGCACTTTCTGTTCTTCCACAAAATCTTGCTCTCTATTATTCTCTAAAAATATTCTCTAAAACATTCGCACTAACGTAAAGTTTACTGCACACATTATGCAACGCTTGGATAATGTACAAAACTGAATCGCTGGATGTTTTCCCATGTACACACTGTAATCTGAAAATAATTTCTACAAAGATAACATGAATATTGACAATTGCATTAACAAGGAAAGGCCTCTTAGAGCACTTTCGGTTCTTCCACTAAATATTTTGCTCTCTCATATTCTCTAAAAAATATTCTCTAAAACATTCTCACTAACGTACTGTTTACTGCACACATAGGAAACGCTTTGATAATGTACAAATTTAATGTACAATATGAATCATTGGATGTTTTCCCATGTACAAACTGTAATCTAAAAATAAATTCCACAATTGCATAACAGGGAAAGGCTTGACAGCACTTTCTGTTCTTCCATGAAATTGTTTGCTCTCTGATATTCTCTAAAATTATTGTCTAAAGCATTCTCACTACCATAGTTTACTGCACACATATGCAACACTTGGATGATATAGAAATGTCCAAAATGAATCATTGGATGTTTTCCCATGTACAAACTGTAATCTGAAAATAATCTCTACAAAGATATATTGACAATTGCATAAGGAGGAAAGGCCTTATTGCACTTTCTGTTCTTCCACGAAATCTTGGCTCTCTATTATTCTCTAAAAATATTCTCTAAAACATTCTCACTAACGTACAGTTTACTGCACACATACGCAACGCTTCGATAATGTACAAATGTTCAAAATGAACCAATGGATGTTTTCCCATGTAATGTGAAATTAATCTCTACAAAGACATGCGTATAGTGAACGCACATAACATGAATATTGACAATTGCATAAGGAAAGGCCTTAAAGCACTTTCTGTTCTTCCACGAAATATTTTGCTCTCTGATATTCTCTAGAAGTATAGAGCCGGGAGAGCCGAATGGTAGAGCGTTGGACTCACAATGCTCGGGCCGCGTGTTCGAATCCCGGCTTGGGGGCAAATATTTGTGCTGGCCTTTTTCTCGTTGCCCCGTCTTTGATATCACCCTTACTTGGTGGAAAAGGACGTTAAGCTCCCAAACACTCCCTCCCTCTCTAATAGTATTCTCCAAAACGTTCTCACCAACATGCACTTAACTACTCCTTTTAACGCTTGGAAAAATGTATATACACAATTTATCGATGGATGTTTTCCAGTGTACAGACTGTAATCGGAAAACAATCTTTACAAAGAAGCATGAATATTAACACTTTCATAACAAGGAATGTTTTGTTGTTATAAGCGCTGTGTGGCAACAGCATAATGTTGTTACCGTTATCGCTGTTGTGAATTATCTTCAGTAACTCTCTTGCACCAGATGTCAAGCCCTCCGAAGGCGAAATGAATCGGTGTTTAAAAAAAAAAACAAAAAAAAAACGGTAACACGTACAATTCTGTCATCCTGTGTTACAACCCTGGGAGTGCTCAACCCAAGAATGTCACGAACAAAAACAGCACCGTGACGGGAAAAGCAAACATTTACGGCGTGTTTTTCTACACATGGTGTACAGAGGCCGCATTAGTGTAATCTTGCAACTCTGTTCCCTCTCCGGGTGAAGTGTAGCCGCGAACCTGAGTCTCTGAAACAGATAGTGAAAACACCATGGTGTACTAGCGGATGTAGCTGGCTTTGCCCGGGTTGATGATGTGATGTCTAGTAAAAGGTTTCCGGTCTCCCTGTTTGGTTGGGGAGCCGGGGATGGTCGAATGGTAGAGCGTTGGACTTCTAATGCTCGGGGCGTGAGTTCGATCCCGGCTGGGGCCAAATATTGTGCTGGCTTTTTCATCGTTGCCCCGTCTTTGATATCACCCTATGTGGTGGAAAAGGACGTTAAACCCCCAAACACCCACCCACCCACCTCTGTTTGGCTATTGCCGTATTGGTTGTTTGTTTGTTTGTTTGTTTGTTTGTTGTTGTTTTGGGGGGTCTCCCTGAGTACATGCAGCCACCAATTTTTGATTGCGACGTGACAACTCTTAATCAGGCTTGATAGCAAATTCACGCGCGCACACACACTGCTCATTTATATCTAGAAGTCAGTCGACTCAGTCTGTATGTGCTGGTGGAGATTTTGCTGTGTTGTACATAGTTGTACTTGTTGTTGCCGATGATCATTTATTATTGTTATTATTGTTGTTATTGTTGTTGTTGGTGCTGATGTTTATTGATTATTCTTTTTGGCTCACTTGTGTAACAAAGTGAGTCTATGTAATAACCCTCCGTCGTCTGTGTGTGTGTGTGTGTGTGTGTGTGTGTGTGTGTGTGTCTGTGTGTGTGTCTGTGTGTGTGTGTGTGTCTGTCTGTCTGTCTGTCTGTCTGTCTGTGTGTCCGCAGTAAACATTAACATTGGCCTTTTCTCAGAATCTACAAACAGCAGAAACACCAAAATTGGCACGCTGATAGACAGCCATAAGACCTTTCAAAAAGTACCATAATGATTGACCTTGACCCAAGGTCAAGGTCACTAAAGCTGTCTGTTTGGAAATTTTACATTGGTATTTTCTCAGAATCTAGAAAAGCCAGAGACATAAAACTTGCATAATGATAGACATTGACAACACCTTTACTGGCATATCTGTATTTAGTGACTTTGAGTCGAGGTCAGGGCCATGCAAACTGTTTTGCGGAAAACCTCCCAAAACCTTAATATTGGCATTTTTTTCCGAAACAATGAACAGCAGAGGCACCAAAATTGGCAGGCTGATAGAAAGACATAAGACCTTTCAAAACATACCATAATGATTGACCTTCATCCAAGGTCAAGTTCACTAAAGCTGTCTGTCTGGAAATTTTACATTGGCATTTTCTCAGAATCTAAAAAAGCCAGAGACATCAAACTTTGCGTGATGACAGACATTGAAAACACCTTTACTGACATATTTGTTTCAGTGGCTTTGATTCAAGGTCAAGGCCATGCAAACTGTTTTGCGGAAAACCTTCGAAAACCATAACATTGGCATTTTCTCAGAAACAATGAATAGCAGAAGCACCAAACCTGGCTTGCTGATAAACAGCAGTAAGACTTTCAAGACATACCATTTTGAATGACCTCGACTGAAGGTCAAGGTCATCAAAGCTGTCTCATCGGAAATTTAAAATTGCCATTTTGTCAAAATGTAGGGGTACCAGAGGCATCAAACGTTGCATGATGATAGACATATACAAAACCTGTACTGGCATACTTGTATTCAATTTCCTTTAGTCAAGGTCAAGGCCATTCAAGATGTTTTGCGGAGACTTTAACTTTAGCATTTTCTTGGAAACAACAAACAGCAGAGGCACCAAACAAGGCAAATGATAGACAGCATAGAGATCTATGTAGACATACCCATTTGAATGACCTTGACTCAAGGTCAAGGTCAGTCCAGCTGTCTGTTGTGAAATTTAGTTTACATTACCATTTGTACAGAAACTACAAAAACTAGAGCTATCAAACTTGGCATAATGATAGTCACTGATAAGCTCTTCACTTACAGATCTCATTTGAATGACTTTGACCCAAGGTCAAGGTCATAGAAGCTGTCCTGGGAAAACTGTTATATTGCCATTTGCCGTTTTCTTAGGAACTATGAACACAAGAGACACCTTACTTCAGGACAGCTAGTGATAAGAGCTTTACAAACATACTCTTTTGAATGACCTTGACCCATCTCACAAGTGAGCCAAGGAGGCTTTGCTCCTCTAGTTGTTATTGTTGTCGGTGCTGGTGGTGGCGATATTGATAGATATGAGTTTGCTTTACCATATAGATATACACGTGTACCTGATGGCGTCTGCTGCGTTCCCCCAGGGTTGATTTCTTCATACACTCC
The DNA here is from genome assembly GCA_018292915.2 of Batillaria attramentaria. Lineage (NCBI taxonomy): Eukaryota > Metazoa > Mollusca > Gastropoda > Batillariidae > Batillaria > Batillaria attramentaria. The sequence continues at coordinate 1,343,044 of JACVVK020000058.1, forward strand.
CCGTGTATCTACATCCCCGGAACTACTGCTCGCTGCTGCACCGGTTGGTCTGAGTCCAGTGTACAGGTTTGTGTCTTGATCCCTCCTGCGACTGGGGCGGTCGTACGTTCTACTGTCTGGTAAAATAAAGCAATAACCGTTTCAAATTTGGAGACAAGAGACAGAACAAGTGGTTTTCTGTATTCTCCCTTTTTGGCTCACTTGTGTACCAAAGTGAGTCTATGTAATAACCCTCCGTCGTCTTAACATAGGCATTTTCTTAGAAACAACGAGCAGCAGAGGCACCAAACGTGGCATGCTTATAGACAGCCAAAAGACCTTTCAAAACATACCATAATGATTGACCTTGGCCCAAGGTCAAGGTCAGTAAAGCTGTCTGTTTGGAAATTTTACATTGGCATTTTCTCAGAATCTAGAGAAGCCAGAGACATCAAACTTTGCATGATGACAGATATTGACAACAAATTTACTGACATACCTGTATTCAGTGACTTTGAGTTTGCGGAAATCCTCCCTAAACCTTAACATTGGCATTTTCTCAGAAACAATAAACAGCAGAACCACCAAACCTGGCTTGCCGACAAACAGCAGTAAGACCTTTCAAGATATACTATTTTGAATGACCTTGGCTGAAGGTCAAGGTCATCAAAGCTGTCCTATTGGAAATTCAAAATTGCCATTTTCTCAGAAGGTAGGGGGTATCAGAGGCATCAAACTTTGTATGATGATAGACACTGACAAAACCTGTACTGGCATACTTGTATTCAATTTCCTTAAGTCAAGGTCAAGGCCATTCAAGATTTTTTGCGGAGACTATAACGTTAGCATTTTCTTGAAAACAACAAATAGCAGAGGCACCAAACAAGGTACAATGATAGGCAGCAAAGAGTCCTATGCAGAAATACCCATTTGATTGACCTTGACTCAAGGTCAAGGTTAATACAGCTGTGTTGTGAAATTTTACATTACTTTTTGCACAGAAACTACAAAAATTAGAGCTATCAAACTTGGCATATATGATAGTCACTGATAAGCTCTTCATTTAGAGATCTCATTTGAATGACCTTGACCCAAAGTCAAGGTTATAGAAGCTGTCCTGGGAAAACTGTTATATTGCCATTTGCCGTTTTCTTAGGAACTATGAACACAAGACAGCTTACTTCAGGATAGTTAGTGATAAGAGCTTTGCATACTCTTTTGAATCACCTTGACCCATCTCACAAGTGAGCCAAGGAGGCTTTGCTCCTCTAGTTGTTTGTCTAGTTTTGGGAGGGTCTCTCTGAGTACGTGCAGCCACCAATTATTGATTGCGACGTGACAAAATCAGGTTTTATAGCAAATTCACACACACACACACACACACACACACACTGCTCATTTATATACAGAGGTCAGTCGACGGTCTCATTCTGAATCTGCTGGTGGCGTTTTAGCTGTGCTTTACATAGTTGTACTTTTTGTTGTCGATGTTTATTTATTATCCTTGTCATTGTTGTTGGTGCTGATCTTTATTGATTATTGTTCTTGTTGGTGGTGGTGCTGGTGGTGGTGATACTGATAGTTGTGAGTTTGTTTTACCATATAGATATACATGTGTACCTGATGACGTCTGCTGCGTTCCCCCAGGGTTGATTTCTTCATGCTCTCCCCGTGTATCTACATCCCCGGAAGTTCTGCTGCTCGCTGCTGCACCGGTTGGTCTGAGTCCAGTATACGGGTTTGTGTCTTGATCCCTCCTGCAACTGGGGCGGTCGTATGTTCTATTGTCTGGTAAAATAAAGCAATACCTGTTTCAAATTTGCAGACAAGAGGCAGAACAAGTGGTTTTGTATTTTTGCCCAGTAGTTTGCAGTCAGAACTCGTTTAAAGTTTAAAAGAGGTGTGCAGAGATAGGGTGATGTGACACACACACACACACACACACACACACACACACACACACACACTGCTCATTTATATATAGAAGGCAGTCGACGGACTCAGTCTGTATCTGCTGGTGGCGTTTTTGCTGTGTTGTACATAGTTCTACTTGTTGTTGCCGATATTTATCTATTATTGTTGTTGTTGTTGTTGGTGCTGGTGGTGGTTATACTGATGGTTGTGAGTTTGTTTTACCATATAGATATACACGTGTACCTGATGACGTCTGCTGTGTTCCCCCAGGGTTGATTTCTTCATGCACTCCCCGTGTATCTACATCCCCGGAACTACTGTTCGCTGCTGCACCGGTTGGTCTGAGTCCAGTGTACGGGTTTTCGTCCTGATCTCTCCTGCGATTTGGACGGTCGTACGTTCTATAGCCTGGTAAAATAAAGCAATAACTGTTTGAAATTTACACACAAGAGGCAGAGCAAGTGGTTTTGTATATTTGCCCAGTAGTTTTCAGTCAGAACTCGTTTAAAGTTTATAAGAGGTGTGCAGATTGAGATAGGGTGATGTCGACTTTATCCGCTTGGTGGTTTGCATAAATGGCTTCTCTGCTTTATCTATAATAATGATGATAGTGAATTGTACTTACAAAGCGCAAAATTCTCATAGAGTGACACGATGCAGGTACTCCCGCATTCATACCAACACACACACACACACACACACACACACACACACACACACACACACACAGAGCAGCAGCAGAATTACGGGGGGGGGGGGGGGGGGGGGGGGGAGGAGTAGCGGACCTAGTCGAAAGCCAGCAGGAATAGATACGTGCTCAAGTCAGACTTGAAACGATCTGTGTCCAACAGGTCTCTCAGACCGGCAGGTAGTGTGTTCCAAAGCTAAACGCGTGCTCGCCTACTGTCTTGAAGTTCCGGCGAGGAACTTTTAACAGTTTTTCAGAGAAAGAACGAAGAGTGATAGCTGTTTGGTGAACTGTGAGGGAACATGAAAGAATGGTCTGAAGAGTTCTTTCGAAGAAGCAAATTACGAATATGCAGATTTTGCACTCGGAGATTTTCTTTTTCAAAATCAGCAGTGTCGCGCTGTTTGGAAACGTTTGAGACGGTCTATCTGTTGTCGAATTAAAGAAATCCAGTCGTGATGTGACAAAACTGTGACCAAGTTTTACACAGGCAGTTTCAGATAAGGTCGGATGGAAGCGATGCACCTAAACTCAAAGAAGCTGCCTGTCTGATTCTGCATCGACAATGTTTGATATCGAGATATTTCACGGAACTCTGAAAATGAATGGTGCTCCCATCTACAATCAGAGAGTCACAATCAACTTTTCTGAGGCGTGACGAAGTACCTACAGCCATAACTTCTGTCTTGCCTGTATTAAGCATCAGGTAGTCTAGTGCTGTTCATCCTTGACAAGGTGTCATGAACTCAAGACTGAAGATCCGATCGATTGGAAGAAAAGTCATCTGGCGGTGCACTTTTTGACAGCTCAGTGTCATCTTTATACTTGTGATAATCACATTCATGTGCAGCAGATAGGGTGAACAGTACAAGGCCCAGCACCGATCCCTGTGCGACACCAAACACAAGAGGACTGGGCACAGATATTCCATCAACAACGACAGGCTGTAACCTACCATAGGCATGTGATGAGAACCAGTTCATAACGATTTCCTTCAGACCGTATGTATTTTCTAGTCTTTATCAAAAGCAGAGTGGTCCAGCGTGTCGAAAACCGCGCTGAGGTCAAGGAGTGCCACGAGAGAAACCAGCCTCTCTTCGGAGGGAACTAACAGGCCATCCATGACACTCAGCACGGCTGTCTTCACGCTGTGATTTTTCCTATGTAGGGGATTAGAGGAAGAGGAATAAAAGGAGAAAATGCACAATACTTTTACGGTTTTCTTTAAGAGTTGACAGATTTACATTGAACTATTAAACTGGTACATCTGAAGGACGGATAACAAACACGGTGGGTTTTGTACTCACATCGTCTTCGAATGACAAGTACGATGACCATGATGACAACGATAGCGACAACTGATGCCGCAACACCCCCCGCCACTGCTGCAACTGGGAATGGTTGTTCCTTGTCGCTTCCTGCCAAGCTGCTTTCTGTAAACACCAAAAACAATGACGGCATCACACACACACACACACACACACACACACACACACACACACACACACACACACACACGGTTATTACAAAATAATTAATGGTGAAGTCATGTATATACCCGAGGGGCGAAGTCTCATTCGCGCTGTAAAGTTGCACACATCTAGTCTATTAATAATTATTATAAATGTGATATTATTCATGTATATACATTACATAATTTTCTCCACCATTAGAAACCTCAAAGTCAAGAAAATGATCACAATGGCATATATTTATTTGAGAAACAGCCTTAGAGTTTTGGAAGCGGCTGTGTACAGACTTTACATAAAGTTACACTTACCTTTCTGTGAGCTTGCCTCAAGGTAGATGGCAACGCTGACTTCACCAAATGTGTTTACAAAAGTCACTTTGTAAAATCCTGAATTTGCAGTCGTAGATTCATCCCGAGAAATCGTGCAGTTATTCATGTAGATGTATCCGCTTGGTTTGCACAGTACGAGCACATCGCTTGTTGCTTTTCCTCTGCCAGCCTCTTTATGAAAAGGATTTGTATCACCAAAGAATGTCACACGTGGAATAGGTGGAGGGTACCCCATGACAGCAACCGGTTTGTCAGATGTGATGAAAAGAACTGTAGATCCGTCAGTAAGATGCTGAAGCTCTTCCGTTACTGTTGGGGCGCCTGCAATAAAGATGAATCACACAATTAAGGAAAATGATATAGTTCACCGTTATGACGAGATGATCCGAAAGCAATATCAAAATTTGGGGGTGTGGAGGAGGGGGATGGGGGGGGGGGGGGAACATAATCATTTGATATATGAATTAGCCGCACGTTCGGAAGAATTGCCGATAGCAATACGCTGGCTCTGCCTGATCGATTGCAAATAAAACGTAAGTTTGTCTACCTGCAGCCCAAGAAGAAGATTTTAGAAGACATCTTATCTACATTTCGAAATAGTGAAATTTCATTATTCCCACGTATCTGTTGAGATATCAATGATCTCTATAAAATATTTTGAGCGATTAAGTGTTTTTAGAGAAAAGGCAGAGTTATGTAAACATTTTCAGATATCCCATTCATTGTCGTGCCACCGACAACTTAAACATTGGTGGGAATTTGTTTCTTGAAAAACAATTAAAACAAAGTTTCAATGATAGAATGACGTAACATTCAACATCACTGCCTCCACAACGCCTTAGATACCTCTCTCTCTCTCTCTCTCTCTCTCACACACACACACACACACACACACACACACACACACACACACACAAATGGCGACGAAGTAAGAAAGCATTATTATTACATGTGAATTGTCTGTATTCAAGTACTCGGTTGAATTCTTTCGTTTTCTCGGTTTGTATAATACTTAATACTAATGAAGTTTTAGGTCACTTTCAATGTCCGGAGACTGTACAGGAGAAGTAATGAGAAGTTTAATCTAATTAGTGCACAAAGTGTTTATCGATGCATAGCGCACAGTTAAGAAAGAATCAGACGCCTCGTTGAACTCTTCGGTTGTCCGTGCCTGCATCACATCCAGCATTCTGCGTCCAGGGTTGTATTATCCGTTGGTAGACCCCAGCCGAGGACTGGACCCCAATAGCCGAGGCAAGCGGTATTTTTCCTACTTAAGTCGGCTCCTACCCAGAGCGGGTGTGCTATGAGTCCAACGGGGAGGCTGTTGTCACACAGCCAAGATTCACTCACTTCACGGGTGCAATTTTGGGGCTGCTTCCCGTGGTATGATACATCTCATGATGTGGATGATTACACGACCGGCACCGCGGGTGCCGCAGTTCCCGGGCCTGGCGAACGCCGGGATATTTAAGACAGGAATGCGGCCTTGTCCCGCAGCGCCAAACCACACAGACCTCTATAGCATCACCTTTCCGTTATAAAAATGTCCCCTGCCTCCGAGCTTTTCGTAGATTCCACCCATGATGTGGGAGGAACACCCCTGGAGCTGGCAAAGAGCCGGGACAGCCAAACGAACAAAACAAAAACAACCGCAACACGCTGCTGCTTCTAAAGCTTTCGACTTGCTGGCACCTAAATACTTACAGTTCACATGAAGTTTGACACTTTCCTCATCTGTGCCATTGTCGTTGCTGGCTTCACATCTGTAGATGGCGGCATCTTGACAGCGAGCGGACGTGGTCAGCGTGTACTGTTGGACATTCTCATCCTGACCGCTGGTGTGTGAAGTGTCCGCCTCTAACGGCTGTCCAGTGTCCACTCTCACCACCCGGATGGACGGCTTGGGCCGCCCTCTGGCCTCGCATCTTACTGTGACGGCATCACTTTCATTGACAGTTAATTCGTCAAGAACATCGTTGAGTTCGAGAGAAGTGACTATTGGCGATCCCCCGCCTGTGAAAAAAAACAAACAAACAAACAAACAAACAAACAAACAAACAAACAAATGAAACGTGTCAGGCAAACTCAGACAGGCTATGACGCACAAAAGTAAATATATATGCATTAAATGCTGGCTATGATGCATATCGGTTATTTAAAAAAATTAAAAAACAACCAGACTTTCTTCTGTCATTAATAGTTAACAGTCGCGCATTTTTCATTTCAAAATCATGTCTCCTGAAGATCTTCCGCGAATCTCTCTAACCAAGCGCAGTCCATCAAATTTGTTCTGCATTAGAAACGGGGCAAAGGTTACTTTTAAGGGTTTGTTCTTAAACAGATTTCATTAATAATTATTTTATCTGATGGTGAGAAAGGACGGAGTTTTGTTTTTTGTTTTTCTCACGAATTCACGTGCACATTTGAATATCGTTTCAAAGTCCTGCTTCTTGTCAATGTATACACATGGAGGAAAATGCTTTCGGGAGCTCTCACAATCACGATCAGTCATTTTTTAAGATCAGAATTTAAACAAATGTTTGAGGGTTTAAAAAAGGCACATAGATTCCACAGCTATTTGCTTTATTTACTGTAATGTTGTCTTTTCAGAGTCTGTTTTCAATGCCATGTAGTTGTCGTAACAATATTTCAAGATGGGACCCGTAATGTTACACTGCTCCCTAGAATGACTGATCTCCAACAAGTGCACAGCTCAACGATTCAATGTTCATTTATGAAACACACAGGCCTATCAAGGCCGATAGAATGTAAACATAAATGGGTGTATAAGGAAAGGTAGATAAGAGTAGACCGGTAACGTAGCGACCACACACGAGCGCACGCACGCACACATCCCCCCCCCCCCTTTACACACACACACACACACACACACACACACACACACACACACACCAATAATGTAAAAACAGTGACTGCTCACATGCAACTCGGAGTGTGTAATCCACTGTCTGTGGTGCGTGTGGTCCCCACGCCAACTGACAGGTATACACGCTATTACCGTCTTCACGCCGGACATTTCTTACAACCAGCTCTCTTGTGTTGGAATATCCTGGCCACCACACTGTTGCGACTGGTTTTCCAGGTCTTGTTTCAGATGGGACACATGTACATCGTAGGTCACTTCCTTCAATCGTGTAATATGGGCAGCCTGCTAATTGTGGAGGACCTGGGTGTTCTGTAAATGTGTGGGGAGTTTGCGTTAAAATAGTTCCTTTCAGCAAGTAAATCGTCGAAGTTTCAAGTTTAAGTTTCTTACTATTCAAAATTTCAAAGACTGGTTTTGTGTTGTAAATATTTACAAATAATATAAATAACACTTGTCGGTTCCGTAGCTGGCACTTACCAATTCGAACGTTACCAACATGATGCTCTTGAGTTCCCGGAGAGACCAACAAACTGTAGTCGTAGCTTCCGTCCACAATCGGAAGAGGCTTTGCGAAAGAACACACTCCCCGAAAGTAAAGACGGCCAGAATAGTAATAGGAAGAAGTGATGGCCATAGGTAGTGTGTCATTCGTTGTCTGCACACACACACACACACACACACACACACACACACACACATACCATGAGTATCGAGACATTCAACAATATAATTTCTTGTGTCTGACCCGAGTTCTACGGATTCTAAAGAAGTTCTCAAGCTTTCATATATTTCGTCAACGTGTGGTCACTTTTGTTTTGACACAATGTGCAAACAGCCAATGTTTTGCTTGCAGAGTAAGTAACGAGCACTCAGAAAGTACTTGGCAAATGATTCATACTATTTTCTTCCGAAAAGCGCTATGCGCACTTATTTGAGCAAACTCGACATTTACATATGCTGGATAGTTGATAAGGTTTTTAAATATTTCACTCGTTAGATCATTTCAAACAACAGAAAGAAGTGCCAAGTGTATTCTGCAGGGAGTATGTATAAAGGCCAGCACGCAATATTTAGAGACTTCTTTGAGTTCAGCCAACGCACCTTAAACCGAGGAACGCTGAAACAAAACAACTTGGCACAACTGGCAGCAATTGTAAACAGCATAGTGAGATTTTTAAAAAAAAAAACAAAAAAAAAAAACGCTTGGATTCTTATTTTGACAAAGACGATTGGTGTACATTTTACCTCTCCATTGTGCGTTTGATGCCACGAGCAGCTGTAGGCCCCGGTCGAGCGGTAGATCTTTGGGATGCGGCAATATCCGTTCACAGTCCACGTAGTTGCGTTTATCCGTACGGAACACGAGCTTGGATCAGGTGTGCCTGGGTCTGAATAATTATCATAATGACCATGACATGTGTCTCGTGTTAGCCTGAACCATCATTATGTCCTTGCTCTAGGGATAAAGCGAAACTGTTGAGAACGGGGCAAAGTTATTGTTGTTGGTGTTGTTAATCGTGTGTTTTAAACAGATTTCTTTTTTCAGTATTTGATCTGACGGTTAGAATGGGCGGATTTTTTTTTTTCACCAATTCACGCACACATTTCAATGTCGTTTCAACGTCCTGCTTTTTGTCATCGTACACACATGTACATGCCTTCCTCCTACAATAAAGATCAGTCAAAATTTGAAGAAATTACTGAAGGTTTTTCAAAACACGCACGCACATAGATTCGACAGCTGTCTGCTTCATTTACTTTTAAGTTGTCTTTTCAGAGTTAGTGTTTCCAAAACCATGGAGTTTTGAGGATATTAATATTTCACGACAGGACACGTAATGTTACACTGCTTCCCAAAATGACTCATCTTCATCATGTGCAAATCTCAACGATTCAATGATAATATTTGAATAAGCAGGCCTACCAAGGACGGTAGGTTGTAAACATAAATGGGTGCATACGTAAAGGAAGAGAAAAGCGTAACGACCACACCACACCACACACACACACACACACACACACACACACACACACACACACACACACACGCTCTATGCGTGCTCCCCTGCCGCAAACAAAAATGAACGAAAGACAACAAAGAAACATAGATGAAAGTTTTGTCATTTGAAATGTACTCACAGATAATGCGTAGGTAACAGGCTGTTTCGGTAGGTAGGTACTTGACATTCCATGAATAACAAGAAAAAGGTTTGTTTTCCTCTTCTCGGATATTCCCTGTGAAAGTCAGCCTGCTTGTCCCAGGATTCGGCCGTTCCAGTTGTACGTCGTATCCAGGGTATACTTCGCAAGGATTTACGTTATCGCAGTATCCTATTAATGAAGATGGTGTGTTCCAGCAGACAGTATCATGCTGTCCTATGTTGTTACACACCAAGGTAAACGGCCGTCCCTCGTCTTCTCGAAGAAATATGTTGTTGTTGTCACAGCCAGCTATTGTGTAAGCTGTAAAACATGAAATGAAAGGGAATTCAGTTGCTATATTCACACACACACACACACACACACACACACACACACACACACACACACACACACACACACACACACACACACACACACACACACACACACACACACACACACACACACCTCACCCCTTGGAGAATCAAATACTCTTTTACACTGGCACAGACTGTGTGCATTTGGGGTTCAAGAAATGTACACATCCTGCCTTGATGTGTGCACTAAGTGTTTTATTGAATTTTATCTAATTTCGTTTATGAGAGGAGTGGATTTAGCGAACTATAATTCAATGTCACAATAGTGCACGGGGGAAGACAGTTGCAGTAAGAGAGAGAGAGAGAGAGAGAGAGAGAGATGTGCATCTACAAGCGATACAGTGATTAACGAGAGTCGTAACCTTGATGAAGCATTGTAAAAAAAAAAAAAAAAAAAAAACTTCTCGTCGGAAAGATAAACAAGTGAAGCGCGTAATTATGATTATTTTGTAGGCATGACAGGGATCGCGCCAGTTAACGCGTAGAAACGATCTATTACATATTTGCGTGTTAATGAATTAGCCGCCAACAACAGGTAAAATTCGCTCATTTCAGTGACTTTTAAGGTTGTAGAATGTCGCTATACCCAAGTTATACACATTAAAAGAAGCACCACACACACACACACACACACACACACACACACACACACACACACACACACACACTTATTACACAAACATTGCAACCTACCTTCACAACACTGCAGGACAAGAGATAGTAAAATAACCGTCAGATGCATTTTTTGTCAAGTGCTGGAATGTCATTGTTCACCAAAGATAAATCAAGGAGTACAGAGCTGTCAGCAATTTATGGACCGCTCCTGGACACATCTCACCAACACTCAACTCGCAGCATCAGTAGGCTGACGAAGGCCATGGGATATCATGGCTGAAATATTCCTTGTGTGTAGAATCAAATTCCGGGTCCTTACCCTCTCTTTACGAAAGAAGATCTAAGTTTGCGTAGGCGAAATCGTTTAGAACACAGAACACATTCCACTGCCAGTGAAGTGCGTGTACGTCTATCAGTTACGTTTCTTGATTTCGCATAAACAGCCCCACTCAAGTCTCGCTGTACACAATTTCAAACTTCCTGGTCGCTGTGCGTGTACCAATGACAAAGAATATCATATTGTGCGTCCGGAAGTTATCGTCTTCCGTTTTCATACCGGACACAATCGCGAGTGGGCGAGTATTGATTATGAAGAAATACAGGAATATACATGCGCCAATTCCGCCACAAACAAAAATAAAAAGACTGACAGGCAGAGATACAGACAGCGAGTGACAATGATAACGAGTTTATTTTTCAACGAGAGAGGTGAGTACAATCAGTCCTCGCTCTCTTTCAGCGGGCTTTTTATCTGGCACAATTTCCAGATAACAACCCTGAGCAAAGGCAGAGATCACGAAAATTGGACTTGTTAAAAATCATCAAGTGGGCCTATTCCGAAAAACATGAGCAAAAAGCGCTTCGGTCACACACACACACACACACACACACACACACACACACACACCTTTCCCGGCTGAGAATCAAATGATCTTTTACGTATATAGGTACAGAATGTGTGCACTGGGGGTTCCAGAAATGTACACATCCTATCTTGATGTTTGTATGCACTTGTGGTTTTATTGAATTTTATCGATGAAAAGACTGTCTTGACCCTGTCACGCGCTCCTTCACTCGCGAACACGTACACACCACGCGCTATCACTCAAACACACGAAAACAGGAACACACGAAAATGTCTACTCTTTATATACAAAAGGACGCAGACAAACACACGCGAGTTCAGTGGCTCGTTATGACAGTAAGAGTTTACTCGAGAGTGTGTAAACGTCCAAACGACTCCAGAACAGACGATGCTGTCTTGAGGGTCTTATTGTCTCGCGGATCGCAGCCGTAGACATTGTCGTGCTACCTGCACCCGAGCTTGGCCTGTCTGTGGGTCCCTAGGGCACTGTCACCCACCGTCGCTTGATGCGTGGACCTGGACATGACCAAGCCAGTTAGGTAGCGGACACTTCCAGGACGAAGACCGTGATCATCATTCGTACCAGAACCATCCTATACAAAGGGCAAACAACGGTTCCCTCGCAGTTCGTCAAATACTAGGTGGCTTCTCGTGTGCTGCTGAATGAGTGGCACTGCGTAGGTCCTACTAGCGATAAAAATAATAGCTGCCACCGGTGAGTACCCCACGAACTACACGAGTTGTACGTGCAGATCATTCTGCTCATTATCTCAGTTCCGCTCCATCATTTTGTGCATTTTATGAAATCGTTACACAAGCAGAAAGCATTCTTGCGTTTCAACAAAATATTAGGGTTCTGACAAAATCAATGCAATAAAGTTCGCAAATGCATGTCGATATAGACTGATAAATAGATGAAAGTCGTCTGATAATCACTACCCCCCCCCCCCCCCCCCGCTTTTCACTTTCTTTGGGCAACGTCCTTCCTTTCAGTGGCTCCCTGGTGTTCGTAAAGTTTTTTTGTCTGCGCAGCATCTGAACGCCCCCCCCCCCCCCCCCCCCCCCCCCCCCCCGCTTTTCACTTTTTCCGGGCAACGTCCTTCCTTTCACTGGCTCTGGCGTTTCCCCCCTCTGAGATTCTGCCCCCCCCCCCCCCCTCCTCCCTCCAACATCTTCCGGCGCCCCTGACTGTATATAAACTCTGTGCAAGAATTACAAAACGAAAATCATAAATGTACAAATGCATATACAGACATGTAAGAACAATGCACAGATCAGGACAAAAGACAGTAAAACTGAAACAGCATCAGAAATCCTACGGTTAAAACTCCTCTCATGTATACAGCACTTGCTCTTTTTAATAATAATAATAATAATAATATAATAGGTCTTATAAAGCGCTAACAGTCTGCTCAAAGAACACTCAGTGCGCTACACACACACACACACACATTCTCACGCATACATGAAACATGAAACACTAAGTATGTGTGCGGGGATTAGGGGGGGGGGGGGCTGTCAGGAGGGGTAGATCTCTTGTACTTGTAAGCTAGCTTCTAAGAGTAGTGCAAGTGAAAGCCTTCCATGCCATGGATATGAATTCCAGAAGGGAACGTTTCAGTGAAATACTAAAGTACTTAAGTGCGTGACATCAAAATCTAGAACCGACAGGCACTAAGACAATGCGTCAAAGGGATTCAAAGCTGCTAACAGAGCGAGACTGAGAGAGGACAGATTAAAATGAAATGTCAAACTTCGATGTAGCCGATATGGCACATTTTACACGTCCTCCACCCCCCCCCCCCCTCCCCCACCCCCCCTCCCCCAACCCCACTTCTATCCCCGCCAGTACCCGCACGCTACAAACAAACGCGACCTAAATTTACTTACTTCAAGTTTCGTTTTCGAAACTGATACAAATTTTGCATAACAGCAGAGATACAGCAAGGAGATAAAATGTGAATCATGACAAGAAGTATTGTTTACAAGTGTGCATTTAACACGGAAGTTCGATACAGTCTTGTCCTTGATCTGATCAGTACTTCAACAAGGAAAAGCATTTCTTGGTTTGTTTCTGTTCATTTCAATCCGGTTCTGATGGGCGCACGTTTATACTGATATTTATCTACACGTACATCATGTGGTTGGGTCATCATCGCTTGTCTTCAGTGGAAATTTCAAAGTGAAGTAAAAACGTAACTTCAAGCGCATTCCACACCTTCCAACACTCCAAAATTCCCAGGCTACTAACATCATGACGGCATTGAAATTCCCAGGAGTTAAGAGCCGGAAATGGAAATTTATCTTCGAAAAATGGTAAACTCCAGTCTATCATTGTGTGCCCAAACAATGGGTATCAAATGTCTCCGAGATGACTGTACTCTGCATTCAGTCCTTTGTCTGATTCTGACGGCTGCCGTCCAGAAATCATCAGCGTGTTGTATTCGTCATCGGTAGTTGGTGTTTGCGTCATTTCCACCTGGCCAACGAGAATATTTCTATTGTTCAACTCAGCGGAGAGAGTTAGACACAATTACTTACGCACATTACGCACATTAGTTAGACAAGAGTTAGACACAGTTTCATTACAGTTAGACACAGTTACTTTCATTACATTTAGACAGTTAGACACATGGTTACGTACATTCTGATTCAATCCTAGAAAATTATTTGAAAGAGTGAAATATAAAAAAGCACAAAAGATGTTGGCCTAAGCTTTTATCCACGTGTCACTGTGCCAAAACGCGCAAGATATTAATGCACGAAGCGGGTAGATTGTGCTGGTACATTTTAAATCGAGAAACAAACAAAACTGACTTCATTAATGGTGGGTGACGACGGGTGTTCGGGAGAAAACGCTCCGACGTTCTCGTAGTTGTATCTGACACCTCTTGCACTGGATCTGGCGCCTGTGAAAGAAGGTGACGCGTAAAAGGTTTGCAGTTGCCACAACCAATACAAAACGAACGATGACTGTAAGTTAAAACGTGGAAGAAAAAAAAGACGCCGAAAACAGCCAAACTCATCTATAGACAACATTAGATGCCTTTCTGATAGGACCTCATAAACATGGGAAGGACTGGAAGGGCAAAGGCGCCCGGTTAGTTTTCCCCCCGGGAGGGGGAGGGGATGTCTATTTGCTACTTTCGGCTGATTTCTGTCCTTAAATAATACACCTCTGAGTTTCAGCTTAAACACATGTAAAAACAAGCAACACCCCCCCCCCCCCCCCCCAAAAAAAAAACAACACAAAAAAACAAAACAAAAAAAAACACCAAAACCAAAAACAAAAACCCGACCATTTGTATTACAACCACGCAATACCGGCTTAATCTCCATGTCAGCTTTAGCAGAAAACAAGTTTTGTTTCAAGAACAAGTATTCAACAAACATATCGCAGACCTACACCATGCTGTAGGAATAATTTTTGTACCAACAGAAAGCTGCATTGTTTAGTTAAACAAGTAACCCCACATGCTCAGAATCAACTTCCGTCCCCCTTCTAGAGGTTCCATCACATTTTCAACAAGTGATGCCTTCTTTAGCACTAAAATTGCATATTATGCAAAACCTACCGCCATCAGCGTCTGCAGATTTGCGTTTAGAGGTTCGCTTTGGTTTGACAGTCGGTTTGGCTTTCCTGGAGTCTGCGTTGACGTGTTCCGGGCCACGGTTTTCTTGTGTCTGCCTTGCAGAGCCGGTAGCAGAATGACGTGCTTTGGGACCTTTGTTGACTTGCGCATAAACATCACCATGCTGCGAGGTTGACGGCGAAACAGCCAGCGTTTGGGGTCGATTCTTTTTGGCCGTCTTGTCAACAGCTGCGTAGACATCTTGTGAGCCATTAGCGTCGGCTTGGTTTTCAGCAACAGTCGTGTAGTCGGCGTCTGCGCAGTGAGGTGGTTCTCGGCGGGTGTCGGAGATTGCTTGGTAGCTAGGGCCGTCATCGTCATGTTCTTCCGTGGTCTTGTTCTGTGAAGAAACCTTCCATGCCACTGCAACGGGTTTCGGTGAGGGAACGGAGTGCGGGTTCGCTGCCGAGGCTTCATCCATTCCATAAATCACGTTGATGTGTTCCTCAAAATCTGTTTCAGCTGCAAGAATTAAACGATCCAGTATATTTATAAGATAAAAAAGTGAGGCTTCGCAATGACAGGTCACACCTCTGATAAGATCAATCAGGTTGTTGGTCCCGGCCAAAAGCCTTCTTTGTACCATTTAGAATTCCTCGCTTAGCGTCACCTCGGATAAGGGAAAACCTCGGATTACATCACCCCCGTTTTGGTTCCCAAATGGAGAAGACTACCGCTTAAGATGAAATCCATGTGATGAGAGTGGCTTCCCTTGGAAACAACACCCGGATTTGCACTGCGATGTGAAGACGAAACATACGAATTTTTATTTTTATTCCATGAGATGATACCCAAAGACTGAAAATGGAAACTGGAAGGGGGGGGGGGGGGGGGCTTGTTTTTGATGAACTGACGATAAAGATAGTTTACCGCAGATGAGTATACTTAAAAAAGATTTCTTATTTCGTTCAGGGTCCTTTCAGATCTAGAAATTGGTACAATCTTTGTGAAAGAGATAAGAGCTGCAATGCAGGGAGCAATGTGGCGATATGATGGTGGTGGTGGTGATACTTACGTTGTTAGAGAGGGAGGGGGGGGGGGGGGCGAGAGACCTGGTTAATTCAGTTCTAGGCTTAGTCGGAAGGCAAGTTGAAGTACTTTTGCAGGTCACGAAACATCAGTGCAACCATCCCTCAACCACGTAACAGGGGCAAGATGTTTGGAGGGGGCTTGACATCAGCGGCTGGGGGGGGGGGGGGGGGGGGGGAGCGATTCACAGGGTTCGGAAAAAAATTAAAAAGGGGAGGGGGGGTATATGCATTGGCGTTTGTTTGTGCTTGCGTGCGCGCGCGCGCGCGCGCGCGTGTGTGTGTGTGTGTGTGTGTGTGTGTGTGTGTGTGTGTGTAGAATTACATATTTTGGCGGAAAGTCTTTCGGTCCAAAATGTGAAAAATGACATAATCGCCAAATATTGAGCTCCTCGGATAAGATCAAGTTTTTAACTGGTAGTTGATCTTATCAGAGGACTGTTTAGCGTGCCCCTCGGATAAGATCAAAAAAAATTTTGGTCCCGTGGGGGGTCACCTTAAGCGAGGAGTACTGTATATAATAATGATATTTATATCGTCTTTGTCATTAATCAGACAGTATTCATATCAGTTTCTCGGAACCATCATTATAGTACATGTTTCTAGTACCACTTAAACAATTGAAAATACAGAATGAAAAAAAGCAGTGTTTGCCCGCTGGTTCAAAAATGGTCCCCAAACATCTATCACTATTAGACTAACGGCGCCATTGTAGAAAAGGTGAGAAATTACCGCACTAGCATATGTGTGATTGCATGTATTCCATGACCGCATTCACAGCGTAAGAATACAACACACAGTCTACAGTTTACATTAATGCCCTGTATTTCACAAAATCCACGATAGCCGGGATAGCTGAATGGTAGAGCATTGGACTTTCAATGCTCGGGTCGTGAGTTCGAATCCCGGCTGGGGCCATATATTTGTGCTGGCCTGATTCTCGTTGCCCCGTGTTTGGTATCAAGCGTACGTGGTGGAAAAGGACGTTAAACTCAACACACCCATCCCCGACCCCTCAAAATCCAGCGCACTCAATTCAACATTCCCATTGCGCCCGTTTTCGAAACAAGTCAAAAGTGTTCGCTTTGTTTTTTTACTTCGCTTACCTTCTTCGTTTGGCGTGTTGCTTATTCCGTGGCTCTGACTGGAAGTCTCTGGAACTGACAATACGAAACTGTGACTAATTTGATTGGTAGTGCCCCGGTGTAACATTACAAACTTACTACCCAGGAGATTTTCTCCAGAATAAAACAAAATCTGAAGAAATTCTGACTGCGGAAGAAAAACCTCGCACAACAGAAGTACTCCTTTGGCTTGGGACTACGAGGGCTGTTCAAATATTATTGGGAATGCTGCCATTACTCACGTGTCTTGCATCGGATCGACTCCAAACTTCTACATCCCCTCGAAGTATTCACCCTTGGCCCGAATGCACGTTTCCAGTCTTTTTCGCCACATATGAAGCGCCCTCTGGTACTCTTCCCTCGGGATACCCTCGAGCTCTGATTTCACGGCTTTTGAGAGGTCTTGGATGCGATCAAACTTGCGTCCAGCGAGTCGCTCTTGCAATATAGGAAAGAGCCAGAAGTCACACGGTGCCAAGTCCGGACTGTAGGGGGGATGGGCCAAGACTTTGGTCTCTCTTTCCTCTAGGAAGGTCGTGGTGATCTTTGTGGGGGGCTGCATTGTCATGCAGCATTAAGGTCCTTGAGGTTCCAACGGTTGGGCGCTGCTCGCAGATCGCATCCACCACTTTCCGGAGCACCACTTTGGTATAGTACGTGGCAGTGATGGCAGCCTTCGCCGGAAGAATATCAAGAGCCACGACGCCTTGGGTGCTGAAAAAAATAGAGAAAAGACGCTTCCGGCTCTGAAATCCTGGCCTCAGGACAACTGGTCGGTCTCCATCTGGGCCTACCCATGCCCGGTTGCAGCGTTTGTTGGGGATGCCGTAAAACGTGAGCCAAGATTCATCACCGGTCACTATGTCACACAGGCGTTTTGGTCCATTTGGCTCAAAATCTTGAAGCAGTTGGCATGAGCAATCAACCCGCCGTTTCTTTTGTTCGTCAGTTAAGAGATGGGGTACCCATCTTGCAGCCAAGTTTCTCATTTGAAGATCTTCATGCAGAATGCTGTGTATGGTGCCGATAGAGAGGTCACATGCTTCACTCAACTCGCGTATGGTCGAATGTGGGTCTTCGTCAATCAGGCTTTTCACAAGGGTAATGTTTCTTTCGTTCCGAGCTGAGAGTGGACGGCCCGGACTGGTACCTGAGCTTGAAAGCCCTTGTTCAGTTAGAAAAGCTTCGACCCATATGTAAACTGTGCTCTTACCGACACACTTGGCTCCAAAAACAGCTTGCAAATCTTGAAGGATTTTCTTGCCATTGTCTCCGAGTTTTAGCCTCACGAATGTGTAGAAGCGAAAATCCTCATTCTCGGCGTCCATGGTTTTCTGGCTCAGCAGTTTGGATGACGATTTTAATGAGGTCATACTCTAAAATGCATCATGATGTCATCATTCTTTTCTGCATGTTAATAGGGCTTGAGCCAGATTTTCTTTTGGTATAAAAGAATTTTCTGTGCGACGTTTACTTATAAAATGGCAGGCCCATTCCCATTAATATTTGAACAGCCCTCGTATAACAATAATAATAACAACAGAGTATAGTGTTCTCTAATATCTTGAACTGATTCTACGCACTGCAGGCTGAACCTAACACGCACGCTCACGTGAATCACGCGCATTCTCTTACACATTACGTGGTGCGAAGGGACAGCTCAGCAATTCACGATTTGGGTTTAGTATTGTATTTACTGTATTTTCAAATTTGTGGGCTGAACATTTCCAAAGCAGAAAGGTGGGGGGGGGGGGGGGGGGGGGAGAGAGAACCTCCGATGATCGGCCCGAATAAACGGTGTCACATAGGAGAAGGAAAAATGCTTTGTCCCGATTGTTACTCGAACCTGACCTTTCGCATTGGTGACGAAGTCTCTTAACCACTAGACCACCGACCGCCCCGGAACAGTATCTCTCTGTCGTACGAGGGTTTCATACCGGAGAAAGTCCGGACTAACAGTGTTCAAAGAAATTCTAAGTCAAGCAAACAAGCGAGAGGCTCTGGTTGTAATTTTATCTGTTGGTCTGTGAATCCGTGTGCGTTTCTGTGGACGAAGGACACAGATACACAGGCCCTCAAAATGCATATATATTCCCTGTTAGACTCAGGCATCATGGTCACCCCCTAAAAATGTTTCAATCTACAAACAAAAATTACCATGCACAGACCATTCACGGGCACGCATCTGATAGGAGGTTAAAAAAAAATTGAATGTCTCCTTTCCGCTCAGGCCTCACTGGAGTAATGCACGTCTACTTTCTATTTAGGCCAGAGAGGCAGTTCGCACAAATCCGCTTGCCTCACTTGTGTCCCACCTCTGTGCAAAAAGTCCCAGCTTTACTGGTAGCCTGGCTCTTTTTGTGACCCCCTGGCATGCACCTTAATATCACGAAAATCACGCTTTTTCATGACAACAAAAATCAGCACAAACTAGCACACTTGCCAAAAAGGGTACCCAAAATAAACACCAAATATGACCCCAAGGTCAGTTTGTGTTCTTACGCCTGTACGTGCTTCCGTCTGTCCATGAGTCGGTAGACATTTCAGGCAGACTAAGAGACGATGGGACTTTAGAAAGTTCCTTGTACGCGAGGTACTGTTCACGAGTTCTGTAAATCACTGCTCACCTTTTTTTTTTCCTGGAGATGGCAACGACAGTCACGATAACGATGACAATGAGGAGAGCCACAGCGCCACCTACACCACCAGCTATCGCCGCCAGAGGAACTGCCTCACTGGCTTCTGGTTCTGACAAAAGAAACATATGTGGTGGAAAAGGACGTTACACCCTCAAACACCCACGCACCCTGACAAAAGAAGTTAATAATTATATTTTTAACATAATGACATACAGGGATTCACATAAAGACACACACAAAGTAAAACAAAACCATAAATATAATAAGATAAACAGACATATAACTAAAATTGGGGGTAGAAAGTTCTGAGTTTATCCCAGTCAGGTATACGTCCTTATTCCTGTGGATCCGACGCCTTTGTTTGTTTGATAACGATGTCTCTATTAGAGTCGCGTTATCCTATCGGACTTTGTTTTTGTCGTTGTTGTTGTATATGAAGGCGTTTCGGCCGTATTTGTAGTTTTGTGACTAAAGGCCCGGCCTCATCAGGGATCCAGCCTATTTGTATATTGGTTTTTGTTTTTGTTCCCCCCCCCCTTTTTTTTTTTTTGGTTTCCTCTAGGTATGTGTTTGGTCTCCTAGAGGTCTGCTTTTGATCTCCTTATCCGGAGTGGTTGTGAGCGGTTCGCAAGTGGTCGGGGATATTCAAGGGTCCAAGATTCCTCAGAGAAGGAATACTTGACGTGAAAACATACCGCAAACCAACGGAAAGCTTCCAGTACCTGGAACGAACCTCCTCCCACCCACCACCAGTGTTCAAAGCACTAATTAAAGGGGAAATCACCCGATACTGCCGTACAAACAACAACAAGGAAGACCTCCAAGCACAAATCGAGCTCTTCCACTCAAAACTGAGAGAAAGAGGCTACAAGGACAAAGAACTCAAACACAACACAAACGACGTAACAAACAAACCACGCACAGAACTTCTAAAGGAAAGAGAAGGAAAAAGGAAAGCAACCCCACTAGTCATGGTGACACCATATCACCCAGGTATAAAAAACGTAAACAGAAAAATAAGGAAACATTGGCACCACATGACGAGAGACGCCGAATGCAGGACACTATTCCCAAACCCACCCATGATAGCCTATAAAAGACAAAGTAACGTAGGCGACAAAATCATCTCATCGTCACTAGGGAAAATGACCAGACAAACAAAAGGCGAAAGTGGAAAGAAAAGAGAGGTGAGAAGAAACCCAAACATCGGAGGGGCTGAAGTATCTGTACCCCCACCCCTCCCCTCCCAGGCGATGCTACACTAAGTCCGTACACGGGCTCTCCACTCCAGGAGAAACCCCGTAAGCAACGAGAAAGAGGGAAATGCCAAGAGGCTGACACTTCCCTGAACAGTTAACCAAACACGACCAAACCGAGATAGCGGACCACTTGCGAACCGCACACAACCACTCCAGATAATGCGATAAAAAGCAAACCTCTAGGAGACCAAACACACACCTAGAGGAAACAACAACCGTAGTGTAGTGGTTAGCACTTCGGGATTTTTCCTACCTAGGTCGGCTCCTACCCAGAGCGGGTGTGCTATGGGCTCGATGGGGAGGCTGTTGCCGCACAGCCGAGTTTCACCCACTTCACGGGTGCGACTTTGGGGGTGCTTCCCTTAGTATGACACGTCTTATGATGTGGATGATTACACGGCAGGCACCGCAGGTGCCGTAGTTCCCGGGCCTGGTTAATGCCGGGATATTTATGACAGGAAGCGTGGAATGCGGCCCTGTCCCGCAGTCCCAAACCACATGGACCTCCATAGCATCATCTTACTATCATCCTCATCTCCATCATCATGCATACTAAAAAAATTGTCCCAGCTTCCGAGTCGTCCGTGGGTTCCACCCATGACCTGGGAGGAACACCACAGGAGCTGGCAAAGAGTTGGGGCAGCAAAAAAAAAACAAAAAAAAAAAAACAAATAGGCTGGATCCCGGATGAGGCCGGGCCTTTAGTCACAAAACTACAAATACGGCCGAAACGCCTTCATATACAACAACAACGACAAAAACAAAGTCCAATAGGATAACGCGACTCTAATAGAGACATCGTTATCAAACAAACAAAGGCGTCGGATCCACAGGAATAAGGACGTATACCTGACTGGGATAAACTCAGAACTTTCTACCCCCAGAATTGGTGGAGAAAAGCCGGGATGGTCGAATGGTAGAGCGTTGGACTTCTAATGCGAGTTCGTGTCCCGGATGAGGCCAAATATTTGTGCTGGCTTTTTCATGGTTGCCCCATCTTTGATATCACCCCTATGTGGTGGAAAATGACGCTGAACCCCCAAATACCCACGGTGGGTTGGATTTTTTAGGGTTTTACGTGCTTTTCAACCACATGCGGGTGATAGATTACCAAAGACGGGGCAACGAGCGAAAGGCCAGCACAAATATTTGGCCCCCAGCACTGAACGTCCAACGATCTACCGCTCGACTGTCCCGGTTCCATTCATAGACAATGGTAAAAATACCTTAACCAGTTGTCAACTAATGTGATCATCCGAGTTTGGATGACAATCCATTAAAATAACACGCAGATGGTCGGATACTCACGGAGCATCGTCAACGTCACTTCCGATCTATGAGTGTATGATTGAGGTCTCGGGGTCCAGTCTGCGGTGCATACGCAGGTGACGCCATCGTCTTCAGCAGTGAAAGGGTCAAAGTTGACAACGCTAGTCACAGATGACTGACCAACCGCTGGTGCCTCAGTAGTTTCGGTGCCGTCAGCATGGTCTCCACAGTAAAACGTTACTGATGCTACGACAGGATTTCCACCAGTGACCGTACAAGTCAACCACAAACTGGTGCCCTCTGGTACTGACCGGTCTGCAGTGTAGCCCGAGATGACAGGAGGCAAGTTGGGGGGATCTTTGAATACAAAACAAGACACCAACATTCAGTGTTTCCAATGGCATTTTGCCTTTTGGGCATGACAGGAAAATGATTCTCGATGGGTATGCTAAACACACTGATTAAATAATAGTTCGACATCTCGTATCATTGAGTTTGTAGATAAGCGGATCAGACGGAACAGACAGAAAAATAATGCGAGAGAGAATAAATAAATCGGTAAATCAGTTTGTATTAGAATCAACAAAACATTTTTTTTAAGATGGTCTACAACACTGCCATTGTCGATGCTTAAAAGTGCGATACATACATCTCTCTCTCTCTCTCTCTCTCTCTCTCTCTCCCCTCCCTCTCTATCCCCCTCATCCCCTGCCCCCCTCTCTCTCCCTCCACACACACACACACACACACACACACACACACACACACACACACACACACATTATGTAAAAACATTGACTGCTCACATAAAACTCGGAGTGTGTAATCCACTGTCCTTTTAATGGACGCATGTGGTCCCCACGTCAACTGACAGGTATACACTCGCTTATTGTATTCACGCCGGACATTTCTTATCACTAGCTTTGTCGTGTTGGAATGTCCTGGCCACCACGCTGTTGGGACAGGGTTTCCAGGTCTTGTTTCAGATGGGACACATGCACATCGTAGGTCACTTCCTTCAATCGTGACATATGGGCAGCCTGGTAATTGTGGAGGACCTGGGCGTTCTGCAAATATGTGGGGAATCTGGGTTAAACCATCCTCCTTTGAGGAGCAACTAGTTATGTTTTAAGTTTGTTAGAAATCACTTGGCACTTACCAATTTGAACGGTGCGAACAATTTGCTCCTTACTTGCCGGAGAGACCAACAAACTGTACACGTAGCGTCCCCGCACAGTCGGAAGAGGCATTGTGAAAGAACACGCTCCCCGATAGTACAGACGCCCAGAATCGTCATGGAAATGATCAGTGATGGCCATACGTTCTGTAACACTCCTTCTCTGCGCGCGCGCGCACACACACACACACACACACACACACACACACACACACACACACACTGACCATGAGTGCTGAGACATTCAGCAATATAAAGTATTTTGTTTGTTCCCAGTTCTGTGGATTCCATAGAAGTGTGCCCGTTCTCTACATTTCATAAATTTCGTCAACGTGTAAGGTGCATTCGCAGCATTAAATCACTTTAAGCGTAATCTATTTCGATGGCAAATAGGGTGGAATTAGGCAATCAGCAATGAACACTTTGTTTTGACACAATGTACTAACAGAAAAGAGCAAGTCACCGGCAATCAATAAGTACTTCATACCCATACCCTTGTGTTCCTTGAAGCACTATGCCCACTTACTTCACTGAACTCACATCTGCAGGATAGTTGATAAGCTTTTTAGGTATTTCACTTGTTAGAACCCGTACCTCACATTTTAAACAACAGAATGAAGTGCCAAGTGTATTCTGAAGGCACTATGTATGACACAAGAAAGGCCAGCACGCAATATTTAAAGACATCTTTGAGTTCCTTCGACGCACCTTTAAACGAGGAATGCTGCCTGATACAACTGGCAGCAATTGTTAACAGCACAGTGAGATTAAAAACAAAATGCTTGGGTTGTTATTTTGACAAATACGATTGATGTAAATTTTACCAGTCCATTGTGCGTTTGATTCCACCTGCAGCTGTAGGCCCCGGTCGAGTGGTAGATCTTTGGGATGCGGCAATATCCGTTCACAGTCCAGGTAGTTGTGTTTATCCGTACGGAACACGAGCTTCGATCAGGTGTGCCTGGGTCTGAATAATTATCATAATGACATTGATATGTGTCGTGTTTTCCATCTATTGGCAGCAGCCTGAGCCATCATCATATAATTGCTCTAGTGATGAAGCGAAACTGAGAACTGGGTAAAGTTATTTTTTGTTGTTGTTGTTGTTGTTGTTGTTCGTGTGTTTTAAACAGAATTCTTTGATCTGTTAGAATGGGCGGATTTTTTTCACCAATTCACGCGCACATGTCAAAGTGGTTTCAAAGTCCTGCTTTTTTACAACCATGGATGAGCATGCTTCCCGGATCTCTCACAATAAAGATCAGTCATTTTTCAAGATCAAAATTTGAACAAACTGCTGACGGTTTAAATTTAAAAAAAAAAAAAAACGCACACAGATTCGACAGCTGTCTGCTTTATTTACTGTCAAGTTGTCGTTTCAGAGTTAGTGTTTCCAAAGCCATGGAGTTTTGAGGATATTGATATTTCACGACTGGACACGTAATGTTACACTGCTTCCTAGAATGAGTCATCTCCATCATGTGCAAATCTCAACGATTCAATGATAATATTTAAAAAAGCAGGCCTACCAAGGACGGCAGAATGTAAGCATACACGGGTGCATGTGCAAAGGCAGAGAAAAGAGTAACGACCACACACACACACACACACACACACACACACACACACACACACACACACACACACACACACACACAAACGCTCTATGCGTGCTCCCCTGCCGCAAACAAAAATGAACGAAAGACAACAAAGAAACATAGATGAAAGTTTTGTCATTTGAAAAGTACTCACAGACAATGCGTAGATAACATGCTGCGGTAGGTGGGTTCTGATCATACCATTGATAACAAGAAAAAGGTTTGTTTTCCTGTTCTCTGATATTCCCTGTGAAAATCAGCATGCTTGTCCCATAATTCGGCCGTACCAGTTGTACGTCGTGTCCAGCGTATACTTCGCAAGGATTTACGTTATCGCAGTATCCTATTAATGAAGATGATGTGTTCCAGCAGACAATATCATGCTGTCCTATGTTGTTACACACCAAGGTAAACGGCCGTCCGACGTCTTCTCGATGAAATATGTTGCCGTTGCCGTCACAGCCAGCTATTGTGTAAGCTGTAAATCATGAAATGAAAGGGAATTCAGTTGCTATATTCACACACACACACACACACACACCACACACACACACACACACACACACACACACACACACACACACACACACACACACACACACACACACACACACACACACACACACACACACACACACACACACACACACACACACACACACACCTCACCCCTTGGAGAATCAAATAATCTTTTACACAGGCACAGACTGTGTGCATTTGGGGTTCAAGAAATGTACACATCCTGCCTAAGTGTTTTATTGAATTTTATCTGATTTCTTTTATGAGTGAAGTGAAGTGAATGTAGCGAACTATTGTCACTATCGTGCCCGGGGGGATACAGTTACAGTTACAGTAAGAGAGAGAAAGGTGTATCTACAAGCAATACAGTGATTAACGAGACAAGTAACCTTGATCAAGCATTGTTACAATATATGGTACTTTGCAGGCATGTCAGGGATCGCACCAGTCAACGTTGAGAAACGATCTATTAAAATGAGACATTTTCGTAATGATGAATTAGCCGCCTACAACAGGTAAACTTCGCTCATTTCAGTGACTGTCAATGTTGTTGAATGTCGTTATACCCAAGTTACACACATTAAAACACACACACACACACACACACACACACACACACACACACACACACTTATTAAACAAACATTGCAACCTACCTTCACAGCACTGCAGGACAAGAGATAGTAAAATAACCGTCAGATGCATTTTGTTATCAAGTGCTGGAATGTCATTGTTCTCCAAAGATGATCAAGGAGTGCAGAGTTTTCAGCGATTTATGACCGCTCCTGGACACATCTCAGCAACACTCAACTCGAAGCATCAGCCATTAGTAGTCCTCAGTAGGCTGACGAAGGCCATGAAATATTATGGTCGAAATATTCCTTGTGTACATTCAAAATCCGAGTCCTTACCCTCGCTTCATGAAAGAAGTTGAGGGTTTGCAATCGTTTGAGATCGTTTAGAACCCCGCAACACATTCCATTGCCAGTGAAATGAGTGTACATCTACTGAGCCTCTCGATTTAGTATCAACAGCCGTACTCAAGTGTCGCTGAACACAATGTGAACTTCAAACTTCCTAGTCGCTTTTGGTCTACAAGTCCCATTGATGACGAATGTCATGTTATGTATCCGGATGTTAGCTACGACACAGTCACAAGCGGGCGAGTACAACTTGTGAAGAGACCAGGAAGATGCATGCGTCACACTCCACTTCAAACACACACACACACACACACACACACACAGAGGCTGTGCGACAGTGGGGGACAACAACAGTGATACAGTATATTTCAATGAGAGAGATTAATACTATCAGTCGTAAATTCTTTATAAGTCCGTTTGTTGTCTGGTTGAATTCCTGCGTAGCTGAAACGTACAAACGCACCAAGCATAGGAGGTGGGGTAGGTGGGGTGGGTGTTTGGGAGTTTAACGTCCTTTTCCACCACATAAGGGTGATATCAAAGACGGGGCAACGAGAAAAAGGCCAGTACAAATAGTTGGCCCCAGCCAGCGGGATTCGAACTCACGATCCGAGCGTTGAGAGTCCAACGCTCTACCATTCGGCCACCCCGGCTCCCAGCATAAATTTCAGCAAAAGCAGAGATCACGAAAAGTGGACTCATTAAAATGATCAAGTGGACCTATTCCGAAAGCACACAAGCAAAAGGCGCTTTAATTTAAGCGCGCGCGCGCACACACACACACACACACACACACGCACGCACACACACACACACACACACACACACACACACACACACACACACACTTTACCCGGTTGATAATCAAATAATCTTTTGCATAGGCACGGAGTGTGTGCATTTGGGATTCCAGAAATCCTGCTTTGATGTTTGTGTGCACTTGTGTGCATTTAGGGTTTTATAAAGTTTTATCGATGACACCGGTGACACTTTGAGATGTGAAATTCGAATATGAAAAGACAATACAATAGAGATTGAAAATAATTGTTGATAAGTCAATATAGACTGACAAAATAGACTGAAAGTGCGGTATACCAAGTTTATTCTTCCAACAAAAGTTTCATGCGACATGACATGAGAAGCCAGCAAGGTAAGTCGTTCTTTCTAAAAAAAGTGTATTCACAATTTGACACACTTGCAGCATAAGGACAACTGCGCTATAACATAACTGACATGCAATAATAGGACATAATTATTATATTTATGAAGGGATCAAAGATAATAAGGAGACTTCGTGTTTATTTCTTGCATATTTACCAGGGCCGGATCCAAGGGAGATTTAAGGGGGGGGGGGTATTACAGCACCCCCCACCCCCTCCCAACAGTAGCATCAAACTGTAAATAACTGTCCAAAATTGAGTTTGGCCTTTTGCAAGACCCGGGCAATAGGCAAAAAAAAAAAAATTACCCCCCCCCCCCCTAAAACCGATTGATCCGGCCCTGCTTACATTTAAGATATTGACCAGTACCACATTAGTGCCAGTTCGGGGTGCATCACGGGATTTTTCACGGGATTTTTCCTGAAAAGTTCACGGAGGAATAGTTATTGCCTTGTGATATCAGTTCTAAACATCAAATCCCGTAACAGAGATTAAACTATAGGTCTACGTCTTAGGAAGCTGGACCGCGGCCTTAAAACACTTCCTGTTCTTCCACTGAATATTTTGCTCTCTGATATTCTCTAAAATTATTCTCCAAAATTATTCTCTAAAAAACATTCTCACTGGTATTCAGTTTACTGCACACATATGCATTGCTTGGATAATGTACAAATAATGCACAAAATGAATCAATGGATGTTTTCCCATGTACAATCTAATCTGAAAATAATCTCTACAAAGACAGTATGAATATTGACAACTGCATAACAAGGAAAGGCCTCACAGCACTTTCTGTTCTTCCATTAGATATTTTGCTCTCTGATATTCTCTAAAAAAATATTCCCTAACACACTCTCACTAGCATACAGTTTACTGCACACATATGCAACGCTTGGATAATGTACAAAATTAATGTACGAAATTAATCAGTGGATGTTTTCCCATGTACAAACTGAAATCTGAAAATAATCTCTACGAAGATAGCATGAATATTGACAATTGCATAAGGAGGAAAGGCCTTATAGCACTTTCTGTTCTTCCACAAAATTTTGCTCTCTATTATTCTCTAAAAATATTCTCTAAAACATTCGCACTAACGTACAGTTTACTGCACACATATGCAACGCTTGAATAATGTACAAAATTGAATCGGTGGATGTTTTCCCATGTACACACTGTAATCTGAAAATAATTTCTACAAAGATAGCATGAATATTGACAATTGCATTAACAAGGAAAGGCCTCTTAGAGCACTTTCGGTTCTTCCACTAAATATTTTGCTCTCTCATATTCTCTTAAACATTCTCACTAACGTACAGTTTACTGCACACATATGAAACGCTTTGATAATGTACAAATTTAATGTACAAAATGAATTATTGGATGTTTTCCCATGTACAAACTGTAATCTAAAAATAAATTCGACAATTGCCTAACAGGGAAAGGCTTGACAGCACTTTCTGTTCTTCCATGAAATTGTTTGCTCTCTGATATTCTCTAAAATTATTGTCTACAGCATTCTCACTACCATAGTTTACTGCACACATATGCAACACTTGGATGATATAGAAATGTCCAAAATGAATCATTGGATGTTTTCCCATGTACAAACTGTAATCTGAAAATAATCTCTACAAAGATAACATGAATATTGACAATTGCAAAAGGAGGAAAGGCCTTATAGCACTTTCTGTTCTTCCACGAAATTTTTGCTCTCTATTATTCTCTAAAAATATTCTCTAAAACATTCTCACTAACGTACAGTTTACTGCACACATATGCAACGCTTGACTAATGTACAAAACTGAATGGCTGGATGTTTTTCCATACACAAACTGTAATCTGAAAATAATCTCTACAAAGATAACATGAATATTGACAATTGCATAACAAGGAAAGGCCTCTTACAGAACTTCCGGTTCTTCCAGTAAATATTTTGCTCTCTCATATTTTCTACAATCATTCTCTAAAACATTCTCACAAACGTACAGTTTACTGCACACACACGAAACGCTTGGATAATGTGCAAATGGATGTAGCAGAGTGAAAGTCACCTAGTTAGTGAGACAACAAAATGTGTTGCTACACGCCACTTACTACACCACGACACCCCACTTACTACACCACGACACCCCACTTACTACACCACGACACCCCACTTACTACACCACGACACCCCACTTACTACACTACGACACCCCACTTACTACACCACGACACCCCACTTACTACACCACGACACCCCACTTACTACACCACGACACCCCACTTACTACACCACTACACCCCACTTACTACACCACTACACCCCACTTGCTACACCGATACTCTGTTAACCCACTTGCTACACAATACTCTGCTACACAGCACTGACTTGCTACCCCAGTACGCATCTTGTACGGCAAATAAAAGCGAGACTTGCTCGAAATACACTTGATTTGAAAAAAGAGAGCTTTGACCTGTGTTGTTCATGTGTATAATTATGGCCGACCGTCACTACATGCCATTCTTCACAGTATGCGTTGTGAACACTGAATTAGACTAGAAGGAGTAAATGAACAAAGAAGGGAAAATGAACAAAAATATTCACGCGCCCACCAATGCTGAATTTGTGAGTACTCCGAGTCCATTGAACACAGTGATCCGGCACAGGTGAAACCTTACAGCCGCTGTCCGCAGGCGGACCATAACATTTTCCTGTCGTCCGATTACACGTACTGGCAAGTAATTAAAATCCGTACCATCGTACACTGACTACCTCTGAATACATCAGTCTTGCCGAGACCTTGTAACTTTGAAACTGCTTCACCTCAGCTGCTGGCGATATACAAGACGTTAACACGGACTAAAAACACACACCACTCCTTACTGGTTCAATGTCCAGATTTCCCACCAAACAATCCCCAACCCCTCTCTCGGGACCGTGCCACACACACCATGACATTACACCAACGGAAACCATGACAAAACGTGACAGACGGTTGTCGCCTCGTTGCACTTGATCTGTTGCGTCAGACTCAAACGCTATACGGCTGATTGGCGCCGGCCCATACTGCGGAACCTTCCTAGATGGTGACGGGTTTGGCCTAATCCGGATGTTGCTTACGTAACACACGCCAAACGACTTCCGTCGGGTGTTCTTCTTATCAAGTACCGAAATGGACCGCCACACCCAGCCGTAGTGTCACCATCCCATAAACCCGGCCACGCCCCTCCTCCTGCCAACACCTCCACCCCCCGCCCACGGCCAAAAACTGAGAGGATAACGCTGCGATTGGCGCCCGATGGCTGACTCGGAAACAGCAATACCGCAGGTTATACGTATTTTGAAACAAACTGAGTTGTAGGGTCACTCGTGTTTGTGTCATAGTGCAGAAAGGACGAAAAAGTAGTCTACCAACAATCACGGCTGACGGGTGACTCGGAAACAGCAAGTACTTGAAACGAACTTAGTTGTTCGGTCACTCTTCTTTTTGTCAGAGTGCAGAAAGGACGAACGAGTACCAACAATCATGGCTGAGGGCGATGGTGGTGGTAATAATTATGGAGAACTGGAACGTCCGGGTGCCGGAAAAATGCAAACCCCGACGACGTGAGTATGAGGCACAGTCAAGGAGGTTGGCCAAGTGTATGTCGTGGTTTAACGACAACGGGTACCCGGCTGCGGCTGTTGTCACGCATATTGGTTTGAGAGGTTGCGTAGGCTTTGGCTCGGACGTCTTCAAGAACTTTCTTACAGAAAACCTCACAGGAAATGAGCAATGGATCAACGCAATCGGGGTGAACGGTGCAGCGAGTTCCGTTACATTTGTGGACTATACCGCCCCTATTAGCGCGAGCCAGCCGGGGCCGGAGCGAAACACAAGCTGAGATCAATGTGCAACAAGTTCCTCGTCCAGTTCTGGGCCGTACGCAGACATCATGTTTGAAGAAAGAGGAAAAACGTACGCGACTCCGCCAGAACTGCAGCAGCTTCGTCGCACGGTCACAAGGACTTCTTTCCAGTAAGTACATTGTGATTGTCATTTTCATATTCTATTTATTTGTAGTTTTCTTTGTTTTATTTATTTATTTTTGTTGTTGTTGTTTTTGTTTTTCGGGGGTGGGGTGGGGGTGGGGGATTCGACAAGCGAATACAAAACGCAGCAGAACAAGTGACGGATTAAAAAAAAAACCATAAGCTTAGAAGAAAACTATAAGTGGTAGAGTAATTAATCACATTTGTGACATATCTGCCATTTAGTAGATTTACTAATTTACTACTCGAAATTGTGTGTATGTGTGTGTTTATTTTATGTTTATTTTGTGTTTTGTTGTTGTTCAAGTTTCTGCGAGAAGCACCGGTCAAAAGAGTTCCAAATTTGCGATTTAATATAAGTACAATCCAAGGTATTCTAGTCCACGTTTCACCAGCCCTCTAGCGACATTTCACCAGCCCTCTAGATCTTCCAGATTTCATGTGAAAAATAATTCAATCGGGGAAGCCACAAAGCCAACAGGGAAATCACAAGACATAAACAAGCTTCCTCAGACGATCGCAGTGCTAGAGGCTGACGTCAAAATATTTAGTTCACGGAATTGACGTCATCTCTCTCTCTCGCTCTCTCTCTCTCTCTGACTCTCTGTATGATGACCTGCCTGAGGCTGACGTGAAATGTTTAGTTCACAAAACTGACCTCTCTCTCTCTTACCTGGTGGAAAAGGACGTTAAACTCCTAAACACCAACCCACCCACGCTCTCTGTCTGTCTGTCTGTCTCTCTCTCTCTCTCTCTCTCCCCCCCCCCACCCGGCCCCACCCCTAGTCACGTGGCTAATCGGTCGAGGTCGTAGAGAATATAGTGTCATTGGTAGAACCTGGAGAGGGGAGAAACGGCGGGGAGAGGGGGGGGGGGGTGGAGTGAATCACCAAATTTTTTCTCAAAATTACACTATGCAGGTAAATCGGCACAATTTTGCATGTTAGCTGATGGAAAATATTGTAAGAAATTTATTCAAATTAATTACAGAATCCATCAACTACAAAGTGCCTCCTCCACTGTGGTGGCCTCAAGGTGTTCCATGGGGACGACCGAAAGGAGAGATCTGGAGGGACATGTCAATCAGAAACCTCCAGATTGTTCACGATGCAGCGGTAGCTGCTTTCGCAGGGAATGATAACCTGGTGAGTAATTTCCTCAATGTGAGTGTTACGTTTCTTGCATGGAATTTCGCGTGTTTGCTTATTGAATGGTCGAAATATGCCGGTAATTCTGAGAGAGAAAAAAAGTTATCGAAACGATTTTCTGCCAAACTACTGACCACCAAGCCGTCCATGTATTATCCGCTGACGGAATTCATGCCGACAGATCGAACTGGTGACAGAAAACCGCAGCTCCACCGGAGCTTGTAGGGGCCGCCGGCCTATCAATAAAGTGTCTTGAGTCTTGAGTCTCTCTCTCTCTCTGAACGCGGGAAAGTTTGAAAATTGGTCACAAGACCAAAGCTTCCACCGTTTTCAAATAAAGTTATTTCAACTCTCTCTCTCTCTCTCTCTCTCTCTCTCTCTCTCTCTCTCTCACACACACACACACACACACACACACATACACACAGAGGAAGGGCAGCATTTGAGGCACATTAATGAGTACTTATCACAACACACATTGGCTGTCTAATGGCTGGTCGTACGAACTAAGCACCCAGTCAGTACGTGAGCTAGACCGGAGAACGCATTGTGCTTGGCGTCGAATGATTATTTCTCACAGCGCGTACCTGCGGTCAAGGGTGCATTGTGGCTGGTGTAATGCAAATGACTATTTGTCACAGTGTTTCCTGGCTGTCTATTGGCCGGCCTAGTCTCACGAAGAAAGCGCCGAGTCGCAGCGAGAGTAGCGTGATGTAGAAAACCACAGTGTATTGTATTTGGTGTGATTGCGTTTCAATATTTATCTTCGGCCATATGCTCTGCTGACCATGAACATTGTCTCTGTCTGCTGTGTATTGTCTGTCTGAATACGCCAAGGATCTATTGTTCTTGTTGTTTGATACACTTATCCCTCTGTTGACACAGGACGTTTCTACGATGGATGGTCCGCAAAGCCATGGGAAAAGAGCCAGGAAAACGAAAGTAGCATACACACCAAGTCACCATTAACTGCGGTGGCCTTCCGGTGTGTGTGTGTGTGTGTGTGTGTGTGTGTGTGTGTGTGTGTGTGTGTGTGTGTGTGTGTGTTACAAGTTGTGCTTTCTGTTCTGAAAAATGTCGAACTGAAGACAATAAAACGACACGTTAACCCGCGTTATCAGTGTTTGTATGCGTGCGTATTTGCGCTAGCGTGTGTGTCTGTGTGCGATTGAAACTCAGTGAACAAAATTGTTGGGGAAGGTCATCTACTGCTTCTTAAGGAGCAACGTAAAAATTATGTTTTTGAACCACAGCTTCAGTTTGGTGACGTCACTGGGTGATAGAAGATAAATTGGACACTCATTAACTCCTTTGTTACTTGGCTCTCTTCCTGTACACCTATGTGACCGTGATCAAAGAAGTGACAAGAAAGGCTATGCCACTCAACTCACGTCGGTACTGCGACGTGCACGGCACATGGGTCGGGCCACGTGAAAAGACAACGCGTGCTAGTCCCGCTTCACTGACGGGTCTAAGACACAGGGGCGACGCTGAATGAGTGAATGAAATATATACGTTTTAAGTCCCTTCCTCCTGTGGGAGATCTTGGGACAATTTTATCAGATTTTCTAAATGGGCATTACACCCATTTTTATTTTAAATTTTTTTTGTTATAGTTGTATATTTATAAGACTTTAAGTAATTCTTTTGGTTTTTAAGTCTTCTTGAGAGTCCCGAAACGTCCCTGTCTCTACAGGTCTTTCTTTTTATTCTCTATTTTTTTTTTTTAAAAGGGTAAAACTTCAGGACCTTGTCAGGAAATAATTAGAGAAAAAAGGGGCCACAGGAGCGACGCTCTTCCGCTTGAGCCAGTTAAAAAGGACGGCATTAACGTATTGTGGGTGCCAATCGTCCAGACTGGTATTCAAATACGGTTAGAAGGAGAGTGGGGCTAATTGAATTCTTTCGCTGGGAACTGGCAGAAATCGTCGCGCGAGCTGAGGGCATTTCTTTATTTCTGTAATGCTTGATCGGTTTCTCTCGATCGGTGTAGTAAGTGGGGTGTAGTGGTGTAGTAAGTGGGGTGTAGTGGTGTAGTAAGTGGGGTGTAGTGGTGTAGTAAGTGGGGTGTCGTGGTGTAGTAAGTGGGGTGTCGTGGTGTAGTAAAGTGGGGTGTCGTGGTGTAGCAAGTGGGGTGTCGTGGTGTAGTAAGTGGGGTGTCGTGGTGTAGCAAGTGGGGTGTCGTGGTGTAGTAAGTGGGGTGTCGTGGTGTAGTAAGTGGGGTGTCGTGGTGTAGTGGTGTAGTAAGTGGGGTGTAGTGGTGTAGTAAGTGGGGTGTAGTGGTGTAGTAAGTGGGGTGTCGTGGTGTAGTAAGTGGGGTGTCGTGGTGTAGTAAAGTGGGGTGTCGTGGTGTAGCAAGTGGGGTGTCGTGGTGTAGTAAGTGGGGTGTCGTGGTGTAGCAAGTGGGGTGTCGTGGTGTAGTAAGTGGGGTGTCGTGGTGTAGTAAGTGGGGTGTCGTGGTGTAGTAAGTGGGGTGTCGTGGTGTAGTAAGTGGCGTGTAGCAACACATTTTTATATATTTCTGTAATGCTTGATCGGTTTCTCTCGATCGGTGTAGTAAGTGGGGTGTAGTGGTGTAGTAAGTGGGGTGTAGTGGTGTAGTAAGTGGGGTGTAGTGGTGTAGTAAGTGGGGTGTCGTGGTGTAGTAAGTGGGGTGTCGTGGTGTAGTAAAGTGGGGTGTCGTGGTGTAGCAAGTGGGGTGTCGTGGTGTAGTAAGTGGGGTGTCGTGGTGTAGCAAGTGGGGTGTCGTGGTGTAGTAAGTGGGGTGTCGTGGTGTAGTAAGTGGGGTGTCGTGGTGTAGTGGTGTAGTAAGTGGGGTGTAGTGGTGTAGTAAGTGGGGTGTAGTGGTGTAGTAAGTGGGGTGTCGTGGTGTAGTAAGTGGGGTGTCGTGGTGTAGTAAAGTGGGGTGTCGTGGTGTAGCAAGTGGGGTGTCGTGGTGTAGTAAGTGGGGTGTCGTGGTGTAGCAAGTGGGGTGTCGTGGTGTAGTAAGTGGGGTGTCGTGGTGTAGTAAGTGGGGTGTCGTGGTGTAGTAAGTGGGGTGTCGTGGTGTAGTAAGTGGCGTGTAGCAACACATTTTTATATATGAGTTAGTACTATATTAGTGAGATGAGTTATTATTAGTTACATGCGTTATTAGTTACATGCGTGGTATTAGTGTTAATTAGTATTAGTGTTAATTAGTATTAGTTAATTAGTATTAGTTAATTAGTATTAGTTTAATTGGTTTATTTTAAATGATAAGAATTTGAAGCGGTACATAAGTATAGTGTATAAAGAAGTATAAGTGATAAGTCAACACACACACACACACACACACACACACACACACACACACACACACACACACACACATAGAGCATCACACAAGCCCAGCACAGCTCACATAGCTAGAAACATGTGCATCACACATCAGTGGTATTCATTCAAGCATGACGGTGACTGGCAGTAGATTTATGAAAGACGTAGTAAACCGGTCTTGCCTTTTCTTTTGCTACACAGACAGCATGCTTTCTGTGTGTTGAGTTGTGATCACAATACTAGTACTCACTGTCTGATACTGAGTATCAGCTCTATACTGATACCATTCGAGTCACAGCCTGCTTCAGGAAAGGTTATACTGTCATGAGCCACCTGAACTGATTTTTGTCATAACCTCTTGTTCCTCAAATAAGGTATGTGTCATTGTATCAATGTACCAGTGTAAATTGTCAATAAAGTAATGTTTAACTGTACCTTTAGTATTATTGTAATTATGAATGGTTTTATATACACTGTCATCAAATTTATTATTGTAAGACTGATTATTGTAAAAGGGATTATTTGTAACTTGTATTTTGTATTTTGTAACTGTTCATAAGTTCAGTTGTAACTACTGTTAGTCTAGACATTGATTGCCTGACTTTATATTTCAGGGTTTGAACTTGAAACTGAACTTGAAACTGAACGTGAATGATGGAGATGTTATGCTAATGGTCCCGACTTCGACATTAAAAGATCAGCTTACTACTGTTCTCCACGCTTTGAGTTGAACCCTTCGTGTGTCTGCGCATGTTCCATTATTCGCCACTACACACACCCCGCTACAATGGCGCCCAATGTGGTCTCGACGCGAAGGAGGACAGTAAACGGAGAGAGCAAGTCGTCTGATCATCAACCGGCTTTCTCTAAAACAGACCACACGCTCGTCACTGCTAGCTTCTGCAAAGACGTGGAAGTGCCAGTACTCCATTCCTTGCATCGAGGACGCTGCTTTTGCTGCGAGGAGGAGAACCGTGTAGCAGGACAGTTGTTGTTGCTGTCAGCTGTTCAGTAGTGGTGCGTCCGTCCTTACCGCACGTGCACCTGTCACTGCTAGGCCGGCTCTGGTGTCAACACTACACAGACCCAGTATCACCAGCATCCTCACCGACTACACTATAATTTGTTCCTGCGTCACTGGCCAGAACCTCCATACACTTGCCATCATCGTCTACAGTAGAAGGAAGCACCCTGCCTGAGACTTGCCCTCGTCAAGTCCCCGCCGAGAGCTGAGTGCGCGTGCCCTCTACATTGACCTGGTCTGCATCGAGTGGCTGCGGAACTATCTGCTGCCAACGTCCAGCGTGGTCCGACACTGGTGGAACCGAGGAGCATCATCATCCCTCAAGTGTTGTGACACTTTGCTGAGATTCTCGGACACGCCAAGGACAAGCGTCACTTGAACTTCTTGAACTTTTTCCAGTCACGCTACAGTGCACTTGCACCGACCAGCCTGCTGTCAACGAGGTGGTGTCTTCCCTGCTTCAACACCGGTCTCCAGTAAACCAGGCTTGTACATAATTATCGATAGCATTCTTTGGTTTCAAAAAAAAAAAAAAATCCAAACTTTGCAATGTTCTAACTTTCCATTCCCAAAGTTGAATTAGAAGGAAATCAGAACAGACATTTGGTTTTCCAAAAAATAAAAATAAAAAAAAAATTGTTGACTTTCTTGTACCTGATCGCTAGTATATCTATGCATTGGTGAACAGTGTGTTGACCGTTTGTCAGTGTGTTTGTCAGTGTGTCCACCGTTTGTCAGTGTGTTCGTCAGTGTGTTCACAAGTGCATAATCGGTGACATCCACAGTTCTTAAACATTTCCAACTAATTATTCATTACATTTGACATTTTTCAGACTTTGTTTCAAACTTTTCCGTGATTTTGCAGAGTTCATTGACTTAGAACTTTTTCAGACAGAATTGTGGTATGGGCCATGATAGTACTTGAAGATAGGGTCTTACTCGATGGCCCCTCCTGTTTTGAGATGTGAAGCTGACCTGCAGTATTTGGTGGTCAGTCATTGAGTTACCAAGTCACCGTTACATGTGAATTTTTGTTGACAGTTGAATGAGTTGAATGTGATTGATTTTAATACAAGAAATTGGTGATTGGTTTGGAGGTTGATAGTTGGTTGTGGTTGTGAGTGGTGATAGCGGTGGTACTGGTGATGGTGGTGATGGTGGTAATTGTGTTGATGCGTTAAGTTATTTTAATCTGCTAAGTAAGTTAATTAAGTGGATAAAGTACTTACTGATTACTGGTTAAACAATTCTGATTTTCTACATTCTAGACCTGTGATACCTCGTGAAGCCAGTACTTAGAGGCTCACTAGTTTGTGGGATATTTTTGTGCTTTCACCACGTTTAGGTGATAGTTATTTATTGGATTTTTGACGAGTCTGTATCCCAGTGTGGCAGAATATTGGGCTTGACTTGGCCTTGTGTTTCACTTTAATTTTAAATCGGGAAAGTACTTTGTCGGATTTTTGGACAACTTTTGGCATCGCACTATCATTTTTCTCTGCCAGACTGCTGCATGTGCTTGAACAACTCTCGTTTTCCAGACAGTCATACACAGCCCCCGGAGATAGGCGATAGTATTGCGTGATAGTTGATCGGTGCCACACCCTAGTCAGTGTGCCAGATCACTTGTTCACATTTGTCAACAGCTAACTGTCTACAATTTAGCACCCCGTAAAGTGTGCAAGTTGCAGGGCAGACCGTTAATTGAGTAGAGTGCGCTCGCACCTAGTGTAAACACTGCGCATATCGAGGTACACATTCCTACACATTCTCAGGGAATAGTTGGTTAGACACTTCAGCGTTGATTAACTTTAACTGCTTATAAACGTATTACTTCTCCTTTTTTCCTTATTTACATTTGAGTTTAGTGTAAATTCCTGCTCAGTATAGTATTGAGTGTACTTAGTTGGTGGTACTACTTACAGTCACTGAAGGGGTAAGTGATACAGCTCGCGCTGCTTAATTAAGTGTAAGTGAGTAAGATATTACAGGTAGTGAGTTAGTGTTAGTTGTACAGGTGTTAGTTGTGTGATTTAGTATAAATTATACAGAGTTAGTGTTAGTGGTACACATTAGTTAGTGTTTGTATGAGTAGTTGCAGATAGGTGGAGTTAGTTCAACAGTGGTTAAACAGGAACAGTTGAGCTGAAGCCATCAACATGTCTGATGACGAACGGAAAAGTAACGTTGCTTCAGGAGGAAGTCTCGCTGAAGAACACAGACAAGTCACTGGCGACGAAGAGATGGATCTGAACGCCATCTTTGCCCAGCTTGGTGCAAAGCCAAAAGTGAAGAACAAGGAGGAGCTGGAGACTTGGATGGAAGATTACATTAGAGCGAAACACTCAACATTCAAGCAAGAGCCACGGAGTCCCGGTGCTGCCCATACACCCGCGGCGACCCTTACCACTGGTTCTCTGTCAGCGGATCGTGGCAACAACCCCAACCAACCCATCATCCACATCGGCAGGAAACCCTGGTTAGCCAAGTTTACGGGGGAGAATGCGGCCGATTATAGACTGTGGCGACACCAGCTGACCAGCCTGCTAACAGAAAACCACACAGAGAGAGATATCAAGGATGCGATCCGTGCTTCACTCCATGGAAAGGCTGGACTTGTAACAGTTCGCATGGGCCCGGATGTCACCATATCGGACATCATAGCCAAGATGGACAGCATATACGGTCAAATCAACTCTGAGGCAGACGTCCTGGCTGCATTCTACGGCGCGCGGCAAGAGGCGACGGAAACTGTCGCAGAATGGGGCTGCAGAGTGGAGAGTTTGTTGGACGAAGTCAAGCAACAGAGAGT
Source organism: Batillaria attramentaria (assembly GCA_018292915.2). Lineage (NCBI taxonomy): Eukaryota > Metazoa > Mollusca > Gastropoda > Batillariidae > Batillaria > Batillaria attramentaria. The sequence goes on from JACVVK020000058.1 coordinate 1,382,942, forward strand.
TCAGCTCCAGCGACCGTCGGACGAGATGCTACGAACTGTCCTGTGGACCGGCCTTCGGCAGGAACTTAAGGATGTATCATCCTACCACTACGACAGGGCAAGATCATTCGACGAGCTACGAGTGGTTCTACGACGCCTTGAGCAGCAACACCCGCCGCCTGCTAAAGCTGCAAAGCCATCGAACTGCAAGGCCGCAACCAAGGGGAAGCCAGTTCAGGAGAAATCGGAGATTGATGATCTCAAAGCAGCAATACACCAGCTGACGACAGAGGTCCGCGAGCTTAAAGCTGGGTCGCAGAAGACGGACACAACCAAGAGACAAGACCCCGGCAAGAACCAGAACCACCAGCAGGATGGTAATGAAGATGGTAGGAGCCAGCAGCAAACCCAAGGTTTCAACAACTGGAACTCAAGAGGCAGAGGCAACTACCGAGGAGCTGGAGGCAACAGAAGAGGTCAGCGACAGACACCTGGCAACTCACGAGGCCCACAGTGTTATAAGTGCGGGGAGTATGGCCACATCGCCATCGGATGCCGTGTCCGCGTTGATCACCTCCGCAACGTGACACCTTTTTGAACCGGACTTGGGATGCGGGGCGAACCCAAGACCGTGATGACAAGCCCCATATGGCTACGCAAAGCAGCGAGACCCTTGACATGGAGGATTTGGTTGGGCACCCCAACGAAGCGCAAATTCAAGTAGAGGGAATCCTGACCACAGCCTTACTGGATACAGGATCAGCCGTGTCTACAGTGACGCAAGACTTTTATGAACAACACTTGCGACACCTAGAGCTTCACCAACTTCAGCAACTTGTGAAGATTGAATGTGCGAATGGAGAACCACTTCCTTATCTTGGGTACTGTGAAGGCCAACATCAACACTTCAGAAAAGAGGAACAACAGCCAACCGTGCCTCCTGCTTGTTGTTCCGACCACCAGCTTCAGTACGACAACACCAGTTCTCCTGGGTACAAACTTCCTAGCACAGGTTAGGCAGCATGTCAGTGCAAGGGAACTACACCCGTCATTCCAGCTAGCTTTCAGAACAATCGCCATTCGGGAGAGAACAGCTCTCCAGGAATTGTAACCGCCTGGCCGTTGTGAAATCAGCAGAGAGAGACAGAGTGGTTGTACGACCAAACGACCAGATCACCATCAACGGTTACATTGAGAATGTACAGCCGTATCACAACACCTGCGCTCTACTTCAGCCTCACCCACAAGTGTCTCCAGATTTGGACCTCACTCCAACGCTGATCGACTTTGACCACGGGAAGAAAGCTTTAGTGACGGTGAGCTTTTCTAACGTCTCGACAAACACAGTGGTCCTCAACCCCAGGGCAATCCTGTGTGAAGTCCAACCTGTCACCATCACCGAGTTGGATGACGTGGCCGAAAAGACAAAAGAGACACTCCTGTCACAGATCAACATCGACACCGAACGCCTCACTCAGGACCAGCTGAAGGAAGTGCAAAGCCTGATCACCAGCTATGAAGACATCTTTTCGAAGAATGAAGAAGATGTTGGCTTGTCTTCCAGAGTAAGGCATCGGATCGAACTCAGCGATGAACGCCCGTTTAAACAAAGACACCGCATGATCCCGCCATCGATGCTTGACGAAGTTCGGTCTCACATCCAGCAATTACTTGCAAGCGGCGTCATCCGACGATCACACAGCCCATGGTCATCAAACATCGTCTTGGCCCGCAGGAAAGATGGACGTTTGAGACTATGCACGGATTTCCGCCAACTGAACAACCGAACGATCAAAGACGCTTACGCTTTGCCTCGCATGGAAGAGATACTAGACTGTCTCTCAGGATCCCACTACTTCTCGGTCCTGGACATGAAGAGTGGATATTACCAGGTGGAGATCGAAGAGGAACACAAAGAAAGGACAGCGTTCACGGTCGGCCCACTCGGTTTCTACGAGTATAACAGACTCCCGTTCGGCCTCACCAACTCACCCGCTACGTACCAGCGTCTGATGGAAGACATTCTCGGAGACTTCCACATGAAGATTTGCCTGATTTACCTGGACGACATCATCATTTTTGCCAGGACATACGAGGAGCATAAGGAACGTCTCCAAAAGGTCTTCCAGCGTCTGCGCGAGGCCGGCCTTGAAAGCTAGCACCCAAGAAATGTCATCTTCTGTAAGGAAAAGGTGGTGTATGTCGGCCACACAGTTTCAGCACAAGGCATTGGTACAGACCCTGCAAAGACTGAGGTCATCAGAGACTGGCCAACTCCTTCAACCCCTGAAGAGGTGCGACGTTTCCTCGGGTTCGCAGGATTCTACAGAAAGTACGTCAAGGATTTCTCGAAAATAGCGGCGCCGTTGACTGCTCTGATGCCGTCACCTTTAAAACAGCAGAAGGGGAAGAGAAAGCAACACCAACAGAAGCCTTGGCAATGGGGAGCAGAGGAGGATGCAGCGTTCAACCGCCTCAAAGACATTCTTTCGTCACCTCCAGTGCTTGGGTACGCTGATTACACTCTACCCTTCGAGCTACACACGGACGCTTCAAGAGCAGGACTCGGAGCTGTGTTATACCAAGAGAGAGAGGGAGTGAAACGCGTGATTGCGTACGCCAGCCGAGCCCTCGGGAAGGCTGAGAGGAACTACCCGGCTCACAAATTGGAATTCCTAGCGCTGAAATGGGCCATCACAGAGAAATTTAGAGATTACCTCCATGGCGCGCACTTCACCGTGTACACTGACAACAATCCTCTGACATACGTACTCACCTCAGCAAAGCTTGATGCGACTGGACACAGATGGTTGGCAGCACTCTCAGCATTTGACTTCAACATCAAGTACAAACCAGGACTGAGCAACGTCGATGCTGACACTCTTTCGAGACTACCACACAACACGCCACACGAGGAAGAGATCACAGCGGAGTCCCTACACACCATATGTGGCGCAGTGACCTGTCCAGTTGTAGAAAGCCTTTGTCTGTCAGCTGCCGCAGTAGACTCTCTAGGAGGATTCTGACACACAAGACCTGAGTGAGTATACAGACATGGATTGGAGGAGAGTACAGAACAACGATACCATCATCGGACCGTGGTTACAGCTTGTCAGGAACAAGGGAATGCCAAACTACAAGGATTTTCCGTCCACCCCAGAAAACGCTGCCATGTACAAGAATTACAGACATTTCCGACTTCGGAAGAGGAGCCTTGTACAGACAGACCACAGTGGATGGAGAAGAGCGTTTGCAACTGGTACTTACCGTCGGCATTCACCAAGAAAGCTCTCAGAGGTCTCCATGACGACATCGGTCACCCTGGAAGAGACCGCACCACATCACTAGCAAAAGAACGCTTTTGGTGGCCACGTATGACAAGTGACATAGAGAACTGGTGCAAGAATTGTCAGCGTTGTCTGCGTCGGAAGGCTACTGGAGATAGAGCCCCGCTTGTGAGTATCACTACCACTCAGCCCCTCGAGTTGGTCTGCACGGACTTTCTGAGTGTGGAGACATCCTCAGGAGGTTATCACAGCATACTGGTCATTCCAGATCATTTCACGAGGTACGCACAAGCGATACCGACCAGAAACCAAACAGCCAAGACAACAGCGGATGCCCTCTTCTCGTTCTTTGTCAACTACGGATTTCCGCAGCGACTTCATTCTGATCAGGGAGCGAACTTTGAAAGCAAAGTTATAAAAGAACTTTGTCGTCTCGCTGGGATAGAGAAGTCACGCACATCTATCTACCACCCCATGGGGAACGGTCAGACAGAAAGATTTAACAGGACCCTTCTCGGAATGCTAGGCACCCTGGAGCCTGATCGCAAGACTCAGTGGCATAAGTACGTAGCACCTTTGGTCCACGCCTACAACTGCACAAAACACGAGACCACGGGTTACTCACCATACTACCTCATGTTCGGGAGACACCCCAGACTGCCTGTGGATCTCGCCTTTGGGCTGGAAAGAAATCCAGGAGCTGCGGATCAATCAACTTATGCGGATGACCTGAAACATCGTCTTCAAGAAGCCTACAAGACAGCAGCGAAAGCTGTGGAACGGGCACAGCAAGGCCGAAAAGCAAACTACGACCTTCGGAGTCGAGGCGCAGTGCTTCAGATCGGAGATCGAGTGCTTGTGAGGGTTCTCACATTCGAAGGAAAACTTGGAAACAAGTGGCACGAAGATGTCTACGTCGTCGAGAAGCAAATAAATCCAGACATTCCGGTGTACGTAGTCCACAAGGAATCGGATCCGTCAAGCAAGCGTACTCTACATCGGAATCATTTGCTGCCCATTGGATGGGTACCGACAGACCAGGATATAACCGTTGTCACGAACAAACCTACACAGAGATCAGACTTAAGACGACAAGCACCTGATGTATCATCAGATGAGACAGTTACGCAAGACCCGGAGGATGAAGACAGTAACGATACAGACATCGCAACTGTCACAGTAGAGCTTGAGCCCCAAGAAGAGGATGCTGCAGTCGTACCTACTGCGGAAGAAGATACTGTTGTACTGTTGATGAAAGGGGTGATGATCAAGCTGTCGAGGAATCGCCACAACGAGCTGGTGACGACCAGGCTGCAGTTGTCGGTGATGGCACCGTCGGCCCAAGTGGTGACGACCACCCGTCTGCTGGTACTGATGAAGGCGGAGGACCGACCGAGCCCGAAGTTCATGAAGATCAGGAGTCTGAGAGAGGTTTACGCAGATCCAGCCGGATACGGAAACCACCTCAATGGATGACCTCCGGTACTTACGTTTTACGGCGACAAACTGTCGAGCCGGTACTACCTAAACGTTACGCATTTCTTTCAGGATTAAAAGAGAGTATAGTTTAAGCTGCCACTTTCTATTTTACGTCCATATTTCCGTTATGCAAATGACGAGGACGTCATTCAACAGGGGGAGGGTGGATGTAGCAGAGTGAAAGTCACCTAGTTAGTACTATATTAGTGAGATGAGTTATTATTAGTTACATGCGTTATTAGTTACATGCGTGGTATTAGTGTTAATTAGTATTAGTGTTAATTAGTATTAGTTAATTAGTATTAGTTAATTAGTATTAGTTTAATTGGGTTATTTTAAATGATAAGAATTTGAAGCGGTACATAAGTATAATGTATAAAGAAGTATAAGTGATAGGTCAACACACACACACACACACACACACACACACACACACACACACACACACACACACAGCATCACACAAGCCCAGCACAGCTCACATAGCTAGAAACATGTGCATCACACACCAGTGGTATTCGTTCAAGCATGACGGCCAGTGACTGGCAGTAGATTTATGAAAGACGTAGTAAACCGGTCTTGCCTTTTCTTTTGCTACACAGACAGCATGCTTTCTGTGTGTTGAGTTGTGATCACAATACTAGTACTCACTGTCAGATACTGAGTATCAGCTCTATACTGATACCATTCGAGTCACAGCCTGCTTCAGGAAAGGTTATACTGTCATGAGCCACCTGAACTGATTTTTGTCATAACCTCTTGTTCCTCAAATAAGGTATGTGTCATTGTATCAATGTACCAGTGTAAATTGTCAATAAAGTAATGTTTAACTGTACTTTTAGTATTATTGTAATTACGAATGGTTTTATATACACTGTCATCAAATTTATTATCGTAAGACTGATTATTGTAAAAGGGATTATTTGTAACTTGTATTTTGTATTTTGTAACTGTTCATAAGTTCAGTTGTAACTACTGTTAGTCTAGACATTGATTGCCTGACTTTATATTTCAGGGTTTGAACTTGAAACTGAACTTGAAACTGAACGTGAATGATGGAGATGTTATGCTAATGGTCCCGACTTCGACATTAAAAGATCAGCTTACTACTGTTCTCCACGCTTTGAGTTGAACCCTTCGTGTGTCTGCGCATGTTCCATTATTCGCCACTACACACCCCGCTACATGTACAAAATGAATCATTGGATGTTATCCCATGTAGGCTACAAACTGTAATCTAAAAAGAAATTCCACAATTGCATAACAGGGAAGGCCTTACAGCACTTTCTGTTCTTCCATGAAATATTTTGCTCTCTGATATTCTCTAAAATTATTGTCTAAAGCATTCTCACTACCATAGTTTACTGCACACATGTGCAACGCTTGGATGATATAGAAATGTCCAAAATGAATCAGGAGATGTTTTCCAGGTACAAACTGTAATCTGAAAGTATATCAAAGATAGCATAAATATTGACAATTGCATGACAAGGAGAGGTCTTGAAGCACTGTCTGTTCTTCCACGAAATATTTAGCTCTCCGATATTCTCTAAAAGTGGTCGGGAGAGCAGGGATAGCCGAATGGTTAAGCGCTGGACTCTCAATGCTCGGGTCGTGAATTCCAATCCCGACTGGGGCCAAATATTTGTGCTGGTCTTTTTCTCGTTGCCCCGTCTTTGATGTCACCCTTACGTGGTGGAAAAGAACGTTAAACTCCCAAAGAACCCCCTCCCCCTCTAATAGTATTCTCTAAAACGTTCTCACCAACATGCAGTTAACTACTCACTTAAGCAACGCTTGGATAATGTATATACACAATTTATCGATGGATGTTTTCCCATGTACAGACTTTAATTGGAAAATATTCTTTACAAAGACAGCATGAATATCGACACTTTCATAACAAGGAAAGCTTTGTTATTACAAGGGCTGCATAGCTACAGCAAAGTGTTGTTACGGTTATCGCTGGTATGGATTATCTCCCGTAACTCTCTCGCATCAGATGTCAAGCCCTTCGAAGGCGGAATGAATCGGTGTTTAAAAAAAAAAAAAAAAAAAACCCCCCCTTAAACAAAACAAAAAACAAACAAACAAACAAACGGTAACACGTACAGTTCTGTCATTCTGTGTTACAGCCATGGGAGTGCTCAACCCAAGAATGCCACGAACAAAAACAGCACCGTGACGGGAAAAGCAAACATTTACGGCGTGTTTTTCTACACATGGTGTACAGAGGCCGCATTAGTGTAATCTTGCAACTCGGTTCCATCTCCGGGTGAAGTGTGGCCGCGAACCTGAGTCTCTGAAACAGATAGTGAAAACACCATGCTGAACTAGCGGATGTAGCTGGCTTTGCTCGGGCTGATGATGAGATCTGTCTAGTAAAAGGTTTCCGGTCTCTCTGTTTGGCTATTGCTTTTGGGTGCCGGGTCTCCCTGAGTACATGCAGCCACCAAATTTTTTATTGCGATGTGACAACTCTAAATCAAGTTTTATAGCAAATTCACACACACACACACACACACACACACACACACACACACACACACACACACAGCTCATTTATATGTAGGAGTCAGTCGACGGACTCAGTCTGTATCTGCTGGTGGCGTTTTTGCTGTGTTTTACATAGTTGTTCTTGTTGTTTCCGATGTTTTATTTATTTATCGTTGTCATTGTTGTTGGTTCTGATGTTTATTGGTTATTGTTGTTGCTGGTGGTGATGGTAATACTGATGGTTGTGAGTTTATTTTGCCATATAGATATACACGTGTACCTGATGACGTCTGCTGTGTTCCCCCAGGGTTGATTTCTTCATACTCTCCCCGTGTATCTACATCCCCGGAAGTTCTGCTGTTCGCTGCTGCACCGGTTGGTCTGAGTCCAGTGTACGGGTTTTCGTCCTGATCCCTCCTGCGATTTGGACGGTCGTACGTTCTATAGCCTGGTAAAATAAAGCAATAACTGTTTGAAATTTGCAGACAGGAGGCAGAGCAAGTGGTCTTGTATATTTGCCCAGTAGTTTTCAGTCAGAACTCGTTTAAAGTTTATAAGAGGTGTGCAGAGATAGGGTGATGTTGTCGACCTAGTCGAAAGGCAGATAGGAATAGATACGTTTTCAAGTCAGACTTGAAATGACTTATGGACTGTGAGGGAATATGAAAGGTAGGTCGGAAGAGTTCCTTCCAAGAAGCGAATTACCAGTATGAAGATTTTGTACTGAATGCCCTCGGAGTATTTCGTTTTCAAAATCAGCCATGCCGCGCTGTTTGGAAACGTTTGAGTCTATCTCAGTATCTGGGGTTATGCCGGCAGACCAGTCAACATCGAATTAAAGAAATCCAGTCGTGATGTGACAAAAGTGTGACCAAGTTTTACACAGGCAGTTTCAGATAAGGTCGGATGGAGGCGGCACCTAAACTCAAAAATGCTGCCTGTCTGATTCTGCATCGACAATGTTTGATATCGAGATATTTCACGGAACTCTGAAAATGAATGGTGCTCCCATCTACAATCAGAGAGTCACAATCAACTTTTCTGAGGCGTGACGAAGTACCTACAGCCATAACTTCTGTCTTGCCTGTATTAAGCATCAGGTAGTCTAGTGCTGTACGTTCATCCATGACAAGGTGTCATGAACTCAAGACTGAAGATCCGATCGATTGGAAGAAAAGTCATCTGGCGGTGCACTTTTTGACAGCTCAGTGTCATCTTTATACTTGTGATAATCACATCCATGACAGCAGCAGATAGGGGCTGGGAGTACAGAGTGAACAGTACAGGACCCAGCACCGATCCCTGTGCGACACCAAACACGAGAGGACTGGGCACAGATATTCCATCAACAACGACAGGCTGTAACCTACCATGGGCATGTGATGAGAACCAGTTCAGAACGATTCCCTTCAGACCGTATGTATTTTCTAGTCTTTAGCAAAAGCAGAGAGTACTCCAGCGTGTCTAAAAGCGCGCTGAGGTCAAGGAGTGCCATGAGAGAAACCAGCCTCTCATCGGGGTGGGTGGGTGTATGGGGGTTTAACGTCCTTTTCCACCACATAGGGTGATATCAAAGACGGGGCAACGATGAAAAAACCAGCACAAATATTTGGCCCCAGCCGGGATCGAACTCACGACCCGAGCATTAGAAGGCCTCTCATCGGAGGGAACTAACAGGCCATCCATGACATCAGCACGGCTATCTTCACGCTGTGATTTTTCCTATGTAGGGGAATAGAGGAAGAGGAATAAACAGGAGAAAATGCACTTACAACAATACTTTTACGGTTTTCTTTCAGAGTTGACAGATTTACATTGAACTATTAAACTGATACATCTGAAGGACGGATAAGAAACATAGTGGGCTTTGTACTCACATCGTCTTCGAATGACAAGAACGATGACAATGATGACAACGATAGCGACAACTGATGCCGCAACACCCCCCGCCACCGCTGCAACTGGGAATGATTGTTCCTTGTCGCTTCCTGCCAAGCTGCCTTCTGTCAACACCAAATGCAATGACGGCAACACACACACACACACACACACACACACACACACACACACACACACACACACACACACACACACACGCGGTTATTACAAAATAATTATTGGTGAAGTCATGTATATACCCGAGGGGCGAAGTCTCATTCGTGCCAAGTTGCAAACATCTATTCTATTAATAATTATTATTAATGTGATATTATTCATGTACATTACATAATTTTCTCCATCATTAGAAACCTCAAAGTCAAGAAAATGATCATATGGCATATATTTATTTGGCAAACAGCATTCGAGCTTTGCAAGCGGCTGTTTACAGGGTGGGTGGGTGAGTGTTTGGGTTTTTACGGCTGTTTACAGGGTGGGTGAGTGTTTGGGTTTTTACGGCTGTTTACAGACTTTAATGTAAAGTTGCCTTACCTTTCTGTGAGCTTGCTTCAAGGTAGACGGCAACGCTGACTTCACCAAACGCGTTAACAAAAGTCACTTTGTAAAATCCTGAATTTGCAGTCGTAGTTTCATCGCGAGAAATCGTGCAGTTATTCATGTAGATGGATCCACTTGGTTTGCACAGTACGAGCACATCACTTGTTGCTTTTCCTCTGCCAGCCTCTTTATCAAAAGGATTTGTATCACCAAAGAATGTCACACGTGGAATAGGTGGAGGGTACCCCATGACAGCAACCGGTTTTTCAGATGTGATGAAAAGAACCGTAGATCCGTCAGTAAGAAGTTGAAGTTCTTCCGTTACTGTTGGGGCACCTGCAATAAAGATGAATCACACAATTAAGGAAAATGACATCGTTCACCGTTGTTATGACGAGATCATCCGAAAGCAATATGAAATTACCAATTAATCAAAATTTGCAGGGGGGGGGGGGGGGGGGGCAAACATAATCATTTGATTTATGAATTAGCCGCATGTGTGGAAGAATTGCCGATAGCAATACGCTGGCTCTACCTGATCGATTGCAAATAAAACGTAAGTTTGTGTACCTGCAGCCCAAGAAGAAGATTTTAGAAGACATCTTATCTACATTTCGAAATGGTGAATATTCACTGCCTCCACAACTTTGTAGATACCCCCCCCCCCCACCTCTCTCTCTCTCTCTCTCTCACACACACACACACACACACACACACACACACACACACACACACACAAATGGCGACGAAGTAAGAAAGCATTATTATTACATGTGAATTGTCTGTATTCAAGTACTCGGTTGAATTCTTTCGTTTTCTCGGTTTGTATTCTACTTAATACTAATGAAATTTTAGGTCACTTTCAATGTCCGGAGACTGTACAGGAGAAGTAATGAGAAGTTTAATCTAATAAGTGCACAAAGTGTTTATCGATGCATAGCGCACAGTTACGAAAGAATCAGACGCCTCGTTGATCTCTTCGGTTGTCCGTGCCTGCATCACATCCAGCATTCTGCGTCCAGGATTGTATTATCCGTTGGTAGACCCCAGCCGAGGTCTGGACCCCAGTAGTTCAAGCCGAGGCAAGCGGTATTTTTCCTACTTACGTCGGCTCCTACCCAGAGCGGGTGTGCTGTGGGTCCAACGGGGATGCTGTTGTCACACAGCCAAGATTCACTCACTTCACGGGTGCAATTTTAGGGCTGCTTCCCGTGGTATGATACATCTCATGATGTGGATGATTACACGACCGGCACCGCGGGTGCCGCAGTTCCCGGGCCTGGCGAACGCCGGGATATTTAAGACAGGAATGCGGCCTTGTCCCGCAGCGCCAAACCACACAGACCTCTATAGCATCACCTTTCCGTCATACAAATGTCCCCTGCCTCCGAGCTTTTCGTAGATTCCATCCATGATGTGGGAGGAACACCCCTGGAGCTGGCAAAGAGCCGGGACAGCCAAACAAACAAAACAAAACAAAAACAACCGCAACACGCTGCTGTTTAGCTTTCGACTTGCTGGCACCTAAATACTTACAGTTCACATGAAGTTTGACACTTTCCTCATCTGTGCCATTGTCGTTGCTGGCTTCACATCTGTAGATGGCGGCATCTTGACAGCGAGCGGACGTGGTCAGCGTGTACTGTTGGACATTCTCATCCTGACCGCTGGTGTGTGAAGTGTCCGCCTCTAACGGCTGTCCAGTGTCCACTCTCACCACCCGGATGGACGGCTTGGGCCGCCCGCTGACCGCACATGTTATTGTGACGGTATCACTTTCATTGACAGTTAATTCGTCAAGAACGTCGTTGAGTTCGAGAGAAGTGACTATTGGCGATCCCCCGCCTGTGAAAAAAAACAAACAAACAAACAAAAAACAAATGAAACGTTTCAGGCAAAATCAGACAGGCCATGACGCACAAAAGTATATATATATATATATATATATATATATATATATATATATATATATATATATATATGTCAAGATATATATAGGGGAAGTAAGTAAAGCTGAGAGCGCTCCCTAGATCTAGGAGATGTGTGCTTTGTATGCCAGTGGACAAGTCCGCCTTGCCCTATATTGGCTACAAGCCACATTGGAGGGGGGGGGGGGGGACCTACCATCCTACCGCTGAAACGTCTAACAGATCTAAGGGTATCTCACCATTCATAGGGCCCCCATTCCCCTCCCACCGGAAGGGAAATGGTCGGTACAACCAAGGCCATATGAATTGGTGATTTTAGCCGCTCACGACCATGGTTTCGGGTCAATGGGACCCTCATCAGGTGAGCATGCGGCGATACCCACGAGGGCTGCAGCGTCCAACCAGCACTAAAAGGCTGCCCCAGAATAATCTGGTGCGTCTCCAGTACTAGCAGACGTCGCTACCCTAAAGCTCTGCAAGAGGTTTCAGCGGAAAAAGACTAAATAATTTAGAAGGAGCAACTGCCTAGGTGTAATGTCATGTAATTACATTTAATATAGAAAAGGAACAAAGGCGTCACTAAAGCCGAAAACATGCGCTCAATCAGGTCAATTTGAAAGTAGGGGAAGTAAGTAAAGCTGAGAGCGCTCCCTAGATCTAGGAGATGTGTGCTTTGTATGCCAGTGGACAAGTCCGCCTTGCCCTATATTGGCTACAAGCCACATTGGAGGGGGGGGGGGGGGGGAACCTACCATCCTACCGCTGAAACGTCTAACAGATCTAAGGGTATCTCACCATTCATAGGGCCCCCATTCCCCTCCCACCGGGAGGAAAATGGTCGGTACAAACAAGGCCATATGAATTGGTGATTTTAGCCGCTCACGACCATGGTTTCGGGTCAATGGGACCCTCATCAGGTGAGCATGCGGCGATACCCACGAGGGCTGCAGCGTCCAACCAGCACTAAAAGGCTGCCCCAGAATAATCTGGTGCGTCTCCAGTACTAGCAGACGTCGCTACCCTAAAGCTCTGCAAGAGGTTTCAGCGGAAAAAGACTAAATGATTTAGAAGGAGCAACTGCCTAGGTGTAATGTCATGTAATTACATTTAATATAGAAAAGGAACAAAGGCGTCGCTAAAGCCGAAAAGCTTTACTTACTTCCCCTACTTTCAAATTGACCTGATTGAGCGCATGTTTTCGGCTTTAGCGACGCCTTTGTTCCTTTTCTATATTATTTCTCCATTTTCTCATCGCGAAGACGGAACATACAGACAATTAATGCGAGAGAGAATAAATTGATGAATCAACAGAAATTGCTTCTTTTTTAAAGAAAATGAAACACCTCTCTCTCTCTCTCTCTCTCTCTCTCTCTCTCTATCTATCTATCTATCTATCTATCTATCTATCCCCCCCCCCCCCCTCCCTGCATGTCCTAGGTTTATACTGCCACGTAGACCAATTTTGCATTAGTTGTCGAAAGTAACAATATTTTTCACGTAGCCTAGTGCAGACACTCTTAGCCGCGAATTAGTCTTTGTGGCTTGCGCGGCGCCTGAAAATCTCTCTCTCTCTCTCTCTCTCTCTCTCTCTCTCTCTCTCTCTCACACACACACACACACACACACACACACACACACACACACACATGTTTGAGACATTGGCTACTCACATGAAAATCGGAGTGTGTAATTCGCTGTTGGCTTCCATGCGTGTGGTCCCCACCTCAACTGACAGGTATACACGCTATTATCGTATTCACGCCGGACATTCCTTACAAGCAGCTCTCCTGTGTTGGAATGTCCTGGCCATCTCACTGTTGCGACTGGTTTTCCAGGTCTTCTTTCAGATGAGACATATGTACATCGTAGGTCACTTCCTTCAATCGTGTAATATGGGCAGCCTGCTAATTGTGGAGGACCTGGGTGTTCTGTAAATGTAGTAAAAATAGTTCCTTTCAGCAAGTAAATCGTCGAAGTTTCAAGTTTTAAGTTTCTTAGTATTCAAAATTTCAAAGACTGGTTGTGTGTTGTAAATGTTTACGAATGAGACTTGTCGGTTCCGTAGCTGGCACTTACCAAATTGAATGTTACCAACATAATAATGCACTTGAGTTCCCGGAGAGACCAACAAACTGTAGTCGTAGCGTCCGTCCACAATCGGAAGAGGCTTTGCGAAATAACACACTCCCCGATAGTACAGACGGTGGGAATTGTCACGGAAACGAGTGGTGGTCATAGGTAGTGTGTCATTCGTTGTCTGCACACACACACACACACACACACACACACACACACACACACACACACTGACCATGAATATCGAGACATTCAATAATATCATTTCTTTTGTCCTTCTAGATTTCTCGAAAACTATTTTCGCGGGATTAAATCACTATACGAGTAATCCTTTACGATAGGGCGGATTCAGACAATCGGCAATGGTCACTTTTGTTTTGCAGAGTAAGTCACCAGCACTAAGAAAGTACTTCAAAAGTGATTCACACTATTGTCGTCCGTGAAGCGTTGTACAAACTCGAGATTCAAATATGCTGAACAGCTAAGAAGCTTTATATATTTCACTCGTTACAAACCGTACCTCCTTTCAAACTACAGAATGAAGTGCTAAGTGTGCTCTGCAGGGACTATGTATAATTAAATCCCAAAAGGCCAGCACACAATGTTTAGAGACTTCTTTAAGTTTAGCTAACGCACTTTAAACCGAGGAACGCTGAAACAAACCAACTTGGCATAACTGGCAGCAGTTATCAACAGCACAGTGCCATTGAAAATCGAAATGATTCGGTTGTTGTTTTGACAAGCACGATTGATGTAAATTTTACCTGTCCATTGTGTGACTGATACCAAGTGCAGCTGTAGGTCCCGGTCGAGCTGTAAATCTTGGGGATGCGGCAATATCCGTTCACAGTCCATGTAGCTGCGTTTATCCATACGGAACACGAGTTTCGTTCACGTGTGCCGGGGTCTGAATAATTATCATAATGACATTGATATGTGTCGTGTTAGCCATCTATTGGCAGCAGCCTGAGCCTCATTATATCCTTGCTCTAGGGATAAAGCGAAACTGTTGAGAACGGGGCAAAGTTATTGTTGTTGGTGTTGTTCGTATGTTTTAAACAGTATTTGATCTGACGGTTAGAATGGGCGGATTTCTTTTCACCAATTCACGCGCACATTTCAATGTCATTTCAAAGTCCTGCTTTTTGTCATTGTACACACATGTACATGCTTTCCGGAACTCCTACAATAAAGATCAGTCAAAATTTGAAGAAACTACTGAAGGTTTTTCAAAACACGCACGCACATAGATTCGACAGCTGTCTGCTTCATTTACTTTTAAGTTGTCTTTTCAGAGTTAGTGTTTCCAAAACCATGGAGTTTTGAGGATATTAATATTTCACGATAGGACACGTAATGTTACACTGCTTCCCAGAATGACTCATCTCCATCATGTGCAAATCTCAACGATTCAATGATCATCTTTGAAAAAGCAGGCCTACCAAGGACGGTAGGTTGTAAACATAAATGGGTGCATACGTAAACGAAGAGAAAAGCGTAACGACCACACCACACACACACACACACACACACACACACACACGCGCGCGCGCGCGCGCGCGCGCTCTATGCGTGTTTCCCTCTCACAAACAAAAATGAACGTAAGACAACGACGATGAAACGCAGATGAAATTATTGTCATTTGAAAAGTACTCACAGACAATGCGTAGATAACATGCCGCGGTAGGTGGGTACTGAAGACCCCATTGATAACAAGAAAAAGGTTTGTTTTCCTGTTCTCGGATATTTCCTGTGAAAGTCAGCTTGCTTGTTGTCCCATTTAACGGCCGTTCCAGTTGTACGTCGTATCCAGTGTTTACTTTGCAAACATTTTTGGTATAGCAGCATCCTATGAATGAAGATGATGTCCCCCAGCAGACAGTATCATGCTGTCCTATGTTGTTACACACCAAGGTAAACGGCCGTCCCTCGTCTTCTCGAAGAAATATGCTGTTGTTGTGGTCACAGCCAGCTATTGTGTAAGCTGTAAAACATAAAATGAAAAGGAAATTCAATTGTTATATTCACACACACACACACACACACACACACACACACACACACACACACACACACACACACACACACACACACACACACACACACACACACATGCACACACACACACACACACACACACACACACACACACACACACACACACACACACACACACACACACACACACATGCACACACACACACACACACACACACACACACACACACACACACACACACACACACACACACACACACACACACACACACACACACACACACACACACACACACACACACACACACACACACACACACACACACACACACACACACACACACACACACACACACACACACACACACACACACACACACACACACACACACACACACACACACACACACACACACACACACACACACACACACATGCACACACACACACACACACACACACACATGCACACACACACACACACACACACACACACACACACACACACACACACACACACACACACACACACACACACACACACACACACACACACACACACACACACACACACACACACACACACACACACACACACACACACACACACACACACACACACACACACACACACACACACACACACACACACACACACACACACACACACACACACACACACACACACACACACACACACACACACACACACACACACACACACACACACACACACACACACACACACACACACACACACACACACACACACACACACACACACACACACACACACACACACACACACACACACACACACACACACACACACACACACACACACACACACACACACACACACACACACACACACACACACACCACACACACACACACACACACATACACACACCTCACCCCTTGGAGAATCGAATACTCTTTTACACTGGCACAGACTGTGTGCATTTGGGGTTCAAGAAATGTACACATCCTGCCTTGATGTGTGCACTAAGTGTTTTATTGAATTTTATCTAATTTTGTTTATGAGAGGAGTGGATTTAGCGAACTATAACTCAATGTCACAGAAGTGCACGGGGGAAGACAGTTGCAGTAAGAGAGAGAGAGAGAGAGATGTGCATCTACAAGCGATACAGTGATTAACGAGAGTCGTAACCTTGATGAAGCATTGTAAAAAATATACTTCTCGTCGGAAAGAAAAACAAGTGAAGCGCATAATTATGATTATTTTGTAGGCATGACAGGGATCGCGCCAGTTAACGCGTAGAAACAATCTATTACACATTTGCGTGTTAATGAATTAGCCGCCAACAACAGGTAAAATTCGCTCATTTAAGTGACTGTTAAGGTTGTAGAATGTCGCTATACCCAAGTTATACACATTAAAAGAAGCCACACACACACACACACACACACACACACACACACACACACACCTTTCACCGTCATAGTTTACGAAAACAACGTGCAATACTCGTGGAGCAGGCATTTAGACGAGACTGTGACACGGACACTTCAAGGCAACTTCCTTGTTCAGCCCTTGTATTTTCCTGTTGCCTGTAGAGGATCAAAATAGCTCAAGAATGCGTAAACCAGTCAACACCATTTTAGGTGAAAGTGTTCATTATTGGACTCCAAAGAAACCTATTTTGGTTAACCGTGAACAGGCGAAACTGTCACAGGGCTTTGTGGTTTTGAAATGCTACGTAATACCACTGTATAGGGTGATTATCAAGCCCTTCTCTGCTCTCGTCAGCCGACATAGCTCAGCTAGGAGAGCGTTAGACCGAAGATCTGATTGTCCCCGATTCGATTACGGCTTTCGACAATAATATTCTCACGATCTCCGTAGATTTAATTTAGTTTATCATTTCATTTCAAATGCACGAGATCACTTTTTATTTGATAATATTCAGAACTTGCTTCCCTTGATTGGCAGAAAGGAAGGGGCTTTGCCGCCGCCTCGGCGTAGCCATTTTGCTAGTTGCTTTCGTACTTTATAACACACACACACACACACACACACACACACACACACACACTTATTCAACAAACCTTCCAACCTACCTTCACAGGACTCCAGGACAAGAGATAGTAAAATAACTGTCAGATGCATTTTGTTGTCAAGTGCTGGAATGTCATTGTTCACCAAAGATGTTTAAAGAGTACGGAGCTGTCAGCGATGTATGGACCGCTCCTGGACACATCTCACCGACACTCAACTCGCAGCATCAGTAGGCTGACGAAGACCATGGGATATCATGGCTGAAATATTCCTTGTGTGTAGAATCAAATTCCGGGTCCTTACCCTCTCTTTACGAAAGAAGATCTAAGTTTGCGTAGGCGAAATCGTTTAGAACACAGAACACATTCCACTGCCAGTGAAGTGCGTGTACGTCTATCAGTTGCGTTTCTCGATTTTGCATCAACAGCCCCACTCAAGTCTCGCTGTACACAATTTCAAACTTCCTGGTCGCTGTGCGTGTACCAATGACAAAGAATATCATATTGTGCGTCCGGAAGTTATCGTCTTCCGTTTTCATACCGGACACAATCGCGAGTGGGCGAGTGTTGATTATGAAGAAATACAGGAATATACATGCGCCAATTCCGCCACAAACAAAAATAAAAAGACTGACAGGGAGAGAGACAGACAGCGAATGACAATGATAACAACTTTATTTTTCAACGAGAGTGATGAGTACAATCAGTCCTCGTTCTCTTTCAGTGGGCTTGTTATCTGGCACAAGTTCCAGACAACAAACCTCAGCAAAAGCAGAGAAAACTGGACTTATTAAAAAGTATTAAGTGGGCCTATTTTGAAAAACATGAGCAAAAAGCGCTTCGGTGACACTTTCATTACACACACACACACACACACACACACACACACACACACACACACACACACACACACACACACACACACACCCTTTCCCGGTTGAGAATCAAATAATCTTTTACGTATACAGGTACAGAATGTGTGCACTGGGGGTTCCAGAAATGTACACATCCTATCTTGATGTTTGTGTGCACTTGTGGTTTTATTGAATTTTATCGATGAAAGTGTTAACACTTTTGTTATCAGATATGAAAAGACTGTCTCGACCCTGTCACGCGCTCCTTCACTCGCGAACACGTACGCTCGAACACACGAAAACAGGAATACGCGAAAATTTCTAATCTTTATGTACAAAAGGACGCAGACAAACACACGCGAGTTCAGTGGCTCGTTATGACAGTAAGAGTTTACTCGAGAGTGTGTAAACGTCCAAACGACTCCAGAACAGACGATGCTGTCTTGAGGGTCTTATTGTCTCGCGGATCGCAGCCGTAGACATTGTCGTGCTACCTGCACCCGAGCTTGGCCTGTCTGTGGGTCCCTAGGGCACTGTCACCCACCGTCGCTTGATGCGTGGACCTGGACATGACCAAGCCAGTTAGGTAGCGGACACTCCCAGGACGAAGACCTTGATCATCATTCGTACCAGAACCATCCTATACAAAGGGCAAACAACGGTTCCCTCGAAGTTCGTCAAATACTAGGTGGCTTCTCGTGTGTTGCACAGTATGAGTGGCACAGTACAGGCTCTAACTAGCGATAAAATACCTGCCACTGGTACCCCACGAACTACACGAATTGTACGTGCAGATCATTCTGCTCGCTCATTGCAATTCAGTCAGTTGGTGCTGAAATCGCTAAACAAGCACAGACGAGTTAATGCGAAGGATAATAGGTACCCTACATGGCATGGCAGTACACTAGTGGGGTGTGTTTGCACAAAACATTCTTGCATTTTAACAATATATTTGGGTTCTGACAAAGTCAATACAATAAATTTCGCAAATGCGTGTTGAAAACCGATATAGACTGATAGACTGAAAGTGCGGTACACATTTTTATTTTTCTAATAAAGTTTCATGCAATTCCGAATTAAGAAGCAAGCATGAGTGATTAGTCGTAGTCTACTAATGTGTGTCCGCAATAGGATTACAAAAACTGCTCAATAGCGTTGAAACATTTTTGATACTCACTGGGAACTATTTAAACAGGTCCACAGTAGATGTTTTTTTTTTTTTCTGGAGTAAAGTTAGTTGTATCAGAAAGTGTTGCAAGTATTGTGTTGATTCCTGGAGAGACAACCAGGACTAACGATATCTAGAATCTTATTACCGAAACATCTGGTATAATTAACTTCATACACATACATGTAATAACATTTATTTGAATCTACCTGTGACCCGTGGTGTTGGGTACTGCTGTGTCAAAAGAAAAATTCTATGTAAATTAATACTATAAACACACAAAAAATGGAAACAATTTCAGGAAATGACTCTGTCAAGTCTGAACGAAGAGTTGAACTTTTAAAAGAAAAATCGCATATAAACTATTCAGGATCAATTGGCAGCTGAAAGAACATTTACATCAGTCTTTGTTTGAGAAAATGGTCTAATAAAAAAAAAAAAGCAAAGAGCTTGTCCTCTTGTACTCTGAGCGATATGACAGAATACTATTGTGGTGATAGCATTGAGTTCGACATGCATGCTACAGTGAGAAATGCGTGACCAGCAACATCAACATTTCAAGTGTCGAAATTTAATATTGGAGTAGCGCCCTCTTTTCATCCCAATAACCACCTATTACTGACCAGCAGCGATTTACCCAATATACGTTCAGAGAAATTGCACTGACAAGCAAGGGTGGATGGGTGTTTGGGACGTTAAACTCCTTTCCCGTCACGTATGGGTGATATCAACGACGGGGCAGCGAGAAAAAGACCAGCACAAATATTTGGCCCCAGCCGGGATTCGAACTCACAACCCGAGCGTTGAGAGTGCAACGCTCTACCATTCGGCTATCCCGGTTCACACTGACAAGCAAACTAAAAGCGTTCAAACGTGAATTTGAATAGTCCAAAACGTGCTACATACTGTAGCATATATTACTTCTGTAGCGCTTACATGTAAAATATTAGGTCTTTATGTTTGTTTTTCTTTACTTTCCTTTGTGCCACTGTTGACATTAAGGTCATAACAACACAACTTCGCAACGGTAGCAACGGCAAACCCCGCCAGTATATACTCTGTGACAGATTTCTACCGTTTATTTGGTCGCTGTCTGACATGCATCAACGTGTCGTATTCGTCATCAGGATCTCGGCAAGCTGTGTCACATCGATCCGAAGAACACAAAACAAACCAACACCTTCTGTTATCTCAATTCAACCACGTGGTTAATAAAAATGTCTCTTTTCGTGGTAAGAAAGATAGTTGTTTCATCAATCGTCGTAAAGTTTGGCTGACGATCTATTATATTGGACAACACGAAGAAGACGCGACGAAGACCGTACATGAAAAGTAAGTTCAAGGCACTGATCATGTGAAACTCCCCTCTGCGCGCTCAGCTAAGGAGGATGGGACACTGTTTTTGTACACGGGTACTTTTCCAGTTTTCCCTAATGTCGCAGAAGCTAACAAATGAGAGTCACAAAACCAGCTGAACAAGTACACACGGAGGAGACCAGCAAGCAAACCAACGTAAATGTCTTCTTCAGGGACACACAAACAAGAACATGCGGCAACACTAACAGTTTGCTTAAGAACGCTGCGAAAGTGTCTACTATCAATGTTCTTTCAGGGTGTTGCCATGGTATCAGACGTCAGAACCGATGTGGCTGTACAGCTGCTCTGCATCAGGATTCGTGGGAGTATCGGAGTTACGTCCCTGGAATGTGAGAACATTGTATTCGTCATCGCCACCACATGTCTTCACCGGATCTGACGTATCTTTTGGGCTGCGTTTTACAGCAGCTGTAGGCTTGGACTTGAGGGTGGGTTTGGGCTTCAAGTCTGGTTTGGGCTTCTGAACTTCGCCATAGTTACCATCCCCTTCATCAATATCATGCTGCATTGGGCCAGGTTTGTTGACTTGGGCATACACGTCTCCTCCAGTCTTGGGTCGTGATTTGTTCACCTGGGCGTAGACATCGGGCTGAAATGTTGGTTCTGTGTTTCTTTTCCTCGACTTCTCAACGACGGCGTACTCGTCTCCTTGGGTGGCTTGGCCAGAAACTGCACCAGCAGGTTTAGATATTGGGGCATCCACGTCACTATACAGATCATGATCCAGTGATGGCCGGTGTGTCTGAGGGAAGCTTCTATTCCCTTGTGGCGAACCTGTGCTGACGGCGGCGTATCCGTCATCGTAGGAATCCAGATTATGGTCTTCGTATGTAGGGTCTACTGTGTCCAGAGCCGGTTGTTTCTGTGCGATGTAAGGACGAGAGGCTGGTTGCGGTATGTCGTTGATCTCGTACGGGTCTTGTCCAGGTCCGTACAACGTATTAATGTGCTCCACGACCTCTGGCAAAATGTTCAAAAGAAAATAATGATTGTAGTAAACCTACGGGTTAGACCATCGTGTTATGTACTTTGAGAAAAAAACAAACAAACACGTCTTTATGTTCTCCTTTGATATGCGTACGCCAACCGGGTTTCTACCAGTCAAAGTGAAGCAACCATCTTTTAGTATACTGCTCTGAAAAACTCTAAACATTGAGAGAGTCAAACCAAGTCAAACTCATCAAATACCAAACAATTATAAGAAGTGTTTCATTTTTCCTGAATTCACTCCCAGACTCAACCTTTTGTTTTGCAGTGTGCATGTGTGTAGGTGTGTATTGGTTGTTGGTATGTATGTAGGCGTGCTTGTCTGTATGTCTGACTGTATGTATGACTATATGTATGCATGTATGGATGGATGGATGTAAATTCGACTGTTTCGTGTGCCCTTCACCTGTCTATATGTTGTCGGCTTGTTTGTTTGTTTGTGTGGCTTTTGCGCACGGATATCAAAATCATAAAGTTCTGTAAGACCGGCATTCGGTGTGTGTGTGTGTGTGTGTGTGTGTGTGTGTGTGTGTGTGTGTGTGTGTGTGTGTGTGTGTGTGTGTGTGAGAGAGAGAGAGAGAGAGAGAGAGAGAGTAAACAGGTACAAGCTGTAAGTGGTAGTTGCTGAGCTAGAGAAAGAGAGAGAGAAAGAGGGAAAGAGGGATTACCTTCCCCGCCATCCATTTTTGGTTGCGCTGTAATTGACAAAAGGCAAACATATCTGTTTACTGAAATGGAAGTTATTACAAACGTACGAGAGAAGGCATTCTTTACTTTTTATGAATAGTAATACATTTTCAAATATGGACGTAGTATGTTAACCAAAAGGACAGAAACCCACCCCCGCGTCTCTGTAGAGATACTGTTCAAAACAAGTATCGTGATGCTTTCGGTTTACTACCCTATTATACTGCTTTTACTTCAACCATTTTAAAATAAATCAGCAGAGCTTCCAACAGAGGATGGTGTCGTGACAATTGAACATAATATGGAGATCACTGTTTCCCAATAGTGCAATTGTCTCATCAGCGTTCTTAATCTTAAATAGTATTGAAAACACTCGATATCCCAAACTAAAATTACCTTTTCTTTTTTGACGAAGAAGACAATCATGATGACAATAATGGTGATAAGGACGACACCACCAGTCACACTCCCAGCAATTGCAGCAACTGAGCTGCCACTGTCTGTTTGCCTGCTTTTGTCTCCCGAAGTGTTCCCCCCATTTTGATTGCTTTCTGTGTGTTCTCCTTGAGTAGAGGTCGGTCCACCGTCGTTGTTCGTGGTCTGTGTTGTCTGGGTGCCAGCTTGTGTCGTCGTGCTTGTGACTAAACATTACGATGGGAATTATGCAGCTGTGCGATAAGCTGTGCGTTGCTGATCTTGTAATAATGATGTTTTCATGCGACATGTTGCAAGTTGCTTCGACTACGAAGGGTTCACATTTTCCTAGCAACGTTTTGACTGACCATTTCCCTTCATCTATGTACCAGGTCATCGTCTGCTTGGAATCAAGGCAGTCACAAAACACTGGATCATGGCTGTCCTCATCAATGTGAATTGTGTACTGGTCGTCGCATCCCCGAAGACGAATTGCTTATAATTTTTTTTAAAAAGTTTTGAATCAATGTAAACACAGAGAACCAAACAAAACCAAGTCTCCAGGAAATACTAACGAGGTCGTACAATAATGTGCTTTTGAATGCGACATCGTTTCGGGAGCAATTCAATCATAGGTTTGTTATATAACACCCAAAACCGCTTTCGCGATCCATCACACACACACACACACACACACACACACACACACACACACACACACTGACGCCTCGTTTAAATAGTTACACCTATAATGACCACTAATGTGACTACGTCACCATCAAAACATTCTAATGCTACAATTTCAAACGTTCCGCTGTACATAGGGCCTACCAATATTCCCACCGAACAGGAGAACAATTCCATGTATATCTTCATGTATATCTTCATGTATATCATTCTTGTGTGTTTTAGAAAAGTATTGATTCTAGTCAGCTGACACGTAAGTGAGAAAATTCCTTTTACAGTTATTTCAGCTGTGACGCTGGTCCTCGTATTTCGCTATCTTTTCAAAAGTATCAAAAGTATTAGCTGACACGAAAGTGCAACACGAAACGAGGATCTCGTCAGATTCAAGGCTGTCGTGTGTAATCATGGGCATAAAAACACTTCTGCCAACTAAGTATCAGTGTGCATAGCTAATATGTAGCGCATCGTGTATTAGGAAGAACCGTCGTGTGCATAAACGTGTAATAATAATAAGATACACTGTCAGTATCAAATGAACGATTTCATTTAGTCTCATACAAGAACACACACACACACACACACACACACACACACACACACACACACACACACACACTGCAACAAAGTATTGCAAAAACAGATTTTGCAATGCAGAGCAAAATGTTTCGGGAGAGAGATCACAATTCAGTCACAGAGAGAGAGAGAGAGAGAGAGAGAGAGAAACAGACAGACAGACAGACAGACAGACAGACACAGACAGACATGTCTTGGTGGGTCTCGGGTTATAAGCACACAGGGGTATATGAAGGACGGAGTGTCAAGGGGGAACCAGTACTAGTTCTTGGCTCACCGCCAGGGACACACACACACACACACACACACACACACGGAGAATATTGTATCAAATAATACACCCCGAGTGCTCTTCTTGATCTAAAACTTCCCGGTCTGAGAGTGGTCCATGTAGTGTTTACTGCTTGGAGTAGTTGAGTGTTTTTTTTTTTTTTTTGTCAGTCTTCTAACTTTACTGAGCATGTTTTAACTTTATCTTGTGAATGCTCAAAACTGTTCCCTCGTATTTCCAAAATACAAAGCGAAATGAATCTGTCTAAACCAATTTTCTAACTTACCGTTGCTACAACTAAAAGATGCCTAAGGAAAATAGAAAGGACAAGTACACACACACACACACACACACACACACACACACACACACACACACACACACACACACACACACACACACACATACACACACACACACACACACACACACACACACACACACACACACACACACACACACACATGAGAGAGAGACGAAGAAGGAAAAACATAGCTTTATTCACCACCAGCTTAATGTGTTACACTTAAAGCACTTGAGCAAGAAGTTACACCAGCTAGTAAAGTTAGGAAGACAATCTAAGCTTTATATGCCATCATTATGTATATACTGCCTGGTATTGGTGATAATGCTGATAATGATTATGCTCCTGAAGATGATGGGTGGGTGGGTGTTTGGGGGTTTAACGTCCTTTTCCACCACATACGAGTGATATCAAAGACGGGACAACGATGAAAAAGCCAGCACAAATATTTGGCCCCAGCCGGGATACGAACTCACGACCCGAGCATTAGAAGTCCAACGCTCTACCATTCGGCCACCCCTGAAGATGATGGTGATGACGGTGATGGCGGATTTGTAACAAGTCTAACTCAATAATCACAATCAGTACGAACGAGTATGAGTGTCCTGTTATGAGCTGCTAAGGTCCTAAGGGGATTTTCCCGTAACTTTGTGAAATTTCAAGCCAGCAGCAGTTATTTCCCATTTCCAGGCCTGCGCAAAAGCAACCATTCACATACTCGGCATGTAGCCTCGGTATGTATGTAATCATTAAACATCTTGGAACATTGTCGTGATATGGTATACTTCAAAATGCTGAAACAGTACATTGTAAGCTCTATGCAAGAATTTACAAAATGTAAAAATAAATTGCCAGAGGAACACGACTTTCTTTGACGGTCCATTCCTGAACAGACTGGGACGTACCAGACAAAGCTTCTAAAAATAGCCCCAAATCACTGCCGTCTAGCCAGTCCACAGTCCGCAGCCAAGCAAACGCCGTCTGCTCAGAACGCGGAATATACATCTACAACAACTAATACGCCGACCACAGACACCACAATCGTCTCAGATGCTATATTGTGACCCAAGTGACTGATTCTGATGAACAGAGTCAGCACACTGGACGAAAAGTTATCCACTCGCTGCCGCATGCCTGTCGTACGTATTGAGACTTAAAAAAAAAAAATTCCGGAACCATGTTTCGGAACTGGCTCCGTACCGCCACATTTCGTTGTCTTCACTCAACTCCCGGAACAGCATGGCACAAATTACTGGGTGTCTTCACTCAACTCCCGGAACAGCATGACACAAATTACTGGGTGAATAACTGTCGGCCAGGCTATAAACACAACGGATCTAGAGCAATCAGCCTCGAAAAAAAAATTCACAAACATTCTTTCTGATTATAGCCGGGAAACTCGTTAAACCATCTTACTGTTATCTCCAGAAGAGAATCTGTCCTAGGAGGCCCTGTGAACCATCCCTTTATTAATCTGTTACACTTACAGCACTTGAAGAATGAGTTACACCAGCTAGTGAATTTGAAACCCAATCTAATTATGTTCCATCATTATGTATGCTGCCTGGTATTGATGATCATGATGATAATGATAATGCTGCTGAAGATGATGGTGATGACGGATTTGTAACAAGTCTAAGTCAACAATCACAATTAGTACAAACGAGTATGAGTGTCCTGGCATGAGCTGCTAAGGTCCCAAGGGGATTTCCCCTCACTTGTGTGAAATTCAAGCCAGCAGCAGTTACTTCCCATTTCCAGGTCTGCGCACAAGCAATCATTCACATACTCGGTATGTAGCCTTAATCGTTAAACATCTTGGAACATTGTCGTGATTCGTTGTCCTTCAAAATGCTGAAACAGTACACTGTAAACAATAATATTATGCAAGAATTTACATAACGAAATGTACAAATGCATATACAGACATGTAGGAACAATGTACAGAGCAGGACAAAAGACAGTAAAACTGAAACAGGATCAGAAATCCTACTTTTAAAAATCCTATCATTTATACAGCACTTGCTCTTTCTAATCTGCACTTGTAAGCTGGGAATGTAACCGGGTGCCCAGGGAGGGTCAGGTTCATGCAGGCAGGGAGGCAAAACGCAGAGGTCGCTTTGGCTTGTGTTTATGAACCCAGTAAAGGCCGTGGAACGCCGAAGCGGTCGCGCGTGTTTTTTTTTTTTTTTTTTTAAGAATATTTTCTGTGACGTCTTTCCTATGAATCATACATTTGACGTAATCACTTTTACAGAACACTCTGGCTGGCGGGAAAGGGTAACAAAGTGGTGAAAAATGACAAAATACACACATTAAACTAAAATAACAACAAAACAGGGTTAAAATGTACAAGCTCTTCTGCAACTAGTGCAGTTTACCGGATAGCTCCAGCTTAAACGACTGCGGAGACATTTAACACTAAATGGACACAAACACACACAACTAATCAGTTGGCGTTGGCACATGCGCCATCGTGGATACGCAACACTGCACCACAGACGTATAGATCTAGATCTATACGTCGATGCACTGCACGCGTTCGGCTAGGCAGGGCGTCCAGATCGAGGATGTGACTTCCCCGATCACTCATGGGTTACCCGAACTTGCGTGCGGCTAGCATACAAGCAAACAAACTTAAGGCTACTGTACCGAGCTGGCCAGAAAACAGAAGGTAGCGGGCGAGTGGGCACAAACCACTCCGCTACACTAACTAGTTACTTCTAACAGTAGTGCATGTGAAAGCCTTCCATGCCATGGATATGAATTCCAGCGGGGAACGTTTCAGTAAAATACTGAAGCGCGTTAATGCATCGAAATCTATACCCGAAAGAGACTAAGAGAATGCGCCAAAGGGATTCAAGGCTGCTAACAGAACGAGACTGAGAGAGGACAGATTAAAATGAAATGCCAACTTCGATGTAGCCGATACAGCACATTTTTACCCGTCGCCCCCCCCCCCCCCTTCCCCCTCTCCCTTAGCCCCACTTCCATCCCCGCCCGTACCCCCATACTACAAACAAACGCGACTAAAATTAAGGTTACTTTGTTCAAGTTTCGTTTTCGAAACTAATGAACACAAAGTTTGCATAACAGGGTACAGCACGGAGATTTAAACTGAAATGTGAATCATGACAAGAAGTATTGTTTACAAGTGTGCATTAACACGAAATTTCGATACACAGTCTTATCCTTGATGTGAGCAGTACTTAACAAGGAAAAACGTTTCTTGTTTTGTTTCTGTTCATGTCAATCCGGTTCTGATGAGCGAATGTTTATACTGATATTATGTACATGCACATCATGTGCTGGGTTCATCATCGCTTGTCTTCAGTGGAAATTTCAAAGTGAAGTAAAAAACGTAAGTTCACAGCGCATTCCACACCTTCCATTTCTCCAAAATTCCCAGGCTACTAACATCATGACGGCATTGAAATTCCCAGGAGTTAAGAGCCGGAAATGGCAATTTATCTTCGAAACTCCAGTCTATCAATGTGTGCCCAGACACGGGGTATCAAATGTCTCCAATATGACTGTACTCTGGATTCTGTCCTTTGTCTGATTCTGACGGCTGCCGTCCAGAAATCATCAGCGTGTTGTATTCGTCATCGGCAGCTGGTGTTTGCGTCATATCCACCTGGCAACAGAGAATATCTCTAGTGTTCAACTCAGCGGAGAGAGTTAGACACACTTACTTACGCACATTTCGCACATTAGTTAGACACAGAGTTAGACACAGTTTCATTACAGTTAGGACACAGTTACTTTCATTACATTTAGACAGTTAGACACATGGTTACGTACATTCTGATTCAATTCTAGAAAATTATTTTTAAGAGTGAAATGTAAACAGCACGAAAGATGTTGGCCTAAGCTTTTATCCACATGTCACTGTGCCGAAAACGAGCAAGATATTAGTGCATCAAGTAGCTGGATTGTGCTGGTATGTAAATAAAAAAAAAAAACCTCGAGAAACAAACAAAACTGACTCCACTAATGGTGGGTGACGACGGGTGCTCGGGAGAAAACGCTCCGACGTTCTCGTAGTTGTATCTGACACCTCTTGCACTGGATCTGGCACCTGTGAAAGGAGGTGACGCGTAAAAGGTTTGCAGTTGCCACAACCAATGCAAAACGAACGATAACTGTAAGTAAAAACGTGGAAATAAAATAGACACTTATAAACAGCCGAACTTATCCACAGACAACATTAGGAGCTTTTGAGATAGGACCTCATAAAAAATGGGAGGGGAGGGATGGGGGGGGGGGGGGGGGGCTTTTGAGAAAACTGAATCAAAAACCTTGGGGTGGGGGGGTGGGGGGGGGGGGTAAATTAAGAGACTTTGGTTCATTTCTGTCCTTAAACCGCTGAGTTTCAAGACTGAATACAGCTTAAACCCATGCTAAAAACGACCATTTATATAACACCCAAGCAACACCGGCTTGATTTCCATGTCAGCTTTAGCAGAAAACAAGTTTTGTTTCAAAAACAAGTATTCAACAAACATATCTCAGACCTACACCATGCTGTAGGAATAATTTTTGTACCAACAGAAAGCTGCATTGTTTAGTTATACAAGTAACTCCACATGCTCAGAATCAACTTCCGCCCCCCGTCTAGAGGTCCATCACATTTTCTACAAGTGATGCCCTCTCTAGCACTAAAATTGCATACTATGCAAAACCTACCACCATCAGCGTCTGCAGATTTGCGTTTGGAGGTTCGCTTTGGTTTGACAGTCGGTTTGGCTTTCCTGGAGTCTGTGTTGACGTGTTCCGGGCCACGGTTTTCTTGTGTCTGCCTTGCAGAGCCGGTAGCAGAATGACGTGCTTTCGGACCTTTGTTGACTTGCGCATAAACATCACCATGCTGGGAGGTTGACGGAGAAACATCCAGTGTTTGGGTTCGATTCTTTTTGGCCGTCTTGTCAACAGCTGCGTAGACATCTGGTGGGCCGTTCGCGTCGCCTTGGTTGTCAGCAACAGTCGTGTAGTTGGCGTCTGCGCTGTGAGGTGGTTCTCGGCGGGTGTCAGAGATTGCTTGATAGCTGGAGCCGTCATCGTCATGTTCCTCCATGGTCTTGTTCTGTGAAGAAACCTTCCATGCCACTGCAACGGGTCTTGGTGAGGGAACGGGGTGCATGTTAGCTGCCGAGGCTTCATCCATTCCATAAATCACGTTGATGTGTTCCTCAAACTCTGTTTCAGCTGCAAGAATTAAACGATCCAGTATATTTATAAGATAAAAAGTGAGGCTTCGCAATGACAGTGCAGACTCGTGTATATAATAATGATACTTATATCGTCTTTGTCATTAATCAGACAGTATTCATATCGGTTTCTCGGAACCATCATTATAGTACATATTTCTAGTACCACTTGAACAATTGAAAATACAGAATGCAAAAAAAGCAGTGTTTTCTCGCTGGTTCAAAATTGGTCCCCAAACATCTATCACTATTAGACTAGGGGCGCCATTGTAGAAAAGGTGAGAAATTGCTGCATTAGCATACGTGTGATTGCATGTATTCCATGACCGCATTCACAGCGTAAGAATACAATACACAGTCTACAGTTTACATTAATGCCTGTATTTCACAAAATCACGATAGCCGGGATAGCTGAATGGTAGAGCATTGGATTTTCAATGCTCGGGTCGTGAGTTCGAATCCCGGCTGGAGCCATATGCTTGTGCTGGTCTGATTCTCGTTGCCCCGTGTTTGATATCAAGCGTACGTGGTGGAAAAGGACGTTAAACTCAACACATCCATCCCCGGCCCCACAAAATCCAGCGCACTCTATTCAACATTTCTCATTGAGCCCGTTTTCGAAACAAGTCCAAAAGTGTTTGTTTTGTTTGTTTGTTTGTTTTTTTTTTTTTTACTTCGCTTACCTTCTTCGTTTGGCGTGTTGCTTATTCCGTGGCTCTGATTGGAAGTCTCTGGAACTGACAATACGAAACTGTGACTAATTTGATTGGTAGTGCCCCGGTGTAACATTACAAACTTACTAACCAGGAGTTACTCCAGAGTAAGACAAAATCTAAAGAAATTCTGACTGCGCAAGAAAAACCTCGCACAACAGAAGTACTCCTTGGCTTGGGACTATAACAATAATAATAACAACAGAGTATAGTGTTCTCTAATATCTTGAACTGATTCTACGCGCCGCAGGCTGAACCTAACACGCACGCTCAAGTGAATTACGCGCATTCTCTTACACATTACGTGGTGCGAAGCGCAAGCTCAGCAATTCAAGATTTGGGTTTAGCATTGTATTTACTGTATTTTCAATTGGTTGAGCTGAACCCCCGACGATCGGCCTGAATAAACGGTGCAACGTAGGAGAAGGAAAAATGCTTTGCCCCGATTGTTACTCGAACCTGACCTTTCGCATTGTGACGAAGTCTCTTAACCACTAGACCACCGACCGCCCCGGAACAGTATCTCTCTGTCGTACGAGGGTTTCATACCGGAGAAAAGTCCGGACTAACACTGTTCAAAGAAATTCTAAGTCAAGCAAACAAGCGAGAGGCTCTGGTTTTAATTTTATCTGTTGGTCTCTGTGAATCCGTGTGCGTTTCTGTGGACGAAGGACACAGATACACAAGCCCTTAAAATGCGTATATATTCCTATTAGCCTCAGGCACCATGGTCCACCCCCCTAAAAATGCTTCAATCTACAAACAAAAAATTATCATGCACAGACCATTCACGGGCCACGCACCTGATAGGAGGTTAAAAAAAATGTGAATATCTCTTTTCCGCTCAGGGCCTCACTGGAGTAATGCACGTCTACTTTTCTCTTTAGGCCAGAGAGGCAGTTCGCACAAATCCGCTTGCCTCAAAATTAATGTGTCCCCACCTCTGTGCAAAAACGTTCAGCTTCACTGGCAGCTTGGCTCTTTTTGTGACCGCCTGGCATGCACCTTGACCTACATATCACGAAAATCACTACAGACTAGCACACTCGCCAAACAGGGTACCCAAAATATACACCAAACATGACCCCACGGTCAATTTGTGTCCTGTGCTTCCGTATACCCATGAGTCTGTAGATATTTCAGACAAACTGAGAAACGATGAGACTGTAGAAAGATCCTTGTACACGAGGTACTGTTCAAGAGTTCTGTAAATCGCTGCTCACCTTTTTTTCTCCTGGAGATGGCAACGAGAGTGACGATAACGATGACAATGAGGAGAGCCACAGCGCCACCTACACCACCAGCTATCGCCGCCAGAGGAACTGCCTCACTGGCTTCTGGTTCTGACAAAAGAAGCATAATTATGTGGTGGAAAAGGACGTTACAACCCTAAACACCCACCCACCCTGACAAAAGTTAACAATTAGATTTTTAAATACATGTTTTGTGTTTTTGTTTTTTTTTTCAAAATTTCATACATGGATTCACATAAACTCACACACAAATAAAACAAAACCATAACAGGTGTAATAAGATAAAGACACATAACTAATGAAAATATACCCGAAAGCAATTAACACACAAGCAAGACTAAAATAGGAAAGGCCAAGGCAAAACAGTACAACGAAGTAAATAATATAATTTCTTCTTTTTTCGGAGGGGAGGGGGTGGGGGGGGGTGGAGGCTTGCAAACATATTTTGCTTTGTGAATTAGCCACAAGTGTGGAAAGATTGCCGAAGGCAGTACGCTGGCACTAACCTAATAATTATCTGTGAAAACAAAACCGATTGCAAATAAAAGATTGCAGCCAGAGAAGAACATTTCAGGAGAATCTCACATATTACATTTGGGAATGGTGAATTTTCGTTATTCCCATGTATCTGTTGGGATCTCAATGATCTCTATGAAATATTTCACTTCGAGCCATTAAGTGTTTTTAGGGGAGTCGTGCAAACAATTTCAGGCATTTCATTTATCATCGTACAACCGAGTACTTAAACATTGGTGGGAATTTGTTTCTGGAAAAACATTTAAAACATTAAAGTTTAAAATGATAGATAGACCGACATAATAGGTTTGTAAACATGCTGCCTCCACAATGTGTCCTTATAATTACAATAGTAGAAACGTAGAAAGTTTAAATTCTACAACTTTACAAAAATATACCTCCTTTCACTATTCCATCAAGCTTGATGAAAACGTCAACGGAACCAAACGAGTTTCCAAGTTTCATACGATACAATCCGTTCTCTGCTTGGTCTTCATCACTGATGTTCATTGTGCAAAAGAAGATGAAGAGTTTGTCGTCACTAGGTTGACAATCAACCTGCAGGGCGGTTGAATGTTCACCAGTGTCGTTGGAGACATCAACGTCGGAGAAGACGGTGCCTAGAAACACCACGCTTTGCATACTGGGTGAAGGGAAGGCAGCAAGCGATATCTGTACAGTTTCTTGCTTGCTGAGGACAAGTGGGTTCGACTGGGATCCTTTGCCCTGGAGCGCGCCATCCAGTCTTGGAGCGCCTTGAGACAAAATACTACAACTTGTTATATACCTCTCTCTCTCTCTCTCTCTGAACACACACACACACACACACACACACACACACACACACACACACACACACACACACACACACACACACACACAATTATGTAAAAACATTGACTGCTCACATAAAACTCGGAGTGTGTATGCCACTGTCCTTTTAATCCACGTATGCGGTCCCAACGTCAACTGACAGGTATACACTCATTTTCACGCCGGACATTTCTTATCACCGAAGTTTAAAATTCTTAGAGTTCAAATTTTCAAAGACTGGTCATGTGTTGTAACATTTTAAGAACGAGATAAAGAACACTTGTAAGTTTTGTAGCTGGCACTTACCAATCTGAACGTTACCAACATATTGCTCTTGAATTCCTGGAAAGACCCGCAAACTGTACACGTAGCTTCCTTCCACAGTCGGAAGAGACTTTGTGAAAGAGCACTCTCCCCGATAGTACGGATGCCGAGAATTGTCATAGAAAGAAGTGATGGCCATAGGTAGTGTGTCATTTGTAGTCTGCACACACACACACACACACACACACACACACACACACACACACACACACACACACACACACACACACACACACGGTGACCATGAATATCGAAACATTCAATAGTATAATTTCTTTTGTCCCTCTAGATTTCTCCAGATTTCTATATTTCGTAAACGTGTAAACTATTTTCGCGGGATTAAATCACTACACGAGTAATCCTTTACGTTAGGGCGGATTCAGACAATCGGCAATGGTCACTTTTGTTTTGACACAATGTGCAAACAATGTTTTGCAGAGTAAGTCACCAGCACTCAGAAAGTACTTGACAAGTGATTCACACTTCCATGAAGCGCTGTGCAAACTCGAGATTCAAATATGCTGAATAGCTAAGAAGCTTTATATATTTCACTCGTTACAAACCGTACCTCCTTTCAAACTACAGAATGAAGTGCTAAGTGTGTTCTGCAGGGACCATGTATAATTAAATCCCAAAAGGCCAGCACGCAATGTTTAGAGACTTCTTTAAGTTCAGCCGACGAACGCTGAAACAAAACAACTTGGCATAACTGGCAGCAGTTATCAACAGCACAGTGCCATTGAAAATCGAAATGTCGGTTGTTCTTTTGACAAGCACGATTGATGTAAATTTTACCTGTCCATTGTGCCATTGATACCAAGTGCAGTCGTAGGCCCCGGTCGAGCTGTAAATCTTGGGGATGCGGCAATATCCGTTCACAGTCCATGTAGTTGCGTTTATCCGTACGGAACACGAGCTTTGATCAGGTGTGCCAGGGTCTGAATAATTAAAATAACGACTTTGATAATTATTTGTGTCGCGTTAGCCCATTAATCGCAGCAGCCTAAGCCATCATTATATCCCTGCTCTAGTCTTGACGCTGTTGAGAACTAAACGGGGCAAAGTTTTTGTTGTTGTTGTTGTTGTTGTTGATGTTGGGTTTTTTTTTGTTTGTTTGTTGTTGGGTGTATTTTTTGTTGGGGGGGGGGGGGGTAAACAGCTTTCATTAACAATTATTACATCTGATGGTAAGAAGGGACGGGGTTTTTATTCTCACGAATTCACGTGCACATTTCAATATCGTTTCAAAGTCCTGCTTCTTGTCAATGTATACACATGGAGGAAAATGCTTTCGGGAGCGACTTCCAATGCTCGGGTCGTGAGTTCGAATCCCGGCTGCGGCCAAATATTTGTGATGGCTTTTCCATCGTTGCCCCGTCTTTGATATCACCCTTACGTGGTGGAAAAGGACGTTAAACTCCCAAACACCAACATACCTTCCCGCTTTCGGGAGCTCTCAAAATCACGATCAGTCATTTTACAGATCAAAATTTAAACAAATGTTTGGCGGTTTTCAAAAAAGGCACATAGATTCCACAGATATTTGCTTTATTTACTGTAATGTTGTCTTTTCTGAGTGAGTGTTTTCAAAGCAATGTTGTGTTTGTTATATTAATATTTCAAGGTGGGACCCGTAATATTACACTGCTTCCTAGAATGACTGATCACCAAGTGCACAGGTCAACGATTCAATGTTCATTTATGAAACACACAGGCCTATCAAGGCCGATAGAATGTAAACAAAATGGGTGTGTAAGGAAAGGTAGATAAAAGAGTAGACCGGTAATGTAGCGACCACACACACACACACACACACACACACACACACACATTCGCACTCCATGTAAAACGCGGGCATTTTTCTGCAGGCTGGGCACAAATTGTACCAGTAAGATGCGGTCTACTTGTATAACTCGTTTTTTGTAACTTTCTTGTTTCAAGACATACTTAATAAAATGTTTAGGATATCAGTGACACGTTTTGGGGGGCTTAAATGATGTAAAACACACACAATTTGTGTACAGTACAGTTTTACATACTGCACAAATTGTACATGTAAGATGCGGGCTAGATTGCATAACTTCTTTGTTTGTGAATTTTATGTTTCAAAACATTTGTATCTAGACTGTGTGGAGTATACGTGAAATGTCTGTTGGCATAAAAAGCAGAAACATCCATACAGTGAGGTACATTACAATTTAAAAGATAAGCTCAAATTGTACATGTAAGATGCGGGCATTTGATGAGCACAAATTGTACATGTAAGATGCGGGCATACGATGAGCACAAATTGTACATGTAAAATGCAGTCATATGATGAGCACAAATTGTACATGTAAATGCAGTCATACCATAAGCACAAATTGTACATGTAAAACGCAGTCATGCATAAAGCGCAAATTTCATTTGTAAATCGTGGGCATGTCTGAAGAGCACACAAGATGTCTAGATGTAAAATGCGGGGGGTTGCCACAACTGGAACGGAAAAATGGCACACAGCAACGCATTGTTGATTTAGATGAAATGAAACTCAGAAATGGATACTCTCTCTCTCTCTCTCTGGGAGCTGGAATAGCAGAATAGTATAGCGTTGGACTCTCAATGCTCGGGTTGTGAGTTCGAATCCCGGCTTGGGCCAAATATTTCTGCTGGCCTTTTTCTCGTTGCCCTGTCTTTGATATCAAACTGGTGGAAAAGGACGCTAAACTCCCAAACACCCCAACTCTCTCTCTCTCTCCCTCTCTCAACGGTTTTACCTCGATCAGGTAAGTAACAACACGACCAATTTCTGCCGTCACTAGGTATGAAGACTTGATTTGCAGTAGCAGTCTATTACTGGATAATTAGCACCCCCACCCCTCCCCTCCC
Organism: Batillaria attramentaria; assembly: GCA_018292915.2. NCBI lineage: Eukaryota > Metazoa > Mollusca > Gastropoda > Batillariidae > Batillaria > Batillaria attramentaria. The sequence continues at coordinate 1,419,662 of JACVVK020000058.1, forward strand.
GGAACGGCGCCAGTAAGTGGACACATACCTATGTTTCACATGGTGTCTTTGTGGATGGTTATGTCCGCGTTGTAGTATATTTCTTATTTAAGCACATGTTTGAAGGGTAACTGGGGTACTTTTGTTAACTTGAGACTTCTGTGTTAGTCATTTGTCAAAGTAGCTAAGTAATTAAGTCTTTAGTAACTGCGTGTGAATTCAGTGTATTGATTGAGTGAGTGTTTAGTTGTCTGATTCTATTTGTGTATAAAGGTCAAAAAGGAACCGCTATTTACCTGTGTGTAGGAAAGGGAGTGAATGACGTTTTGCATGCGTGCCTTTCTGACTGTCTGTGATGTGAAAGGGGAGTGAAAGTTGTGAGGCCACCTTACGTAGTTACGGGGGGGGGGGGGGGGTGGTGGAGGAGGCGGGGGGGGGGGTGGAGGAGGCGGGGGGGGGGGAGGAGGTGAGGGTAGAGACGGGGGGGGGGGGAGGAGGCGGGGGGGGGGGGAATGTGTGACAGTAGAAGGTGGCCACGCTAACGTTTTAAGCGTTAACTATAAAACTGATTAAGCAGCTGAGTTCACCATAGGCAACCTCAGAGGGAGAGAGAGGGTGGGGGTGGGGGGCATTCTCGTCACTAACCCTAGTCACGTGGCTAAGAGGTCGGGGTCGTACCTTTAGCCACAGGTCCAAACTATGTGTTCCTGGGTGAGTGAAAACTGTGATAGCGAGAGGTTAGTAATTGTAACCGTTATGTGCCTATACCCCAATAACATTGGGGGCAAATTACTTTCCGCGGATGGCGAGTGGCGCTAAAAATGGCTAGAGGCTAAAAATCGTTTTCGCAGAAATAACCTTGGTTTCGACTTTATCACCAGAGACCACGCCACTATCTCTCCATGTATGTCGTGGACAACCGAGACAAAAAAAAAAAAAGAATGGCTGTGAAGGCTTGCCTGTCAGCCTCCAGCCAGTCTGGGACCTGAGAGACAGACACTCACTGAAGACCGCAGACTTCCTCAGGCCACACCAAGCACTTGCCGATAGGCAGTGAGAATCCTGGCCGACGCAATCGTCAGATCAGATCTGACAAAATGGTTGTACATGTACATTAATACCTAAGAGCGAAAGGACACCCCAGTGATGATCCAAAGGCTAAAGCACGGATGACAGAACAGACTGAGGCACTGAAAAACAACTCAGACCAGACATCTGAAACCTAAGCAGAGAACCTCTGACAACCCCTAGACAACACGTGATGTGTCACGTTGTCAATACGCAATCAAACATGGCGAGGAAAAATCGTCCGCTAGCCTCTCGAATGGAACGAAACCCTTGCTGCGACTTATTCACATGCACAGTCAGTGTTACTGCCAGAGTATGCTTGCCGCCGTAAACGCTACGTTATTCTTGACCATTAAACTCCCAAACACCCACACACCCTTACTTTTGACCAAATTAGACTTTTTTGTGGTTTTACCATTGTTCTTAGTCGCCACAAATTTGCCATTCCTTACCGGTTCTGTAGAGGCATGGACGCCAAGCCAAGAGCTATCATTGGCTTGGTGCCCGAGTTATCTGGTCACCATAAGGCGACCCATAATCCCTTTATCCGTCAAGGCCAAGTTACCAGCTTGTCACCTGGTCGCGTGAAGCGCGAGGACCACGTCAAGGAGAGTCCTCCAATTGTGTGAGGCACGTGCGATTGCCGGTTCAAAGTAGAGGACGGACTGAAGAGGTGAACCATGATAATCACGAACCCGCAATGACTGAAACAGAATGTTCTTAGCTGTGCCCCACACCCCCACCCAACACTGTTAAAGATCTAAGCTCCCAACAAAAAGCTTTCCGACGTGCGAAATTTTTTTACAGGGGGTGGGGGTGGGTGTTTGGGGATTTAACGTCCTTTTCCACCACATACGGGTGATATCAAAGACGGGGCAACGATGAAAAAGCCAGTACAAATATTTGGCCCCAGCCGGGATACGAACTCACGACCCGAGCATCATAAGTCCAACGCTCTACCATTCGGCCACCCCGGCTCCCCAACTCTGTCACACCCACGGTCAGTTGCAGAGTTCACACAGTGTCCAGAAACCGGCCGCGACAAAACCGTGCTGAAAAACTGCCCCCACTTCCTATTGGAGTCCGTCAATGCGTGCACATCTGAAAGTATAGTAGCACCCTTAGCCTTATTGCGGCAATTTTGAAAAAAATCTCCCCCCCCCTCCCCTACCTCAAGCAGCTGCGTCTACAGGACCGTACCCTCCTCATATCCATAGAGTACGACCACCAGTGAAACGTTCGGACTATGACGTGTTGCTGAGACGTGGGAACGAGGACAGGCGGGTCATCGTAAATCTAATCAGACAATACTTAGGCTGCTGATCGTGCGACCAGGAATCATCCTTGTAAAGTGTGAGACAAATCAAAATTGTAATTCCTAAAGACATTACTGACTGTAGGATTTCCGCATCGGACTAAGGCTGGATTCCAGCTTTGCTATTTTTGTTTTATGTTACGCAGTATTCATATATGTTTGTAATCATTGTTTATGGGCGGATGCCTGAAGAGCATTAAATGTCTGAGTCTGAGTCTCTCTCTCTCTCTCTTGTGCACTCTCTCTCTCTCTCTCTCCCGTGGGATTAAGTCAAACCACTGTAGCATGCTGTGTCTTATCGTGGCAAGTTTTAAAAAATGCCCCCCCCCCCCCCCGGGTCATATACGAAATAGACGAAGACATCCCCACAAGATATACGATTGTTATTGTCAAAGTCAGGCACAATTGTGTCTTGTTCCGTTCGATTTTGGCATGGCAAATATGGTCTACGCAATCTGCACTGGTCAGTGGCTATTAACTGCACAAAAGAAACCAGATTAAGACCTACATCATTGTAGAATCTTACATAACATTTATCCCACGAACATTTTGCGGCAGAAAATGGGACTGAAAAACGCTAATAAATGTGATTTCTTTATTAATGAAGCTGATTCCGGGGCAGACGGCATTCAGTCCGTGTTGGTAACCCGGCACAGAAGTTTACTCAGTGTACGTAACCGACTAAAAGATGCTGAATCTGGTGCGGACATAATTATATTCCGTGTCGGTATCCCACTAATTGAAGATGAATCCAGTGCAGACATTCAGTCGGGTATCAACACGGACTGAATGTCTGCACCAGATTCAGCTTGATTTAGTGGGATACCCGTGTTGATACCCGACTAAATGAAGCTGATTCCGATGCAAACATTCATTGCGTGTTAACAGCCGACGAAATGAAGCTGATTCCCATGCAGACATACCCGACTAAATGAAGCTGATTCTGATGCAGTCATTCATTGCGTGTTGATACCTAGTAAATGAAGCTGAATCCGGTGCAGACCTTTATCCCGCGTCAGTATCCCACTAAATGAAGCTGAATCCGGCGCAGACATTCACTCCGTGTTCGTATCCCACTAAATGAAGCTGAATCCTGGGGCAGACATTCGCTCTGTGTTCAAATCCGACTAAATGAAGCTGAATCCGGTGCAGACCTTTATCCCGTGTCGGTATCCCACTAAATGCAGCTGATTCCGATGCAGAGAATTCATTGCGTGTTGATACCCGACTAAATGAAACTGATTCCGATGCAGACATTCATTGCGTGTTAATGCCCGACTAAATGAAGCTGATTCCGATGCCGGCAGACATTTATAGCGTGTCCGACGATATCCGTATACACGAAGCTGATTCCGCCGATGCAGACATTCACTGCGTATTAATACCAGACTGAATGAAACTGGTTCCGAGGCTGACTCAGACTGACATTTATTCCGTGTTAATACACGTAAAACTAAATCTATTTTCAATGCTGGCATTTTTTTTTCCTGACCTAAATAAGTGTCCACGCGGCCGAAATAAATATCATCACCAAAAATAAGCTTCACTAAATGGGATCGGATGTATCGTAGACGCTGACTGAACACGTGCCTTGATGATGCTGAACTTGATCAGTTGACAAGGCTTTTACCGGGAATGCACGTCTGGGCTTGAGCGCTTTATATTTGACTGAACATGGCACTAGAGAACGGGTGAGCCGTATTCGCGCACACACGGCATTTCCCGTACCGTGAGTAATGCAATGCGACAAATCATGAATACAAGTAATGTGTGCCCTCTCGAATGTTTGGACCGGTTTTAAGAATTTCAATTGCTTGTTGATACCTGACTAAATGAAGCTGATTCCGATGCAGACATTCATTGCGTGTTAACAGCCGACGAAATGAAGCTGATTCCGATGTTGACAGTCATTGCGTGTTAACAGCCGACTAAATGAAGCTAATTCCGATGCAGACATTCATTGCGTGTTGATACCCGACTAAATGAGACTGATTCCGATGCAGACATTCATTGCGTGTTGATACCCGACTAAATGAGACTGATTCCGATGCAGACATCATTGCGTGTTGATACCCAGTAAATGAAGCTGAATCCGGTGCAGACATTCGCTCCGTGTTCGAATCCCACTAAATGAAGCTGAATCCGGTGCAGACCTTTATCCCGTGTCGGTACCCCACTTAATGAAGCTGAATCCGGCGCAGACATTCACTCCGTGGTCGTATCCCACTAAATGAAGCTGAATCCGGCGCAGACATTCACTCCGTGGTCGTATCCCACTAAATGAAGCTGAATCCGGCGCAGACATTCACTACGTGTTCGTATCCCACTAAATGAAGCTCAATCCGGCGCAGACATTCACTCCGCGTTCGTATCCCACTAAATGAAGCTGAATCCGGTGCAGACTTTTATCCCGTGTCGGTATCCCACTCATTGAAGCTGAATCCGGTGCAGACATTCGCTCCGTGTTCGAATCCCACTAAATGAAGCTGAATCCGGTGCAGACCTTTATCCGGTATCGGTATCCAACTAAATGCTGAAGCTGAATCTGGCGCAGACATTCGCTCCGTGTTCGAATCCCACTAATGAAGCTGAATCCGGTGCAGACCTTTATCCCGTGTCGGTATCCAACTAAATGAAGCTAAATCCGGTGCAGACATTCGCTCCGTGTTCGAATCCCACTAAATGAAGCTGAATCCGGTGCAGACCTTTATCCCGTATCAGTATCCAACTAAATGCTGAAGCTGAATCTGGCGCAGACATTCGCTCCGTGTTCGAATCCCACTAATGAAGCTGTATCCGGTGCAGACCTTTATCCCGTGTCGGTATCCAACTAAATGAAGCTGAATCCGGTGCAGACATTCACTCCGTGTTTATACCCGACTAAATGAAACTGATTCCGATGCAAACATTCATTGTTGCGTATTGATACCCGACTAAATGAAGCAGATTCCGATGTAGACATCCATTGCGTGGTGATACCCGACTAAATGAAGCTGAATCCGATGCAGACATTCATTGCGTGTTGATACCCGACTAAATGAAGCCGATTCCGATGCAGACATTCATTGCGTGTTGATACCCGACTAGATGAAGCCGATTCCGATGCAGACATTCATTGCGTGTTGATACCCGACTAAATGAAGCTGATTCCGATGCAGACATTCATTGCGTGTCGGTATCCCAATAAATGAAGCTGAATCCGGTGCAGACCTTTATCCCGTGTCGGCATCCCACTAAATGAAGCTGATTCCGATGCAGACATTCATTGCGTGTTAATACCCGATTAAATGAAGGTGATTCCGATGCAGATATTCATTGCGTGTTAATACCCGACTAAATGAAGCTGATTCCGATGCAAACATTCATTGCGTGTTGATACCAGACTAAATGAAGCTGATTCCGATGCCGACATCCACTGCGTGTTGATACCTGACTAAATGAAGCCGATTCCGATGCAGACATTCATTGCGTGTTGATACCCGATTAAATGAAGGTGATTCCGAAGCCGGCAGACATTTATAGCGTGTCCGGCGATATCCGTCTAAACGAAGCTGATTCCGCCGACGCAGACATTCACTGCGTATTGAAACCCGACTAAATGAAACTGATTCCGAGGCCGATGCAGACTGACATTTATTCCGTGTTAATACACGTAAAACTAAATCTATTTTCAATGCTGGCATTTTTTTTTTCCTGTCCTAAATAAGTGTCCACACGGCCGGAATAAATATTATCACCAAAAAATAAGCTTCACTAAATGGGATCGGATGTAACGTAGACACTCACTGAATACGTGCCTTGATAATACTGAACTTGACCAGTTGACAAGGCTTTTACCGGGAATGCGCGTCTGGGATTGAGCGCTTTATATTTGACTGAACATGACACTAGAGAACGGGTGAGCCGTATTCACGCACACACGGCATTTCCCGTACCGTGAGTAATGCAATGCGACAAATCATGAATACAAGTAATGTGTGCCCTCTCGAATGTTTGGACCGGTTTTAAGAATTTCAATCGCTTGTTGATACCTGACTAAATGAAGCTGATTCCGATGCAGACATTCATTGCGTGTTAACAGCCGACGAAATGAAGCTGATTCCGATGTTGACAGTCATTGCGTGTTAACAGCCGACGAAATGAAGCTGATTCCGATGCAGACATTCATTGCGTGTTAACAGCAGACGAAATGAAGCTGATTCCGATGTTGACAGTCATTGCGTGTTAACAGCCGACGAAATGAAGCTGATTCCGATGCAGACATTCATTGCGTCTTAACAGCAGACGAAATGAAGCTGATTCCGATGCAAACATTCATTGCGTGTTGATACCCAGTAAATGAAGCTGAATCCAGTGCAGACCTTTATCCCGTGTCGGTATCCCACTAAATGAAGCTGAATCCGGCGCAGACATTGACTCCGTGTTCGTATCCCACTAAATGAGGCTGTATCTGGTGCAGACCTTCATCCCGTGTCGGTATTCCACTAAATGAAGCTGAATCCGGTGCAGACATTCACTCCATGTTGATACCCGACTAAATGAAGCTGATTCCGATGCAAACATTCATTGCGTGTTGATACCAGACTAAATGAAGCTGATTCCGATGCGACATCCATTGCGTGTTGATACCAGAAATAGCTGATTCCGGTGCAGACCTTTATGCGTGTCACCACGAAATGAAGCTGATTCCGTGCAGACATTCATTGCGTGTTAACCAACGAAATGAAGCTGATTCCGATGCAGACAGTCATTGCGTGTTAACCCACGAAATGAAGCTGATTCCGATGCAGACATTCATTGCGTTAACAGCAGACGAAATGAAGCTGATTCCGATGCAAACATTCATTGCGTGTTGATACCCAGTAAATGAAGCTGAATCCAGTGCAGACCTTTATCCCGTGTCGGTATCCCACTAAATGAAGCTGAATCCGGCGCAGACATTGACTCCGTGTTCGTATCCCACTAAATGAGGCTGTATCTGGTGCAGACCTTCATCCCGTGTCGGTATTCCACTAAATGAAGCTGAATCCGGTGCAGACATTCACTCCATGTTGATACCCGACTAAATGAAGCTGATTCCGATGCAAACATTCATTGCGTGTTGATACCAGACTAAATGAAGCTGATTCCGATGCCGACATCCATTGCGTGTTGATACCCAGTAAATTATGCTGAATCCGGTGCAGACCTTTATCCCGTGTCGGTATCCCACTAAATGAAGCTGAATCCCGTGCAGACATTCAGTCCGTGTTGATACCCACTAAATGAAGCCGATTCCGATGTAGACATTCATTGCGTGGTGATACCCGACTAAATGAAGCTGATTTCGATGCAGACATTCATTGCGTGTTGATACCCGATTAAATGAAGCTGATTCCGATGCAGACATTTATTGCGTGTCGGTATCCCACTAAATGAAGCTGAATCCGGCGCAGACATTCACTCCGTGTTCGTATCCCAAGGGTGAGCCGTATTCACGCACACACAGCATTTCCCGTACCGTAAGTAATGCAATACGACAAATCATGCGTACAAGTAATGTGTGCCCTCTCGAATGTTTGGACCGGTTTTAAGAATTTCATTGCGTGTTGATACCGACTAAATGAAGCTGATTCCGAAGCAGACATTCATTGCGTGTTAACAGCCGACGAAATGAAGCTGATTCCGATGCAGACATTCATTGCGTGTTAACAGCCGACGAAATGATACCGATTCCGATGCAGACATTCAATGCGTCTTAATACCCGACTAAATGAAGCTGATTCCGATGCAAACATTCATTGCGTGTTGATACCCAGTAAATGAAGCTGAATCCAGTGCAGACCTTTATCCCGTGTCGGTATCCCACTAAATGAAGCTGAATCCGGTGCAGACCTTTATCCCGTGTCGGTATCCCACTAAATGAAGCTGAATCCGGCGCAGACATTCACTCCGCGTTCGTATCCCGCTAAATGAAGCTGAATCCGGCGCAGACATTCGCTCCGTGTTCGAATCCCAGTAAATGAAGCGGAATCCGGTGCAGACCTTCATCCCGTGTCGGTATTCCACTAAATGAAGCTGAATCCGGTGCAGACCTTTATCCCGTGTCGGTATACCACCAAATGAAGCTGAATCCGGTGCACACATTCACTCCGTGTTGATACCCGACTAAATGAAGCTGATTCCGATGCCGACATCCATTGCGTGTTGATACCCGACTAAATGAAGCCGATTCCGATGCAGACATTCATTGCGTGTTGATACCCGAATAAATGAAGCCGATTCCGATGCAGACATTCATTGCGTGTTGATACCCGACTAAATGAAGCTGATTCCGGTGCAGACATCCATTGCGTGTTGATACCCGACTAAATGAAGCCGATTCCGATGCAGACATCCATTGCGTGTTGATACCCGACTAAATGAAGCTGATTCCGATGCAGACATTCATTGCGTGTTGATACCCGACTAAATGAAGCTGATTCCGATACAGACATTGATTCCGTGTTAATACACGTAAAACTAAATCTATTTTCAATGCTGGCATTTTTTTCCTGTCCTAAATACGTGTTCACGCGGCCGGAATAAATATTATCACCAAAAATAAGCTTTACTAAATGGGATCGGATGTAACGTAGACACTGACGACACTGACACGTGCCTTGATGATGCTGAACTTGATCAGCTGACAAGGCTTTTACCGGGAATGCGCGTCTGGGCTTAAGCGCTTTATTTTTGACTGAACATGGCACTAGAGAACGTGTTAACAGCCGACGAAATGAAGCTGATTTCGATGCAGACATTCATTGCGTGTAATACCCGACTAAATGAAGCTGTTTCCGATGCAGACATTCATTGCGTGTTGATACCCAGTAAATTATGCTGAATCCGGTGCAGACCTTTATCCCGTGTCGGTATCCCACTAAATGAAGCTGAATCCGGCGCAGACATTCACTCCGTGTCGGCATCCCACTAAATGAAGCTGAATCCGGCGCAGACATTCGCTCCGTGTTCGATTCCCACTAAATGAAGCTGAATCAGGCGCAGACCTTTATTTCGTGTCAGTATCCCACTAAATGAAGCTGTATCCGGCGCAGACATTCGCTTCGTGTTCGAATCCCACTAAATGAAGCTGAATCTGGTGGACACCTTTATCCCGTGTCGGTATCCCACTAAATGAAACTGAATTCGGTGCAGACCTTTATCCCGTGTCGGTATCCCACTGGATGAAGCTGAATCCCGTGCAGACATTCACTCCGTGTTGATACCCGATTAAATGAAGCTGATTCCGATGCAGACATTCATTGCGTGTCGGTATCCCACTAAATGAAGCTGAATCCGGTGCAGACCTTTATCCCGTGTGAATAAAACAAAAAGAAATGCAAATGTTTTACATTTAGGATCATCGCTACCATTCGCATACATGTTAAAATCTGTGGGTGTATATAAAGCAAACAAAGCAAGGTCAAACACAACAAGCAATCAGCCAATCACAAAAATGCTTGCATCCAAACTCGCACTTATGTATTCCTGTCTGTCATTGGTGTTGAATCACCGAAAACCCTAAATTTCGATTGGGGGTCTTGGGAGCCGCTGGGGGGAAAACCGCGGTAGGCCTATATCCAGCGTTGAAACATTGGCTACCACCGCATGGGTAAAAAAATAATCAGTAAAGTATTTACAATCCTGCGAATATTTGGTCAGGTGCGCCAGCCAAACCAGCCCTTTCTGTCTCTCTCCCTCTTCTTTCTCTTCATCTTCCTCCCTGTCCTTCTCGTCTATCTCTATTATTATAAAACAACAGCTACTGTCTGTCTGTGCGCGATAAAACCTCACACAGCGATCAGACTTAGTGGCTGTTCACGGGTATTGAGGTCGACCCCTGACACGGACGGAAATAAATCTTGGAAAATCGGAGTTTCACATCCTCTCCCCCACGTATCGCAAAACAGTTAGAACAGAGGACACCTTTTGGTCCTGAGTATCTCGTGTGTGCACGAGCAGCACTCACAACAAAAACAAAGAAATCAGTTAGTGCTGCAGTCGTTTCTATGGACTATTTTCTTCACCATCCAAGAATTAAAGGCGCTAACTGAGGGCTGATTCAGGAAATGTTCCGTTTCAAAAGCATTTCACATTCACCAGTGCTAGTCCATATTTTTCCCTGCAAAATCTTCTTCCAAACATTTTTGAAAACATTTTCCACATTTGGCTTTCTTTCATAGCTTTGAGTCAAATAAAGTTGTAACTATGCAGTTTCAACGAACTTCAAACGGAACAGTTGTCATTCACTTTGATGTCATGTAAACATGTTTATCACAATTGTCATGCCTGTTGAATCACCACAAAAACGGAAGCATCAAGAGCCGTCAGTTGTTGGGGTTTTTTGTTTGTTTGCTTGCTTTTTTGCACTAAGTTAATTGTAAAATGGATACTGACCACAGTTCGTGCACTTGTCGTGAAGGGAAAAACTGTTTTTGTTGGTTTGTTGTTTGTTTTTGCGGGAAAAAAAAGTTTTCCGAGAAAAAGTCGGAACGAAAGATTTTTTTTTCGCGAAAAAAGTCAGTTTTTCCTCAAGAATTTTTTTCACGAAAAATTCAAATATTTTGCGAAATAGACAATCGCCGTTTTTCGCGGAAAAAAATGACGTTTTTGCGACAATTTTTCCTTTTTCGCGAAACAACTGTTTTGTCGTGAAAAAAATTGTTTTTGTCACGAAGGAAAAAAAAAACCCAAAAAACACCACTGTTTCTTTACGAAAAAAAAATGCATCTTGTCATCTAATCTTTCTCCAGTCATAGCGTATTCCTTGTCTAGATCTCCGGTCCAGCAGAAGCTTCTTGAATCGTCTGATTCATTATAAAATGTAGCAGCTGGTGTGTGGGCACTTCAGTCAGTGCACACGTACTAGAAGTTAAGAAGATTAGAATAAACACTCGGGAAGCTTCATGTTGCGCGACTACACGAGACACCATGCTGGTGTGAACAGACTTAGCTGTGCTTGGTCGGTTTCGAATTTACCTTGCAAACTTGCATCTCCTTCAAAGCGTTAGCATGTTTGTGTCTTCTTCGGGGAGCCGTGGTGGCCGAATGGTAGAGCGTTGAACTTCTAATAATTATTTGTGCTGGCTTTTTCATTGTTGCCCGGTCTTTGTTATCACCCGTATGTGATGGAAAAGGACGTTAAACCCCAAAACACCCACCCACCCACCCTTGTATGTGTCTTCATTTCTTGAGTGAATTGACATTGCCTTGCTTGCATAAAAAGACGCACCTTATTCTGTCGGCTCCGTGATCTCCCGGCGTACAAACTCCTTCGTCTGCTATGTGCAGCCGGTCACGGCTGTCAGTTTTTAGTACGATAAACGTTCAAAATATTCCATAAAGTGGCCCCCGAAAAGGATTATATTATAAAAGCATTTACACCCCATCAAGCTGTTGGTATTCCGACCCTTTTTTAATATCCAGGGTTGATTTGCATCTTGGATCAAAATACTCGTCCGGTATACAACAGCTTGATGTGAAATAACAGCTAAATAGTAAATATAAAACATGTCAAATCTTTACTGGGTTCCCAGCAAAAGGCATTGCCCGGTTTAAACTGAACATAATTATTGTATTTAGCCGGTTATTTGGTCTCCTCCGTCTCTTATGCGTTGGAGCCGCTAAAACAGTTAACTGGTTTCCAGTATGGCTGGCTCGTCCCGCCAAGAAGGGGGGCCACGCTTAATTGTTGTCGGGTAGTCGCCGCGGCTTTGCTCTCTCGTCTCACTTGGCTGGTAGCAGGGGACTTGGAGCTCCGCCCATTTCCTTTTGATCTCATCGTCTGACAGCCGCCAAATCCCTTCGCCTCTTACAGCTCCGCCCATTTCCTTTTGATCTCATCGTCTGACAGCCGCCAAGTCCCTTCGTTACAGCCGACCCAAGCACGGTGGCACAGGAATTGATGCTCCGCCCCTTTTTAGCAGTGCTTTTGATCTGATCGGGCCCAGTGTATACGCTGGGTGCTCTCTCTCTCTCTCTGGTAAAGCACGGTGAAAGCAGAGAGAGAGAGAACGAGAGCACTCTTCTAACCACTAGGCCGCCTATACTCCCAGGTGCCCCATGATCAAGGCCGAGTAGCCAGCTTGACACCTTGTCGCGTGGAACATGAGGACCACGTTCTAAATGCAAGGAGGGTCGGTCAATAGTGTTACGCACGTGAGAATGTTCGCAGTCGTGCGAGGAAAAGATGAACCATTTACATCGGGGGGGGGGGGGGGGGGGGAATAAAATATTCTTAGTTCTGTTCCACACACCAACCCAATACTGTTAATTTTTTTTTTTAAATGGTGAACCGCTGTCTGTGCAGTTACAGTTTCCATTTAATATCTTTTCTCTCTCTCTCTCTCTCTCTCTCTCTCTTATTGATAAATGAGATTTTAGGATTAATTTCGTCTGCCGTTGCAATACGGTAACACTGTGTTTGTTTCACCCTGAGCGATACTACGGTGTGTTAAAACTATACAGCAAGCAGGGTTGGGGTGGGGGGGAAGATGGTGTGACAGCAGACAACGACACTGTTTATAATTAAGCGTGAACAATCACACCGATCAAGCAATCCGCTACTGACGACCGCCACAGAGAGAGAGAGAGAGAGAGAAACGAGAGAGAAGGCACTCTCCTCAGCTATACTCCCATTCATTATCCGCACGTACCCAATGATCAAGCCCGCCGAGTAGCCAGCTTGACACCTTGTCGCGTGGAACATGAGGACCACGTTCTAAATGCAAGGAGGGTCGGTCAATAGTGTTACGCACGTGAGAATGTTCGAAGTCGTGCGAGGAAGAGATGAACCATTAAAATCATGGAAAAAATTAAAAAGGAAATGTTCTTAGTTCTGTTCCGCACACCAACCCAACACTGTTAATTTTTTTTTTTTATTGTGAACCGTCGTCTGTGCAGTTTCCATTTAATCTCTCTCTCTCTCTCTCTTATTGATTAATTAGATTTTAGGATTAATTTCGTCTGCCGTTGCAATACGGTTACACTGTGTTTCACCTGATCGATACTAGTATACTAGTAGCTCAGCTTGTTTATGCTCATTGAGTGTTATATAAATTTCCGTCCTGCAATGATTTTTTCGCTGATAATAAACATGTGCATGCACACGTTAACCACAAAATGATAAGCGTCTGACGGCACAGCTTGTACGATTTATTATTATGAAATGCGCATCGTAAACATGCAAATAATTAAAAAGAATTTGGCAAACGATGAAAGACGGACGAAACAACAACAACAAAGGAAGGGAAGAATGGAAGGAAAAAATTCCTTCTTAAACAGTTTAGGCGCCATGGCGTACGAGCAGCTGTGACCGTTGAAAGCATGGACTAAACAAATATATATATATCTCTCTGAAACACCTTGGTATCAAGGTTCTGGTAACTTGGCGGGGGGGGGGGGGGGTGCTGAGGTGGTAACTGACCAAAGAAGCAAACATTGTACACAAAACCTCACCTCGCATCTGAGTTTTCTCCACTTTCTTGATGTGTATCGCACTGTTTGTTTAAATACCCTTAAGTCGTTACCTTCATAGCTACGAATCTTTAATTAAATTCTTTCCTTAACTGTTTGGTGCGTGACAACTTTGGCGCTTCTTGTTTAACAAAACAAAACAAAAACAAAACAAAAAAACCCAAAAAATAACTCTTTGTGGATTAATACTTCTGAGAACACTTCGCCACGGACGCCGCTCGCGGTCATGTATCGCAGTGGTGTGAAACGTCCAATACCCCGCAGCAGACACCCCGAAGACGGGACACGCTGGCGGCGTCAGCGGGCATATATCACGTAGACCTGATTAGTTTTTACCAAGCGGGCCCAGTCACAACAAAAAGAAATGGATACTGGGTGCTCTCTCTTCTCTCTCTCTGGTAATTAAAACGTACCCGGTTTAGCTCGATTATCAGCTAATCAAAAAAAGTAACTAAGGTAAAGAATCCCTGACCCATTTCTATCGGCACCAGTCTCGAAAGGTGTGAAGACTTGCCTTGGCCCTGAATAGCTGCGCCACGCCATGGATCAATAGTCTATAATTAGTTAATCAGCAAACACCCGCCTCCCAGCCCTTAAGGCATTAGTGGGTGGACACGTGCCTATGTTTCACATGATGTCCTTACTAACCATATTTTTCTTTTCTCATTTCAATACATGACTACCACAGACGCATATTCATCATTTCAGATGAACTCTTCCTCGAACATCCTCACCATTTGGACCGATTCGACTCCGACTTCAGCAACGGGAGCGTTGCCTTCACGTGGTTCAATGCATTTTTTTAGGTTGTCCCCCACCACTCTTGTGGAGGAACGTTAATACACAATTTTAGGAAGAAAACAACAAGTTTTCAGGCAGTTCCCTCCCGTTCTTGAACTGTTTTGAGCGGTTCCATTGTACCAATGAACTGTTTACTTTGTAAAACTGAATCTGTTTGTGTAACAGATCAAAGATACATCTAATCAAATAGGCTCCCTATCGTCTATTGGCGCTTGCAGCAGAATTATTACAATGTCTCCTATAATCCCATTATCCACGCGTGCCCCATAGCCAAGGCACAGTAGACACGGGACTGAGCTTATTGGTGTGCGTTGATTTAGTTATGGAAATATCTAGCCCCCAATATTTGAAATATGCAATTCTGAATTTAGAAACTTAAGCGTTGAGCCGAAAATGTCAACACGTGGTTGTGATTTATGTCAAGTGTGCGCGACAGAATGTGTGTGTGTGTGTGTGTTTAATGTGAGGATTAAATTTTGTTTTCAGTGCCTTGGGCGAATTCAAGAAATTACGTAAAGCTCCTGAACAATACCCAGTTATTATATCCCATTCTCCTATTTTCCATTGGTTAATAAACATCTGCCCTCCAGGAAGACACAATGCCCCCCCCCCCCCCACCGCAAACAACAACAAAACATCAACCAACCAAAAAAAAAAAAAAAAAACCAACAACCCCAAAACAAACAAAACTAAAAACACACCCCAAAACTACAACAAAGAAAATTATAAAAACACCAAAAAGAAACACACAAACAAACAAACAAACAAAACATTATACAAACAAACATAACAATTGCCTTTATTACGAACTGTGGAGAAAACGAACTTTACAAAGACTATGGATACGCTTTTAATATTTCAAACGTTACGCGCTGTCTCAAGAAAAAAAAAATCATGCTCAGCTATTTTGAATAGTCCAGTGTTCGAAACTGTGTCCGTGAAATTGATCACCACTTCACCCCATAACGACCACAATGAATGCCGCTACACCCAAGTCAGAGAAGAATTTGTTTCGAAATAGCCAACTTGCGCGTAAAACTGGAAACTTTTTCAAGCACAGACTTTTATGTCTGCCTAAATACTGCACTTTTATTTTTATTTTTTGGACGGAATTTAGATATCAGCGTAACCTGAAGTGGAGAGGTTGAAACGCCTCTTCCCGCCAGCTGACATAAAACCCAGTAGATCTGCGACTCAATGGAAAATGTGTGCAGTTGAAACCCTAGGGAAAAGTTTGTGCTGGCTTATTCATCGTTGCTCCGTCTTTGATATAACCAGTGTGTGGTGGAAAAGGACGTTAAACCCCAAACACCCACACCCCACCCACTCGTCTGCTTCAGAATGATGCCACTTGTGGATTGTAGTGTAGTGGAGAGTAGTGGAAAATAAGGTTTAAAGGAACAGCTACTGGATTTGGTGAAATGGGTGATAAGGGAAGTAGCAAACGCGAAAATTTATCTGATGGCTTTAAGCCGGCATGGAACGGCCGCAGTAGTGTAGAGAAATGCATGCTGAATGTCACGATGAATGGCACAAAGTGGTCAGCCGACAGAGGCAGTTAGAAAGAGGTTAGAAGTTGGGAGTCGGCAAATACACAGACTGGCTGCCGGGCGCACGGCGGCGGGAATATTGATAGAATCGGGAAAGAAATCATAGGAAAACGTGCCGTTGAGCCGCTTAACTATCTAGTGATGCACAACGTAATTTGCATGCTGAATCTAAAGGTATATAACAACAGTATGGAGTACCGACGGAGTAGTGGAAAATAATGTTTAAAGGAGCAGATACTGATTCCGTGAAACGGCTTATCAGTGAGGTAGCAAACGGTGATGACTTTCAGCCGGCATGAAACGGTCATAGTAATGTAGGGGAATGCATGCTGAAAGTCATGGTGCGCGACACAAGATGGCGTCAGCCGTCAGAAGTATGCAGAAAGAGGTTACAAGTTGTGAGTCGGAAAGTACTGATTGCGAGGTGCACAACGGCGTGGATATGGGTAGGATCGGGGGTTTGTTATAGGTAAACTGGTCGTTGAGCCGCTTCGCCATCTAGTGATCTGTAGCCGAGTGGTTTATACCATCTCTACCCTCGGCTATAGCAGACGAGAGATAGCCCCGGTCAGGCTTAGTGTGTAAACATACATGTAGTTGCCTTCCCGTACCGAGAGGGCGCCGTGGCCCAACTAAATAAAGGCTGCCTTACACGTGCATAATTTTCGCACTATCCTATCAACTATCGGCCGTTAATCCGCCCCGATAGTCATCCGCTAGTCTATATCCATCCCTGCGGACAGTCCCCTACTTGCCCGCCGCTTGTTCGCCAGGAGCAGGTCACGTGGTCAGTTTCTATGTAAACAAAGATGGCGGCGCCGACCGAAGGCCTCGTTCGTGGTTCCGCCGCCATTTTGAAATCGCCTTGTTCTAATTGGCCGTTTCCGAACGAGGCAGCCGGAGCGACTTCCGCATATGCACGGGAACGCAGCCGCGAGAGAAACGCGGGAGCGCGACTCTTCCCGTTCGAACCTCACATTGCTGCATGCCACGTGTGACCGTATTGTGTCTACTCCGACTAGCCAGCATGGACTGAAATCCCTAGGCGGACACCGGCCAGCTTATAAGTAAGTTTTTTTTTATATTTTGAATTCACTCTCGTATTTTGTATTGCTAGTTTTTGTCTTCTTTTCCAGACAAAGGTTTATTTTACCGATTAGGTTCCTTTGTTCTGGTTGAACACGTGGCCTCTGTCTGACCAGCCACGTGGACGGTTTGCCGGCCTTGCTGTACGAGTGTATGATTGCTGGCCTTTGTTTCAGTGTTTCGCGTTTTTCGGCAAGTTTCAGTCACAGTGTTATATGTCTGTAGTGGACAAAGAAACGTCTAATGGGCCTCTGATTCACTCTCGTATTTTGTATTGCTAGTTTTGTCAGTCTTCTTTTCCAGACAAAGGTTTATTCTACCGATTAGGTTCCTTTGTTCTGGTTGAACACGTGGCCTCTGTCTCTTCTCCAGACAAAGGTTTATTCTACCGATTAGGTTCCTTTGTTCTGGTTGAACACGTGGTCGCTGTCTGACCAGCCACGTGGACGGTTTGCCGGCCTTGCTGTACGAGTGTATGGCTGCTGGCCTTTGTTTCAGTGTTTCGCGTTTATCGGCAAGTTTCAGTCACAGTGTTATATGTCTGTAGTGGACAAATAAATGTCTAATGGGCCTCTGATGTCTTTCAGTCGGTATGAAGCGGTCATAGTGGTGTAGAGGAATGCATTCTGAATGTCATGATGGATCACACAGCGGGGTGTCAGCCGCACGGTCAGAGGTACTTAGAAAAAGGTAGAATTTCAGAGTCGGCAAAAACATAGACTGACTGCCGGGCGCACGGTACGACGGTGGGGATATTGGTAGAAACGGGAAAAAAGAATAGCATAGGAAAACGTGCCGTTGAACCGCTAACTATCTAGTGAAGCACAACGTAATTTGCATGTCGATTCTACTGGTATATAACAACAGTATGGTGTAGCCGCCGGAGTAGTGGAAAATAAGGTTTAAAGGAAGAAGTACTGGATTCTGTGAAATGGCTGATCAGTGCCGTAGAAACGCGAAAATTTTTCTGATGGCTTTCAGTCGACAGGACAGGGATAGGGCGACTTTTAACAACGTGTGGGACCAGCTTAAGCGCGACACGCCGGCGCGCGACTCTTCCCGTTCGAACCTCACATTGCTGCATGCCACGTGTGACCGTATTGTGTCTACTCCGACTAGCCAGCATGAACTCAAATCCCTAGGCGGACACCGGCCAGCTAATAAGTAAGTTTTTATTTTGAATTCACTCTCGTATTTTGTATTGCTAGTTTTGTCAGTCTTCTTTTCCAGACAAAGGTTTATTTTACCGATTAGGTTCCTTTGATCTGGTTGAACACGTGGTCTCTGGACGGTTTTCCGGCCTTGCTGTACGAGTGTATGATTGCTGGCCTTTGTTTCAGTGTTTCGCGTTTTTCGGCAAGTTTCAGTCACAGTGTTATATCTGTAGTGGACAAATAAATGTCTAATGGGCCTCTGATGTCTTTCAGTCGGTATGAAACGGTCATAGTGGTGTAGAGAAATGCATTCTGAATCCGGTCATAGAGGTGTAGGGGAATGCATGCTGAATGTCATGGTGTGTGACACAAGATAGTGTCTGTCGTCAAAAATATGTAAAAGAGGTTAGAAGTTGGGAGTCAAATACACAACGGCGGGGATATGGGTAGGATCGGGGGGGGGGGAGGGGGGGACAAAGCAAACCACAAAAACGTTTGTTATAGGAAAACTGGTGGTTAAGCCGCGGAGACACCTACTGATGCACAACGAGAATTACATGCTGAATCTTATGGTATATAACACCAGTACAGTGTAACCGTCGGAGTAGTGGAAAATAAAGTTTAAAGGAGCAGAAACTGGATTCCGGGAAATGGCTGACAGGTGCGGTAGAAAACGGGAGAATCAGTTTGTCTGATGATGATCTGAATGATTTCAGCCGGCATGAAACGGCAGCGGTAGTGTAGGGGAATGCCTTATGATGTAAGACACAAGGTGGTTTCAGCCGTCAGAGGTACTTAGTAAGAAGTTAGAAGTTGAGAGTCGGCAAATAGTTAATACACAGACTGACTGCAGGGCGCACGACGTCCGGGATAATGGCAGAATGGAGAAAAAAGTAGAATAGGAAAACGTGCCGTTGAGCCGCGTAGCTATCTATCAATTCACAATGAGATTTACATGCTGAATCTAATGGTATATAACAGCAGTATGGTGTAGCCGTCGGAGTAGTGGAAAATATGGTTTAAAGGAGCAGATACTGGATTTGGTGAAATGGCTGATCATCGCGGTAGCAAACGCGAAAATTTATCTGATGGCTTCCAGCCGGAATGGAACCGTCATAGTAATGCAGGGGAATGCACGTTGAATGTCATGGTGTATGGCACAAGATGTTGTCAGTCGTCAGAGGTATGTAGAAAGAGTTTACAAGATGGGAGTCGGCAAATACAGAGACTTACTGTCGGGCCAACGATGGTGGGGATATTTATAGGTTGGATCGGGAAAAACATGTTTGTTATAGGAAAACTAGTCGTTGATCCGCTTACCCATCTAGTGATGCACAAGGAGCATTGCATGCGGAATCTAATGGTGCATAATAACGGTATGGTGTAGCCGTCGGAGTAGTGGAAAATAAGGTTTAAAGGAGCAGATGCTGGACTGATGAGGTGAAATGGTGGATCAGTGCGGTAGGAAACGCGAAAAGTTCTCTGCCGGCATGAAATGGTCATAGTAGTGTAGGGGAATGCATGCTGAATGTCATGGTGTTTGATACAAGATGCTGTCAATGGTCAGAAATATGTAGGAAGAGGTTACAAGTTAGGAGTCAGCAGGTACATCGGCTGCCCTGCATACGGCGGCGGAGGCGCGGAAAGTGAGATGAAAAGGATCGGGGAAAACTTGAGTTATCATCGGAATACGGGCAGTTCAGCCCCTTAGCCAACTAGTGATGAACAACGAAAAGTGCATGCTGTATCTGATGTTATATAACATCAGTATGGTGTAGCCGTCGGAGTAGTGGAAAATGTGTTTGAAAGGGACAGACCCTGCATTCGGTGAAATGGTTGATGAGTGCTGTAAAAAACGGGAGAATCTCATGGCCCTCTGATTGCTTTCAGTCGGTATGAAACTGTCATAGTAGTGTAGTGTAGAGAAATGCATGCTGAATGTCCTGATGTATGACACAAATGTGTTGTCAGTCGTCAGAGGTACTCAGAAAGAGATTAGAAGTTGGGAGTCGGCAAATACACAGACTGACTGCCGGGCGCTCCACGACGGGCATATTGGTAGAATCGGGGGGGGGGGGGGGGGGTATATCATAGGAAAACGTGCCGTTGAGCCGCTTAGCTATCTAGTGATGCACAACGAGATTTGCATGCCGAATCTAATGGTATAATTATAACAACAGTATGGTGTAGCCGTCGGAGTAGTGGAAAATATGGTTAAAAATTAAAGGAAGAAGTAATGGATTCTGTGAAGTGGCTGGTCAGTGCCGTAGCAAACGCGAAGATTTATCTGATGGCTTTCAGCCGGCATCAAACGGTCATAACATTGTAGGGGAATGCATGCTGAATGCCATGGTGTATGACACAAAATTGTGTCAGTCGTCGGAAAGATGTTAGAAGTTGGGAGTCGGCAAATACACAACGGTGGGGATATGGGTAGGATCGGGGAAAAAAGAAAAGAAAAAACCCAACAAAACGTTTGTTATAGGAACACTGATCGTTGAGCCGTTTAGACATCTAGTGATGCACAACGAGAATTGCATGTTGAATCTAATGGTATATAACACCAGTACAGTGTAACCGTCGGAGTTGTGGAAAATAAGGTTTACAGGAGTAGATACTGGATTCGGGGAAAAAAACGGGAGAATTTAGTCTGATGATGATCTGATGGCATTCAGTCGGCATGAAACGGTCGTAGTAGTGTAGAAAAATGCATGCTTAGGCTGCAAGTATAGTGCATCCGTGTCGTACACGGCTGCACGGGTCTTGAAATTGAGTATAGTGACCTGTGCGTAAGCCTGCTGCAACACACAACATGGTGCGATGTTCTCCCAAGCAAAGCACAGCATATCTCTGTTCGAGTGGTTCTTGTCACTCTTTGTGTAAATAAACTGAATTCTCGCGCTCTCACTGCTTCAATTAGCTTTTCGTCGAATATGTTAACCGCCAAAGGTGTACCTTTCTCCTTGCATATTATTTTTACGAAGCATTCTACCTCAGGCTAAATAGTGTTTCGCCGCATGAAGCAGAAAGCCGCGTAACCAGAGACTGTCCATTCTCAAACAAATATTTGGGACTGGAATTGCACTTTGAGTTTGTCCGTCACAAGTATTTCGTCATCCATGTTGGGAAGTCGGGGAACTCCAGCAAAAAGTTTAAAAAGAGTTCTGCCCCTTCACCCGTGATGCCGTGAAACGTGCGGTTCGCGCAAACGTCGGAAACACGGGGTCTGATTGTACGGGTCGGGTCGGGTGCAGTATACTCTGTTTCTGTCGCCTCTAGTATAAGCCCACGAAAGGATTGCCTGGGTCCGAGCACTCTCAGTTACCGTGCGGCCGTGTACGACACGGATGCACTATACT
Source organism: Batillaria attramentaria (assembly GCA_018292915.2). Classification (NCBI taxonomy): domain Eukaryota; kingdom Metazoa; phylum Mollusca; class Gastropoda; family Batillariidae; genus Batillaria; species Batillaria attramentaria. Next base: position 1,441,470 of record JACVVK020000058.1, read on the forward strand.
CGCAGCCTTAATGTCATGATGCAAGACGCAAGGTGGTGTCAGCCGTCAGAGGTACTTAGAAAGAGGTTAGAAGTTGGGAGTCGGCAAATACACAGACTGACTGCAGGGCGCACGACGGCGGGGATATTGGCAGGATCGGGGAAAAAAAGTATATTATAGGAAAACGAGCCGTTGAGCCGCTTACCTATCTAGCGATGTACAACGAGATTTACATGCTGAATCTAATGGTATATAACAGCAGTATGGTGTAGCTGTTGGAGTAGTGGAAAATTTGGTTTAAAGGAGCAGATACTGGATTTTGGTGAAATGGCTGATGAGCGCGGTAGCAAACGCAAAAATTTATCTGACTTTCAGATATGAAACGGCCACAGTAGTGTAGGGGAATGCATCCTTCAATGTCATGATGTATGACACAAGATGGTGTCAGTCGTCAGCAGTACGTAGAAAGATGTTACAAGTTGGGAGTCATACATAGAATGACTGCCGGGTACACGACGGCGGGGACATGGATAGGATCGAGAAAAAAAAGTTAGTTATAGGAAAAATGTTTAGTTCACGGATTTGACGTCATATATCTTTCTCTCTCCCTCTCTCCTACCAGAGCCAGGGTAGCGGAATGGTAGAGCTTTGGACTTCTAATGATCTGGTCGTGAGTTTGTATCCCTGCTGGAGCCAAACATTTGTGCTGTTTTTTGGGGGGTTTTTGGGGTTTTTTTTTCTTCGTTGTCCCATCTTTGATATCACCCGTATGTGGTGGAAAAGGACGTTAAACCCCCAAACACCCAGCTACTCCCTCTCTCCTAAGATTCTAGATCTGCTATAGCGGAGCGGATATAGTGTGTTTCACAGAAAGCACAGTCTATTGGGTCAATACTGCAGCAATGTTGCTTTTGCCTCGGAATCCAGGTACAAGGAGTAGCGTACCCCGAACTGGCACTGCACCGCTTCGCGCGGCGTGCTCTATCGCCTTTGCTGAAGCAAGCTGCACCTGCACACGCACTGAATTGCGGTTCCAATAGAGCTGGCTGAGCGCGCGCGTGCTGCCCCTGCCAGCCCCTAGACCTCGCGCGTTATTCCACGCACGTGTTTCGCATTCGCATGCACATGCAGTGATTTTTGTGTTTAGACCAAGGCCGCCATTTTGAAACCACTCTGGCACCGTGCATTTGGTGAGACCTCCGCGGCAAACAGTTGTAATCATCAGCCTGGATTTCAGGTATTTTTGTTTATTTATCAGTATGAAAATCTAAGGCAAAGTTGCATTTAATCACTGAAAACAATGTCGTCGGTATCCTACTGGTCAGAAAGGAGGAAAATCAGAAAAACAGCTAGAGATGAGGTGTGTGCTAGTCAGTCTTGCTGATTGTCGATGTCCACTTGGCATGATTCAGAAACTTGTTCAGGTTTTACACACGAAAGACAGGATATTCAAAAAGACCAAATGTCAGTTCTTTCAACTGTCCTGGTTATACTTCATCTGAAAGTTGTAGTATAGAACTGCCCGCTACAAATGTACTGTGCGTAGAAACTGCAGGATCAAAGGTTGACCCATATCAGTGTCAGAGAGCGGCGCCATTGGCACCGTTAGTAGAAGGGGTTAACCAAGATGATAACATTGATGAAACGTTTGATGTCGACGAAAAGGAAGATGATATAGGTATCTAGGAGTTTTTAGATGAAGTTGAAGCAAGAGACTCATCAACTGAAGAGGTTAATTCCAGCGACAGAGATGGTGAACACTTCAGTTCAGCAGGAAGAAACACGAAAGATCCCAAATTTAGCAATTGAACTTTTGTGGGCTACAACTTTCTGCATTTTCTGCTTTGTTAGTCATACTTGGCATTTTTCAACCTGACCTCCCAAAATATGCAAGAACTCTGTTAAAAACACCTCGTAATACTGTAGTACTATGAAAGTCAACTGAAAATGGATCATACTTGCACTGTGGCATTTTCAAGTTTTTGTCCAAAATGATGCAACTTAAGAGATTTTCTTTGTGGCTGTCTTCCAGACACCCCTGTCATTTCACTATAGATAAATATTGATGGCTTACCTGTTTCTAAAAGTGGTTACAAACAACTTTTGCCAATTCTTGCAAGAAATTGCAAACCCTTCTAAAAGCACATTTAATTTTTTTTTTTTTTGCAATCAGCTCTTTAGTAAGAATGGTTTAGCACTGAGTTTCTCCGTGTTTTTAATCAGAGTATTCTTTAGATGCAAGGGTGAAACATAGAAACACCACTTATAAAATGGCCAATGACATTTTTCCATTTGCAGACTGTATTGGTGTATGATCCAAAATAAGTTGCATTCCTCTTTTGAAATGATCATCCCGGACATGACAGGTTTGCGAGACAGATGTACAGTGGTGCTTAATCAAATTTTCTATTTTATTTTCAGACAAACTAGTGGAGCAACTATCACCCTTTTTTGCGAGGGTGCATACCCGACTTGATGACATACTCAGTCGGGTCACCATCGTCGCTAACAGGGTAGGGAGGGTGGGGGAAGCCCTCAAAGCCCTACAACTTGGAGATGGCCATGTTGCTGCCCCAGCCCAGGCACCACCTCCAGCTCTGCCACCACGGCAGTACTGTGTAGAAACGAGGACGAGCTGGGTGAGCAAGCAGAAAGAAGCAACCAAGGCTGTAAGTAAATTTGGGCTTTCATGACTGTAATCATCTGTACTTCTTACCACAGAACCGCGGCCAGTTTATCTCGCAGACTTGCTACTGACTTAAGTTCAGTAGTATGTCTTACAAAACTTGATACAGTGATTAAAGTGAAGGTACAAAGGAATACTTTAGTGGGTCATCAAGGTCATTGCCTTGGATTTTTGTAAAAAAATAAGAATGAACCAAACGTAGGTGCACACTGATAAAAGGATGATTGCTGAGTATGACTGTTTCCTTTAAGATGTTAATAAAATATAATTGCAGGTCTGTTGAGTATGGGTGTGGGTGGGTGTTTGGGGGTTTAACGTCCTTTTCCACCACATAGGGTGATATCAAAGACGGGGCAACGATGAAAAAGCCAGCGCAAATATTTGGCCCCAGCCGGGCTCCTGTTGAGTATGACTGTTTCCTTTAAGATGTTAATAAAATATAATTGCAGGTCCTGTTCCTCTCAGCCATCGGGAGCACCAGCCGTGAGGAAATTGTAAGCGCCAGCCTTAAGGAAATTGCCACAAAAATATGGAAGAGGCTCATCAGACATCTGCCCGAGACTTTCTTTTACCTATACATTGATTAAAGTCAAGAATAAAGGCAAGCTACGGGACCTTCAGCGTTTGCTGCACACCGTGTATGGTACATGTAGGTGAAAATATCCTGTTTGCGTGTGTCAACAATTTTATTAAACTACTGCTAAACAAACAGCTCTGTGATGAAAAGAATCACGTGTTTGGATTTTGGGTGTTTATTATATAACAAGCACTGTTGTATTTGTTATTAGTCAAAGTTAGGGGAAATTTTTTATTAGGGGGTGGGGGGGGGGGGTGATTAACCGGAAAAATGTTTTTTTTTTCTCTCTCTCTCTCTCTCTGTAGATCCGTGTACTTAGGTAAATTAGTACAGTTTAGAATTTTTTCTGAGAAATTGTAAGTTACTGACTAAAATAGTATACATGTATGTAATACTGATGTTGCCAGGCAGGTCTGACAGTTACGAGAATTATCATATTTAATTGTTATTCCTACACATGCCATTACATATTCCACTGTTTTGTTCCAAACAGGGTTTCGCATTCCCCTTTCTGTTTTACAGAGTCGGTGGGGCAGAAGCACCCTGATGCTACCCTGGTTCAGCTAGATGCCTTAACTGCTATTTCGTCACGCGGTCAAGTGATAAGGGGGGCAAAAGCAGGAGCGAGAGAAAAGGAAACGCCAGCAGAGGGAGATGGAAAATCAATACAACAAACGAACCTGACATATCTTTTTGACCTTTTTCGTTATTGAATGAAAGTTGAGCGCATGATGTGTTGTGTCATGGTTTACCTGTGATACTGTAAAAATTCCTACATTGTGTACCCGATTGTTTCAGGATCTACTCAATCTAAAATTCAGCCAGTACAGGATCCATGCAAGGAAGACAGACATTGCCCTAACACTGGATAAACATTGCATCCAAGAACAATCCAATATTGCATTCGAAGCACATCCAATCTTTAGCCCATGTTGGAGTAATACGGGACCAATATTGGACTAATATGAGATAAAGATTTGATCTAATGAAAAATCCAATATTGCTCCAATATTAGACCAATTTGTTCTTCCAACATTGGTCCAATATTGTAAATCAACATTGCCCAATTAAAAGAGCCAACATTGGGGTAATATTGCTGTGCTGTCTGGGTTGGTAGGTCTTACAGACTTGAAAGGGGGGGGGGGGGTGGACCTGCAACAATATTTGGAGAAACAACTTGATGGGATGGGGCCATTCCTCCTTGTTTGTTGACGGAAGTTTCCTTATTCTACCGACTTCTACTTATAATGATCTCTATTTACTTTCGACGCTGCAGCCACTATGTGTTATCCATCATACTCTTCTGCAGAGATATGAATTAGGAATGTTTTGTGTTGGTGCAAAGCCATCAGCTAAAGGTAGTGAGTTCAAATCCCCAGTACGAGCCAGTATTTCCCTGTCTTTGACATCACCCTATGTGGTTGAAAGTGATGTTAAATGCACAAATACCAACCCACCCATTTAAAACGCTAGATGGATAAGTGGCACATCATCCCATTTTGCTACAAAAACTGTTTTCCATACTTATACACTCGACCTTTCAGCACAAAAATTGATAAATTCTGATAAATGGAAATACACAAAAGACTAAATGTGCCTGCATGTGTAAACAGCAATGTCTGTGAGATAAAGATCGGTTAAGCGCAAAATCTGTATGTTAAATACAGACATATTTACACACTTGTCACACGGTAGCATGTAAAATGTCGGCATGAGGTAATAAAACAAAGGCATGGCTTCATATCCGGAAAATGGCGGTCATATAGAATTGGCTGTATTTATATTAAAGAGTTAAGTGATAAATTATGCGTGTCTGGCAAATGCCGCACCCGATACTGTGAAAATGAATGTGTGTGAGATCACTAAACGTGAAGTGCAAAATTTACATGTAAAAGGAAGACATGTGTATACACACTTTACACATTCTACCTGTAAAATGCGGGCATGAGCTAATAAAAGAAAAGCATGGCTTGCTATCCGGGAAACGGTGGTAGTATACAATTGGCTGTAGTTATATGAACGGTTTAGATTATAAAATATGCGTGTATTGCAAAAGCCGCACCCAGCATAGCGAAAATAAATGTGTGCGAGATCACAAACCGTGAAGCGCAAAATTTACATGTAAAATGAAGACGTGTGCATACACACTTACACACTTTACACACTTGTGTTACACACTACCTGTAAAATGCGGTCATAACCAATTTTTGCTCAAAACCAAATTTTTAGAGGTTTTAGATGCCCCTGATAACGTTTCAAATAAACCGCAAAATGCGGTCGACCGCATCTTGCAAGATGCCCGCGTCTTACATGAGTGATTTGTGCGTAAGCCCGCATTTTACAGGTAAAGCGCACCCACACACACACACACACTTGCATGTATAAACCATTGACTGCTCACATAAAACTCGGAGTGTGTAATCCACTTGGTAATCCACTGTCAGTGCTGCAGGTGGTCCCCACGTCAACCTACAGGTATACACGCTATTATCGTCGTCACGCCGTACATTGTTTACAACCAGCTCTGTCGTGTTGGAATGTCCTGGCCACCACACTGTTGCGACTGGTTTTCCAGGTCTTGCTTGAGATGGGACACATGTACATCGTAGGTCACTTCCTTCAATCGTGTAATATGGACAGCCTGCTAATTGTGGAGGATCCGGGTGTTCTGCAAATTGAAACACCTTTTATCAAGCAAATCGTCGAAGTTTGAAGTTTCAGTTTCTTAGAATAGAAAATTTCAAAGAATGGTTATGTGTTGTAACATTTTAAGAAAGATGAAGAATAGTTGTCAATTTTGTCGTTGGCACTTACCAATTTGAACGTTACCAACATATTGCTCTTGAATTCCTGGAAAGACCAACAAACTGTACTCGTAGCGGCCTTCCACAGTCGGAAGAGGCTTTGTCAAAGAACACGCTCCCCGATAGTACAGACGCCCAAAATTGTCATTGAAACGAGTGGTGGTCATAGGTTCTGTAACACTCCACTGCACACACACACACACACACACACACACACACACACACACGAGTATCGAGAATATCGAGAATATCAACAATATAAAGTATTTAGTCTGATTCCAGTTCTATAGATTCCTAACAAGTGCTCCCGTTCTCTGGATTTTCATAAATTTGGTAAACGTGTAAACTGCATTCGCAGCATTAAATCACTTTATGTGTAATCTATTTCGATGGCAAATAGGGCGGAATTAGGCAATCAGCAATGAACACTTTGTTTTGACACAATGTACTAACAGAGAAGAGCAAGTCACCGGCAAGCAATAAGTACTTCACAAGTGATTCACACCCTTGTTTTCCTTGAAACACTATGCACACTTACTTGACTGAACTCGACATTCACATATGCAGGATATTTGATAAGCTTTTTAGATATTTCACTCGTTAGAACCCGTACCTCACATTTTAAACAAAAGAATAAAGTGCCAAGTGTATTCTGAAGGGACTATGTGTGATTTAACACAAAGGCCAGCAGTGAACACGCAATATTTAAAGACTTCTTTGAGTTCAGTCGACGCACCTTTAAACGAGGAACGCTGCCTGGCACAGTTGGCAGCAATTGTAAACAGCACAGTGAGATTAAAGAACGACGCTTGGGTTGTTATTTTGACAAAGACGATTTCTGTAAATTTTACCAGTCCATTGTGCTTTTCAATCCACGTGCAGCTGTAGGCCCCGGTCGAGCTGTAAATCTTGGGGATGTCGCAATATCCGTTCACAGTCCAAGTAGCTGAGTTTATCCATACGGAACACAAGCTTGGATCAGGTGTGCCTGGGTCTGAATAATTAATATAATGACCCCTTGCTCTAGTGATAAAGCGAAACTGTTGAGAACGGGGCAAAGTTATTATTGTTGTTGTTGTTAATCGTGTGTTTTAAACAGATTTCTTTCTTCAGTATTTGATCTGACGGTTAGAATGGGCGGATTTTTTTTTTTCACCAATTCACGCGCACATTTCAATATCGTTTCAAAGTCCTGCTTTTTGTCATTAAACACGCATGGATGAATATGATTTCCGGAGCTTTCACAATAAAGATCAGTCATTTTTCAAGATCAAAATTTGAACAAACTGCTGGCGGTTAAAAAAAAAAACACCCCAAAACACCTCACATAGATTCGACAGCTGTCTGCTTTATTTACTGAAATTACTTTTCAGAGTTAGTGTTTCCAAAGCCATGGAGTTTTGAGGATATTAATATTTCACGATAGGACACATAATGTTACACTGCTTCCTAGAATGACTCATCTCCATAATGTGCAAATCTGTGCAAATGTGCAAAGAGTAACGACCACAACATGGACAAACACAGACACACACGCGCGCGCTCTATGCGTGTCTTCCTCTCAGAAACAAAAATGAAGGAAAGACAACGACAATGAAACAGGTGAAATTATTGTCATTTGAAAAATACTCACAGACAATGCGTAGATAACATGTTGCGGTAGCTGGGTACCGAACACCCCCTTGATAACAAGAAAAAGGTTTGTTTTCCTGTTCTCGGATATTTCCTGTGAAAGTCAGCTTGCTTGTTGTCCCAGGATACGGCCGTTCCAGTTGCACGTGGTATCTAGTGTTTACTACGCAAACATAATTGTTATCACAGCATCCTATTAATAAGGATGGTGTGTCCCAGCAGACAGAATCATACTGTCCTATGTAGTTACACACCAAGGTAAACGGCCCTCTGTCGTCTTCTCGAAAAAATATGTTGTTGTTGTTGTCACAGTAAGCTATTGTGTAAGCTGTAAAACATGAAATAAAAGGAACTTCAGTTGAGAGAAGTGTATCTACAAGCGATACAATGACTGACGAGAATCGTAACCTTGATCAAGCATTGTAACAAAATATTCTTCTCGTCCCGGAAAATGAAGCGTATAATTATGATTATTTTGCAGGCACTGTTAAGGTTGTTGAATGTAAAAGAAGCACAAGAACCACACACACACACACACACACACACACACACACACACACACACACACACACACACAAACACGCGCGCGCGCGCACGCACGCACGCACCTTTCACCGTCATGTTTTCAAAAACAACGCGAAACCAGCGTGGAGCAATTATTTTGCGAGCAGTCATTTAGACGAGACTATGACACGGACACTTCAAGGAAACTTCCTTGTTCAGCCTTTGCCCAGTAAGTGGGAAAGGGGATTAGTGCGATCAGCTGCGTCGTCTATGTGTATATGTTTCTGTGTGTCTGTCGAGAGCCAAAACATCTAAGGAACGATTGAATCAATAAACACCATTATTTTGTGAACGTTTTCATTATAGTACTCCAAAGAAGTCTGTTTTGGTTATCCTTGAACAGGGGAAAAGGTGATGGGGCTTTGCTTTGAAATGTACGTAATACCACCGGATAGAGTGACTGTACTGGTCATCAAGACCTCTGCTCTCGTCAGCAGATATAGTTCAGCTTGGAGAGCGTTAGACTGAAGATCTGAATGTCCCCGATTTGATCTATACGCGGTGGAAAAGGACGTTAAACTCCCAAACACCCACCCACACACACTCCGATTCGATGAAGGCTTTCGACGCTTTTTTTTCTCACGATCTCCGTAGTTTTAGTTCAGCCTATGTCATTTCCCATGCTCGAGATCACCTTTTAATCTTTGGATAATATTCAGAACTTGCTGCCTTTGATGGGCATGCAGGACAGGGGCGTAGCCCTTTTTGCTGGTTGCTTTTGTACTTTATAATTCACACACACACACACACACACACACACACACACACACACACACACATTGCAACCTACCTTCACAGCAGTGCAGGACAAGAGATAGTACAACGACAGTCAGATGCATTTTTTTGTCAAGAGCTTGAATGTCAATGTTCATCCAATTTGATCAAGGAGTGCAGCGTTGTCAGCGATTTATGACCGCTCCTGGACACATCTCACCAACACTCAACTCGCAGCATCAGCCCTTAGTAATCCTCAGTAGGCTGACGAAGGCCATGTGATATTATGGTCGAAATATTCCTTGTGTACATAATCAAATCCCGAGTCCTTACTCTCTCTTCATAAAAAGAAGTTGAAGGTTTGCATAGGCGAATCGTTTAGAGGCCCACAACACATTCCATTGCCAGTGAAATGAGTGTACATCTACTGAGCTTCTCGATTTAGTATCAACAGCCCCTCTCAAGTGTCGCTGTACGCAATGTGAACTTCAAACTTCCTAGTCGCTTTTGTGCTACAAGTCCCATTGAGGACATATGTCATGTTGTGTATCCGGACACAGTCACAAGTAGGCCAGTACAAATTGTGAAGAAACCAGGAAGATGCATGCGTCACACACACACACACACACACACACACACACACACACACACACACACAAACAATAGTAAAAAATATCACAACACCCATCCTTTGGTGACAGAAGACCATGGACTGTGTGTGGAAAAAAAAGGGGGGGGGGGGTGCAGAAAAAAAACAACAAAAAAACCAGAAAAGAATAGTAAAAAAATAGCACACATCACAACACATTTTTTTTTACTATTCTTTTCTGTTCTGTTCTGCCCCCCCCCCCCCTTTTTTTTCCACACACAGTCCATGGTCTACTGTCACCAAAGGATGGGTGTTGTGATGTTTTTACTATTGTTTTCTGGTCCTTTTCTCGCCCAGCGTTTGTTTTTTTCCCGCGCCGTGTACGTCAGTACGTCCGCAGAGTTACCTTTTATTTGTTTGTTGAAGTTATGTCCCATTTGTTTGTGTCCTGAGGAAGGCGAAAGCCGAAACGTTGACCTGTGCCGTCCTTTGTGAAAGTTAAGTGGTTTCTGTCCCTTTTATGGCGCTTTTATTTGCTGAACTTGTGACCACTTCGCAGTCATTACCGTTTCCTTTTCCAAGTGAACGTAAGCCGAAAAACACGAGCAAAAGGCGCTTTTAATAAAGCGCGCCCGCGCGCATACACACACACACACACACACACACACACACACACACACACACTCTACCCGGTTGATAATCAAATAATCTTTTACATACATACTCTGTGCACTACGGATTTCAGAAATGTACACATCCTGCTTTGATGTTTGTATTCATTTGTTTAGGGTTTTATTTAATTTTATCGATGACACCGGTGACACTTTGAGATATCAATATGAAAAGACAATACAATAGAGATTGAAAATGATTTTTGAAAAGTCGATATGGACTGACAAAATAGACTGAAAGTGCGGTATACCAAGTTTATTCTTCCAACAAAAGTTTCATGCGACATGACATGAGAAGCCAGCAAGATAAGTCGTATTCTACAAAAAGTGTATTCACAATTTGACACACTTGCAGCATAAGGACAACTGCGCTATAACATAACTGACATGCAATATAGGACATATTATATTTTTGAAGGGATCAGAGATAATAAGGAGACTTCGTGTTTATTTCTTCCATATTCACCAGGGCCGGATCCAAGGGAGAAGGGGGTGGGGGATGCTTTGGTATTACAGCACCCACCCACCTCCTCCAAGCAGTAGCATCAAACTGTAAATAACTGTCTAAATTGAGTTTGGCCTTTTACAAGACCCGGGCAATAGGCAAAAAAAAAATTACCCCCCCCCCCCCCCTTAAAACCGATTGATCCGGCCCTGCTTACATTTAAGATATTGACCAGTACCACATTAGTGACAGTTCGGGGTGCATCACGGGATTTTTCACGGGATTTTTCCTGAAAAGTTCACGGAGGAATAGTTATTGCCTTGTGATATCAGTTCTAAACATCAAATCCCGTAACAGAGATTAAACTATAGGTCTAGGTCTTAAGACACACATATGCATTGCTTGGATAATGTACATAAAATAATGCACAAAATGAATCAATGGATGTTTTCCCATGTACAATCTAATCTGAAAATAATCTCTACAAAGACAGTATGAATATTGACAACTGCATAATAAGGAAAGGCCTCACAGCACTTTCTGTTCTTCCATTAGATATTTTGCTCTCTGATATTCTCTAAAAAATATTCCCTAACACACTCTCACTAGCATACAGTTTACTGCACACATATGCAACGCTTGGATAATGTACAAAATTAAGGTACAAAATTAATCAGTGGATGTTTTCCCATGTACAAACTGTAATCTCAAAATATTCTCTACGAAGATAGCATGAATTTTGACAATTGCATAAGGAGGAAAGGCCTTATAGCACTCTCTGTTCTTCCATTATTTAAATAATTTGCTCTCTGATATTCTCTAAAAAATATTCTCTAAAACATTCTGAACTAGCATACAGTTTACTGCATACATATGCACCGCTTTGATAATGTGCAAATGTACAAAATGAATCAGTGGATGTTTTCCAATGTACGAAGTTTAATCTGAAAATAATCTCTACAAAGATAGCATGAATATTGACAATTGAATAAAAAGGAAAGGCCTTAAAGCACTTTCTGTTCTTCCAAGAAATTTTTGCTCTCTATTATTCTCGAAAAATATTCTCTAAAACATTCTCACTAGCAAACAGTTTACTGCACACATATGCAACGCTTGACTAATGTACAAAACTGAATCGCTGGATGTTTTCCATGTACAAACTGTAATCTGAAAATAATTTCTACAAAGATAACATGAATGTTGACAATAGCATTAACAAGAAAAGGCCTCTTACAGCACTTTCTGTTCTTTCACTAAACATTTTGCTCTATGATATTTTCTAAAAATATTCTCTAAAACATTCTCACTAACGTACTGTTTACTGTACACATAGGAAACGCTTTGATAATGTACAAATTTAATGTACAAAATGAATCAATGGATGTTTTCCCATGTACAAACTGTAATCTAAAAATAAATTCCACAATTGCATAACAGGGAAAGGCTTGACAGCACTTTCTGTTCTTCCATGAAATTGTTTGCTCTCTGATATTCTCTAAAATTATTGTCTAAAGCATTCTCACTACCATAGTTTACTGCACACATGTGCAACACTTGGATGATATAGAAATGTCCAAAATGAATCATTGGATGTTTTCCCATGTACAAACTGTAATCTGAAAATAATCTCTACAAAGATAACATGAATATTGACAATTGCAAAAGAAAGGAAAGGCCTTATTGCACTTTCTGTTCTTCCACGAAATTGTTGCTCTCTATTATTCTCTAAAAATATTCTCTGTTTTCCCATGTAATGTGAAATTAATCTCTACAAAGACATGCGTATAGTGAACGCACATAACATGAATATTGACAATTGCATAACAAGGAAAGGCCTTAAAGCACTTTCTGTTCTTCCACGAAATATTTTGCTCTCTGATATTCTCTAGAAGTATAGAGCCGGGAGAGCCGAATGGTAGAGCGTTGGACTCTCAATGCTCGGGCCGTGTGTTCGAATCCCGGCTTGGGGGCAAATATTTGTGCTGGCCTTTTTCTCGTTGCCCGGTCTTTGATATCACCCTTACTTGGTGGAAAAGGACGTTAAGCTCCCAAACACCCCCTCCCTCTCTAATAGTATTCTCCAAAACGTTCTCACCAACATGCACTTAACTACTCCTTTTAACGCTTGGATAAATGTAATATACAATATATCGATGGATGTTTTCCAGTGTACAGACTGTAATCGGAAAACAATCTTTACAAAGAAGCATGAATATTGACACTTTCATAACAAGGAAAGCTTTGTTGTTATAATAATAATAATAATAATAATAAGTATTGTATAGGCGCTTTACCCTGAATCGGCTCAAAGCGCCGCTAACTGAACCCAACACGCACGCTCACGTGAATCACACGCATTCTCTCACACACTGGACATAAACACATTACAATCACGTGGTGCGAAGGGTCAGCTCAGCTATTTAAATTTCGGAATTTAAAATTGCATTTATTTTTCAAATTTGGTGGGCTGAACATTTCCAAAGCAGAGGGGGAGGAAGCCGGAGTACCCGGAGAGAACCCCCGACGATCGGCCCGAATGAACGGTGCCACATACGAGAAGGAAAAATTCTTTGCCCCGAGTGGGACTCGAACCCCCCCACCTCTCGCATTGGTGACAAGTCTGTTAACCACTAGACCACTGACCGCCCCAATATAAGCGCTGTGTGGCAACAGCATAATGTTCTTACCGTTATCGCAGTTGTGAATCATCTTCAGTAACTCTCTTGCACCAGATGTCAAGCCCTCCGAAGGCGAAATGAATCGGTGTTAAAAAAAAAAAACAACAACAACAACAACAAACAAGATGGCCACCAGCCCAATATGTTGTTTCCATTCAATGACCTGCTGTAGTCACAGTCGTAGTCGTTGTGTCATGTATGCAGCCCGCGCGCACACGCCGGAACGCAAGCTCTCTGACATCAAGCATGCTGACATAAAGAAAGTACTGAAAACCCTTATCGTGCCTCTATGCACTTACAAAAACCCAAACACATGAGGTCGTGTGAGCTCGCCTAGCTGGTTGACGTCACAAACGTTTTGGCGTATGCGAGGTTCTACATGGGTGAATGAATTCTTGTAATAAAGTCGTTCCCCTCACTCTCTGGGGCACAGAGTCTTTCAGTGGAAAGTACCTCTGTGCACGGTGGGGAAATGGCGCTCACTGCGCTACCGTGACGGGCCTAAATTGTCACGGTGCTCTCAAACACAAGGTCGCGCACTATGTCATCCTTGACCAGCTTTGAACCCAAAGGGATCCTCAATGGCGCAAGTGATGGCAGGCTGTCTTCAGAGTGAAAGTAGGCGTGTTTCTGAATCAGAGACATACATAACATGTCTCTGTCTGAATGGACAGATCTATTATTACATTCAGTCTACGTTCCCCTTAGACTCCAGAGTGCAGTCCCTTTTCGGCGGGGCGTGAAAATGTGACTGCTTACACCCAGCGCCATTTTCAAAAATGGCGAATTTTTTTTTAGAAAAGCGAAGACTTGTGTGTCATATGAATCGATTTGAAACGAAGTCTTGAATATCCGACCACTTTTGGTTTGGGCAAAATCTTTGCCAGCGGACAATTATTGTTGCGATTTGATGGCACTGTTTACGTGGTACACTGGTCCAACAGGATGTGAGTAAACGGCAAGGGGGTTGCACTCTGACAGGCCAAGGTGTTGCACTCTGCAGGCAAGTATTATTGCACGGTGCAGACGATCACGTACCTGCCTTGTGGTGGAATAAGAGACGATTACAAAAGCACACACACCCGTGCTCTAGGACTGAATGTAATAATAGATCTGTCCATTCAGACAGAGACATGTTATGTATGTCTCTGATTCAGAAACACGCCTACTTTCACTCTGAAGACAGCCTGCCATCACTTGCGCCATTGAGGATCCCTCTGGGTTCAAAGCTGGTCAAGGATGACATAGTGCGCGACCTTGTGTTTGAGAGCACCGAGACAATTTAGGCCCGTCACGGTAGCGCAGTGAGCGCCATTTCCCCACTGTGCACAGAGGTACTTTCCACTGAAAGACTCTGTGCCCCAGAGAGTGCGTTCCCCTTTGACAGAGTTACTTCCCGCAGACCTGACTGACAGACGATTGCTTACTGGTACATGTATCAGAGATAGAGACCCTCTCTCTCTCTCGCCTTAGACGCGCGCTTGCGCGCGCACGCACCCCCCCCCCCCCCTCACACACACACACACACACATTATGCTTCTGAGTGTGAGTCAGTGGCAAAAACGAAACCCACTGAAATTCCCGCTTTCCACATGTCAAGTTGTAGAGATCGCGAAAAGATACTGCATTTCGATGCAAAATAATTTCTAGACCATCCCAGAACATGCTGGTGCAGTAACGTCAGTAGATTACGTCACCTTGGAAAGATATCGAACCTTCCAGTAAGTTGAGGAATGTTCTAGATCTGACCTGTTCAGTATGTAAGCAGCCCTGCACAGCGTTCTGGGTTCTTCTTCTCTCATGAATTTGTTCTCCGTGCATATTCTGTTCATAAAGTATTGGAGTTGTATTCTGTTGTATCCCGTGTCTTCTCTGCGATTGCACGAAGATGGCGACATAGTAGAAGTAAAATACACCACGTCTCCAAACAGAGGAATTCGGAAAGAAAGTGGCGAGACACCCCAAGAAAAACAGCATCACGTCAATCAAACATGACGCACTTACTTTACGTCAGTGCGCGTGCGTCTCTTCTTCGATGTTTGTGAGGCGTGTGGCTTGCAGAGGAAATGTGCTGTGAGTACAGATTTTCGAGTCAACTGACGATAACGGCTGCAGTGAATTTTTCTAATTTTTTTGTGTATTTTTTATGGCACCCCAGGCTCATTATCTATGTATAGTAGGAGCGATTTTGAGATTTAAGTGTTTTCACCAGCACTTTCATCAGGTACGGCTTACGCCAAAAGTATAAAAGCGACAACCTCCAAAATTCACTTAGTTGAGAGTCCGTATTCATGCTATCTATGTCCAAAAAATGGAGTGGTTTAGGAATATTACGCCTTTAAACGCCAGAAAGCCAATTTTTTAAAAGGGCGTAAACTCGCAAATCATGTGTGCAATCGTACCTGGATCGGGCCTTCTATTCCACAATCTTGATTCATTTAGAAACCCCAAATTTGAAATCGATCGGTTCAGTATTTTTGGAGAAATAGGCATCTGAACTGGGTTCACATGCAATGTCAACTCAGGCTCGGTTTACATAAAAACTATAAGAGCGACCATTTTCTAGTAGTGACTCTGTTCAGAGTCCGTATTCAAGCTATCTACTGCCAAAAAATTGAGTGATTTAAATAAATATTACGCCTGTACACGAAAGACAACCAACTTGTCTCAAAAGGGCGATAACTCCCAAATCACTTAAGCAATCATCACACGCTTGAATCGTCTAATGTAACATTTTGATATATTTGGATACCCCAAATTTGAAGCCATTCGGTTGAGTATTTTCGAAGAAACGGGCCTGGACACAATTCACACACACACAGCCGCACACACGCACACACATACGCACAGACGGCACTCACTGAGGAGGAGAAGCGCGTTCGGTGGACCGTACATGTCAGCATCGATGACGCAAGTTTTGTTTTACGTCATTGTCAGAGTTACACTTGCAAAATCGTCTCTGCGGGAGATCAGCAGTGACGTGCGTTTGTACCACAGATGCTTGCCCATGAACGTGGAAAATTTAGCCCGTCCTATGATGTTGTTTCCATTACTATGGAAACAACATAAAAAGGGGCAGTTAGGGCTGAAGGCAGAGTTCGGCTGACAAAGAGTTCCAGACAGTCGGGGCCAAGAAGCTGAACGAGCGCTCTCCAGCAGTTTTCAGGTTACCCTTCGGAATGTCGTTTGTTAGTTTGCTTTTGTTTGTTTGTTTGTTTTGTTTGTTTGTTTGTTTGTTTGTTTTTTGTCTCTTTGATGGGAGGGGGAAGAGAAGAGTCAAAAGGGGAGAGCCCCATGGCCCAAACTGTTTAAACGATGTGACCGACTTTCAGTGCTGACGACAAGGAGAAACGATTAAAGAGCGCTGACGAGGTGATCCAGAGTTACATCGAGGGCGTCCTGCGGGTTCTGGACAACCTTGGCTACACGCAGGAAGAGATCCTCAAAATGGCCGGAGTCTACGGCAAAGTCGAGGAACGGAACGTGAGCACTTTATAACAGCTGGAGTTTTTCTGTCTTTTTGATTCTTCTCGACGTAAGTGAAACTAGCCTAATTCGATATTGTCACCGTTTGTTGTTGTTGTTGTTGTTGTTTTTGTTTGTTTGTTTGTTTTTTGTTGTTGTTGTTGTTGCTTTTTTGTTCGAACCTGACCAGCTCTTTTCAAGGATTGAAACTATTCCATAATAGCACTTTTACGTCATTCGCTGACGTCACTTTCCCCACTGTCTTACGAAGGTTTTAGGAATATACGTCAATTGCTGAGCTAGATTATATATTTTGACATCATTGTCACTTGAGGTTCTCGAAAGGTATAGTTTTGGCTCTTTTCAGTATTTTTTTCCTACTTAATATTTTCGCCCAAACTTTCACTTATGCCGAGGTCGTAAGCTTTTCATATCCATGGTTGATAAGAAGTTCAGAAAGTTCTATTTCCAGCAAACATGCACAAAATCACAGTCTTACAACAATGAAAACAAAAATGCCGAAAAGATTTGGCGGCTGGGTTACCAAATGCACTATAGTAATCCTTGGACCATCTTTATCAACGTTACCGTTTATCCGCTATCCCCAAAACAAGGCAACAGTGACCATTCCAGTCTTAACATGCTCCGCTGTCGTGCATCGCAGGTGCTGCGGTTTCTCGCTGAGATCGAGGAGTACATCAACAAACTATGGATGCTGCAGAACTACGACGCCTACCAGATCGACCAGGAAAAACGCAAGACGTCCATGCTGGGTGCGGCCCGAATAACCACGCCCCTCCCGAACCGCATAGAGGTGGAGTTCCGGGCCGTTGTCCTCCCGCCAGCTCACACCCATGAAATGGACGACTTTATGGATGATCGACAGGGCACTTCCGTCAGGCCTATCACTCTGAGAGAGGTAGGCGTGGCCACAGACATGGTTCTCAAAGAGGTAGGCGTGGTCACAAACAATTTTTTATCAGGCCTGCCACCCTCAGCGGTCACAAACATGTTGTTACCATCAGGCCTGTTACTCTGGAAGAGGTAGGTGTGGTCACAGACACGGTTCTTCCAACAGGCCCGTCACCCTCAGAGAGATAGGCCTGGTCACAGACATGGTTCAGAGAGGTAGGTGGGGTCACAGTCATGGTTCTGCCATCAGGCCCGTCACCCTCAGAGAGGTGGGCGTGGTCACAGACATGGTTCCGCCAAGAGACATGTCGCTCTCAGAGAGATAGCCTTGGTCACAGACGTGGTTCTGCCGTCAGACTTGTCACTCTCAAAGAGGTAGGCGTGCTCGCAGACACGGTTCTTCCATCAGGCCTGCCACCCTCAGTGAGAGGTCAAAAACATGTTCCTACCAACAGGCCTGTCGCTTTGAAAGAGATAGGCGTGGTCGCAGACGTGGTTCTTTGTCACTCTCAGAGAAACAGGCGTGGTCACAGACATGGGTAGATCAACTCCGGTGCCTTGGTATCTGTGTTCCAATGGAGGACCTTATTCGGTTCTCTTTTGAGATGTAGGCACTCAGAGTCCAGAACCGATGCACATTTGTTGTGCTGATGCCAAAGACATGATCGGTTGTTTGTAGATGCTCCAAAACGGCAGAAGTGGTTCTCTTCTTATACTCCGGAATTGTGGTGTTGTTATTGTTGTTGTTGTTGTTGTTTGATCGTGAACGCTCGTACAAAACGTTCTCTTTCCTTGTTGCACGTGCAGGCGAAACAGATCGTGAAAAACGAACTGGAGTTGCGGTCCGATTCTGCCACTATGGTACTGGACAGACCAACCATGTCGGACGCAGCCACTGAGTGTATCGTGAACTCCCCGTGCCTATCGCCGGAGAGCTCGCCATCAAGAGATAATGACGTGTTCTGAGTCGCCATCGCCGGCACAGGAGGTTTAGTCGTACGGATCAAACGCCTTCTTTCAAATCAGCGATGGATATAGTGATTGTGTTTAAGGCTCCGTACGTTCTTGGGCTTTGCTAGACTTTTTTTATTCAGTAGATGAATATTTTCTTGTGAATGTTGTTTTCGCCAGGAAGGACCCCATCCGGTGCAACAGAGTGATTTCCCCCTGTAGAAAGAATAACTTCCCCAGTTCTGCCTTCATTCGGTAATATGGCGTAAGCGCCATGGATTTGAGGAGCCCTTATGTTCGTTTACCATTTAACGGTAAACTTCATTTGATAGATTCCTTGAGACAGTCGTGTTTGCTCAAGGCTCACTCTCTCCAAATTCATATGAGTGTAATTATTTGTGTGTGTGTGTGATGAACAACTGTAGCGTTAAACTATTCCGTTTTGGTGGAAAATTTCAAACTGCGATTCAGGGTGCCGTTTCCAGCGTGTTCCGAAAAAAATGTTGGAACTGGCACAGCCAGTTGCAGGGACACAGTAGTGATGCTAACGTAGCCTTAGTCTTGGTGAGGCCCTCAACGAATTACTTGTGACGTAGCAACGAACAAATAATGACGACAATGACAGTGATACAGTTACGGATTAACTCTACTTCGGCGCCCGACTCAAGCTAGCCTGAACATATCTGGAGCTTTGTAAACGCACTGACTGTTCACATAAACCTGTAAAAACAATTTCAAGAGTACGTTTGAGTGACATCTCACACCAAAACAAAAGCAAACATGGCACAAAGTCAGATGTTGCTTGTGAACAAAAGTGGAAAGACGGTGTGCGGTAGGTCATGTGTTGACAGAGTTTAACGAAGTGTATACAATGGTGCGGACGGTCTATATTTCCTTCATTGGTGGTGACTTTTAACGACGACGAGGACAGCTACGACAATCTTGTTACGGAAAGAAAGAGATACAGTGTCATTTTTTTACTCCGGAAAATATGTGCGCTCACACAGACAAGAGACACAGACAGTGACAATGGATGTTTTCGACGAATGTTGACCAGAGAAGTGGCCATGCGTGTAAACCGTGTTACATTTTTTAACGCAAGAATGTAGGTGTGTATGTTGTATGTGTGTTCAGTTATGTTCATCACTTTGTTGACTTGACAGTTAGCCTTGACAGTTAGCCTTGACAGTTAGCCTCGACAGTTAGCCTTGACAGTTAGCCTTGACAGTCAGCGGCCTCACCCTCATGCCTGTTAAACAACCAGCAAACTGTTTCTGTGGCTACATGTGTGGGCATTTACATCTCTTCAATCACAATCACTATTAGTTTCTCATTGTTTTACTCACTGATCAGAGACCAAAGGCATAATTATGGGGGATACGTTTTAGATATAATCAAGATTTCGAATGGATAATAATGAGAAGAAGAAGAAGAAGAATGCTAATAACAATAATAATAATAATAATATTTTATTGCCCATAACATGCTGCACATCAACATGGAAATTTGCCTTTGGGCTTACAGAAGAGAAATCACTCTGTTGTATCGAATGGCGCATTTTGTACAGTCGAGTACGTGAAAAGGGAAGGAAGATGTAGAACTGAAATTCCTGTCATATGTGACTTTTTTTGCAGGAGAGCCGGTCCGTTTATATGGACAGTGTTTTGTAATAATTATGTTGACTCTATGCCCGTATTGTAATACTTTATAGAATTATTGTACGTTTTGATATTTATATTTATTGATGTATATCTAATGAATTTATTGGACCAAACGTCCCGATGTAATATGCAGTTGTTTGTTGTTGGTTGTTGGTTGGTTGGTTGGTTGGTTGGTTGGTTTGTTGGTTGGTTTGTTGGTTGGTTGGTTGGTTGGTTGGGTTGGTTGGTGGCTGGTTTGCTGGCTTGTTTCAAACCACAAGCAGTCGGACTCTGCGAAGAGGTCAGCAGGGATCCGAAGTTTGTAGAAGGGCTCTTCGCTCCTGGCATTCCTTGTGGCGTCAAAGTCTTCACTTTTCGTAGCATATATATATATATATATATAAGGACACTGGAACCAATGACGTAGAGATATGGAACATATAAAAAAAAACTGACGGGGGCAAAATCAGATGACGTCAGAGAAAGTTCAGGAATTCATACTTCCGTTCTACTGTCAGGATGAAAGTGTTCTGTAATCTATTCAAATTGACACAAAAAAGTGACGTCAAAACGAAAAGTAAAACCTATTACCAGGAGCAAACGTAGACAGTGTTTCTAAGCTGTCGGCGTGTTACGTCCAGAGAAGTGTAGGCCAACGACTCTTGCAAATATTGAATTTTTGAAGCTTTTCCTCTGGCATATTTCGGCAGCTTTTCGCTCAGGATAAACGCTCCAACGTGAAGAGCATAGTTTGCATCAGCACAGCAGTGAAATCCGTGTGCCAGCCATTCGGAGATTCAATTTTTACTTTCGCGACAGACAGCTGAATCTGCCTCCCATCCAAAGAACTTTGCTTTCAAAAACTGAAGAACATTAGATCCAAGAATAACTAACCAAGAGGCTTTAGGCACGATATCGAGAAGATCCAGAGGATCTGACGTCGTTAGAGTCAACCTTTACGGGAACCCCATCCCTCAGATACAGCTTTGCGAAGGAGAAGAAGAAAACGGTCGGAGACCGTTCTGGTCGTTCGAAGGCAACTCACGTCAGAGACATACCCTATCAGAGGAAGGAAACAAACTGACGACCATAGTTCTGGGAAGTTCACAGGCCTAACTTTATTGCTGCTGGGGCGGTCAGTTCGTATACTCCTTTCAGAAGTTTGCATCGTGGTTTTTTTCTGGTCAGCCATGGCTTTCAGACGACGGACGATGCTGCTCATGATGGGCCAAAGGGCCGAGCGATTGAGAGCGGAAAGAGTTCGAGAGGAAGAATCCCAAAAGATGCGCACAGAGGTGCGCAGTACCCGCCGCCAGCGTGGTAGTCTGAGACACAAGTACGAGCCGATCCTCAACAGGCAACAACGATGGTAAGGATCACTTTCTTGAAATCTTTGAGATAAAAGCTGGGTGTGGGGTTCATTTAAACCCCATCTCAAGACCTTTCTCTCTCACCAGGCCTTTGATGGTTAAACCTCTGTTAAAGCCTGTCTGTGTGTACCATGAGTTCGTCGCACTGCCAAATTGAATGTAAGAGGGGACATAAATAGTGTGTGTGTGTGTGTGTGTGTGTGTGTGTGTGTGTGTGTGTGTGTGTGTGTGTGTGTGTGTGTGCTTTAGGCGCAGCGAGTCCTTGGAATTTGGAGAGCAGCGCTCTATTAAAACTATGCATTAGTATTAATTTATTATTCATTGCAGTTTGTGGTGGTGGTTGTAGCGGTGTTTGGGGGGTGTGGGGGGTGGTGGTTTAGGAGGGTTTTGTGTGTGTGTGTGTGGGAGGGGGGGGGGGTTGGAGGGGTTTGTGTGTGTGCTTTTTGTGTGTTTTTGTTGTTTGTTTTGTCGGGGGGGGGGGGGGGGGAGAGAGGTGGTGGTGTTGGAATGCTCTGCAGCTCGACCAGTGATAACGAAATAGATGCCACAAAACACATTGCATGCCATAAAGCATAAGAACCACATCGTCATATTCTTCAACTGGCAAAACACTTTGTGGTTTAGCTTATACCTGCATCTGTGTGAACTGTGTCGATACAGGAAACAGAATCTTGCCAGCAAAGAGCATAACATGAAGCGGGACCTTGCCGTTGCCTCGTCCGATTACTATAAAAGGCAGGACAAGCGAAATACAGCTCAGCTGTACCAATGGATTAACGACAGTGACCACCGGAAATCTGAGATCAGGCTTAGCAAACAGGAAATAGATAGTCTAAAAGTTGAAGTATGAATGTTTTTTTCTTGGGGTGTTTGTTTGTTTGTTTGTTTGTTTGTTTGTTTGTTTGGGTTTTTCGTTTTGTTTTTTTTGTGTTTTTTGTTTGTTTTTGTTTTTTGTTTGTTTTTGTTTTTTGTTTGTTTTTTGTTGTTGTTTGTTTGTTTGTTTGGTTTTTGTTTGTTTTTTTGTGTGTTTTTTTTTTTTTTGGGGGGGGGGTGTTTTGTTTTTGTGTGTGTGGGGGGGGGGGTGGGGGTCGGGAATTTTGTTTGGTTTTTTTGTTGTTTGTTTTGTTTGTTTCTTTGTTTGTTTGTTGGGGGGGTGTTGTTGTTTCTTTGTTTGTTGTTGTTGTTTGTTTGTTTTTTGTTTGTTTGTTGTTGTTGGGGGGAGTGTTGTTGTTTCTTTCTTTGTTTCGTCAAGATTCCCAAGTAGGACTGTGTGACTCTCTACACACTTCGTACCACGCAGGAGCATCCCACGTTTTCGGTTTTGGTCCTGCGTGCGAAAATCAGGCAAGATATCGGTTTCTTGTCGGCTCCTGTTGAAGGATAAGCCCTTGCTGCAGTAGGATCCGTCAAGGAACCGTTAATCTTGCAGGATTTTCACATACAGGGCCAAAAACAAAAAAGAGTCCAAAATGTAGGATAATCGTGCGCGGTGCGAAATGTGTTAAGCAGAGTTTTGGGGGGTTTTCTTTTAACAAGGGAAAGCAACGAACAAGTTAAAACCGGGATATACATTCCTCAAGAAGGAACAGCCTCGAACGCGTTTTGGCACGCGCAGAAATGACCGGGACCTGCCAGTTTCGTGAAAGAACCCGTAATAACCCGAACCAATTTTTTTCCCCAGATCCGAAAAACGGAAATAGAAATCGAAGACACCAAGAAAATACTGGCTGCGAGAAAGGAAGAGTGTAGGAAGCTGAGTGTTCCCTCACACCAGAAGGTGTTAAACCGTCTGGATAAAGCCACGTGCGAGTTTGGCCAACAGCTGACGAAGAACAGGGGTCTGCTTGACCAGGT
>JACVVK020000058.1:1470000-1482500 GCA_018292915.2 Batillaria attramentaria
TTTTTGGTGGGGAGCCGCGATGGCCGAATGGCAGAGCGTTGGACTTTCAATGTTCGGGTCATGAGTTCGAAACCCGGCTAGGGCCAAATATTTGTGCTGGCCTTTTTCTCGTTGCCCCGTCTTTGATATCACCCATACGTGGTGGAAAAGGACGTTAAACTCCCAAAACCCTACCCACCCACCCGCTGTATTTGGTGGTTGATTTGATACAGTTCCCTTCTTTCATGAACAGGGGAGCCTATTTTTAAGGCAGATTGTTACTTCATTGTGTCATTATTTTTCACACACACACACATACACACACACACACACACACACACACACACACACACACACACACACACACACACATAATTGAACTAGGCAATTTGTTTATAGTCTATTTCTTGAAACAGTTGTTGTTGTTGTTGTTGTTGTTGTTGTTGTTGTTGCTGCTGTTGTGGTTGTTCGTCAGTTTCCATTTTCCCTTTTGATGACGGCTTCGCCTGAAGAATACGTGTGCCCCCCCCCCCCCCCCCCCCGACAACCCTGAAAAATGAGCTGCCTATGTCATGAATTGGGCAACTTCACAAACTAGGCACGACATAAATTTCGTACACACAGGCCGCTTCAACATTTGACGTTTGAACGATTCAACGTTTTTCCTGGCTGCCGGGCTGCTCATCGGGGGTTTCTCTCCGAGTTCTCCGCCTCCCCCCCCCCTTCCCCCAGCAAAATTGAAATAAAGAAAGAAAGAAAGGTGTTGGGTGGCGCTGCACCGCGGCGACGCGCTTCCCCCGGGGGAAAGCAACCCAAGTTTTCCAGTAAAATAATATTAATAAACGTTCACCGCATTTTGTAGCACCGGCCAGACGAGTATGAAGTTAAGCGACGGTATCTCCAAAGTTTGCCGACGCCCAACGCTAAAGCGCTGAAGGTGCTGAAGGATGTAGAGAGTCTCATGATGGGCAAGTACGAGACGACTGTCGACGATATCGTGACCACCTTCCTACAGCTGGTGGACGAGAACTATATGCTCTTCCGCAACGTGTCAGAGTCGAGGGTGCTAAACGAAAGTTTGCAGGTGAGTAAAATGCAGATATCTACCGTTTATCTCGTTTACCTAATTGCCGTTTTCGACTTTGAAAATAGGACCGGGATATCCCCCCCCCCCCCCCCCGACAACATCTTGGAGTTCTTGAAAGAGTCCGACTTGCTTTCTAAAATCTAGTCTCTTAGTATGAACTTTCTTTGACCTAACTAGTTTCATGATTTTTGATGAACATGTTTATCGCATTTAGACCAGACAGATGTTGATATACATTTACATCTTGTTTTATGGGATAGCTTTTCACCCTTTAAACGACCTGGCAGGGGCAAATATTTGCTTAGCCACGAATTAGTCTTTGTTGCTTGCGCGGCGTTAAGCCCTAACTAACTAACTAACTAACGAACGAACTAACTAACTAACTCGTAGCGCTTTTAGCTACGCATTTTTTTCATGTTTCTGCAATAAGCACTAGTCCAAATAGTTCCATCCCGGCTGGCTTTTTTTTATCGTTGCCCCGTCTTTGATATCACCCATACATAAGACATAAGACATAAGACATAAGACATAAGATATTTTATTGGATCCCATAAAAGGGAAATTACAGTGCCTGCTCCTCCTTTGATTAAGAATAAGAATAAATACTATGTTCCCACAGACACCCACTCACTCTGAGGCGCACACACATTCACGCACTCCCTGCACATAAATACTTAAATATACAAACACATAAATACAAAAATAGATTAAAACTGAAAAACTCTAAAAGCTATCAGTTTGGTATACATACATGGTGGAAAAAGACGTTAGACTCCCAAACACCCACCCCACCCACGCACTGAAAATAGGAAAAGGGACAAGGGAAGTGGTGTGGAAAGGCTGCTGAAGAATGAAGACAACTCCACGGAATATCATAATACTGTGAACGACATGCTGCTTATTGTGACTTTTGGTGTAGTATGTTGGCATCTACGGCCGATCGCTGCACTCTTCTATCGGCCGTGTATGCCCACATAATACTGCTGGAAGGGGTTTTTTTTTGTATGAGTACTGTACGAAACCTACACTGTCCGCTGTATCG
Organism: Batillaria attramentaria; assembly: GCA_018292915.2. Classification (NCBI taxonomy): domain Eukaryota; kingdom Metazoa; phylum Mollusca; class Gastropoda; family Batillariidae; genus Batillaria; species Batillaria attramentaria. Next base: position 1,472,109 of record JACVVK020000058.1, read on the forward strand.
TATGATTTATTTTGCACGCAACGGTCGCTTGCACCCAGAGACGCTAAAAGACATCAAGGACTTTTGAGTATATTAATTTTGAGTATTTATTCTTATGATCTTGTGACTTGTCGCAGTGGGCAGGTTGTTTGTCTAGAGGCGTTCGTAACACGTCGTTCGTAGCTAGCTCACGTGACAAATGAATCTTGGTGAGCAAATGGTGAGCATGGTCTCAAAAGTCACGGGTTCTAGCCCATTCACTGCCATGGTGGCTGAATATCATGGCTCGCGCCTGTAACCCAGATGTCAAACTTGTTCAAAATGCAGTTGTTCTGGTGTATAAAAACACAAACCAACCAAAACTCTTCACATATATACACGTTTTGTTTCCTTTGTACAGCTTGTCATGCGAAGGAATACTATCAGTGAGTGACCAGAAACGTGTGTGGAAGTGAAAGGGTTAAGGTGCCGGGTTCAGGGCCCCTGGGACTGTATTTATGAAGCGCATTTAGCTACATCTACAGAGGTGTATTAGAACGGGGAAATGACCTTTTAGGCTAGTCTAATTAGGCTTTTTATATAGCGGAAGGTAGAACAAATTTGATCCTAACTTTTTATTTCAGAAATCAGTAGAGCACAGGCCCCTAATGCTGTGGTGGTCTCCGTGAATTTTTTCTCCGTCCGCGTCACCGTTAAAAACGACCGTTTATCTTGCCATTTTCACTATATGAGCCCTATAAATGGGCTTTTGAGGGTGTGCACAAAGTATGCGTGTTTGCGGGTACAGAAATGCGCAGAACTCCACTCTAAATACGGTCACTGTTAGACAAGACATGCATTGTTGACATACTGAAATTTTACCCCAATCAGAGTGATGCTTCCTGGAAAATTGTGGCCATCAGTTTGGCCGTTGATTCAAAGGACCCTGTAAAACGGCGGTATTTGATGCTTGTGCACTTATGAGGTCACTGCAGGTGACATGTATCGCGGAAAACATTTAAGATCATTGAACAATTTAGTCAGGAAACGCTTCTTTGGCATTGTGAAGTTCCCTTGTCACCGCATGTGCAGGTACGTATGAAATATGATATCCAAGTGAGCACGTTTTTCGGTAGCGATATTTTGGGGGTGTACTTACTAAAGTAGTTGCTGCGTTGTGAGTAGTGAACGGTTTTTCTCAAAGAGCAGTGCACACTCAAGAATAGTATCCCAGTTGTGTCATATCAAAAGTTCATTGAAATCGCTTTTGTACTTTTGTCACAAACAGCCAACGAAAGTGCAACCTGTTTAATAATGGCTGAATATGCGTAATGATGGGAGTAGGGACACTTGATTGGTTGCTGTGATAAGGTGTATCCGCGAAAACAAGTATAATATGATGCAGATATTCGGGCACATGCTCGGTGTTTCAGAATTATCTTCCAGAACTTGTATGAGAGATTCATTGCTTATAGATGGCCGTTAATTGAAGCTATCAGTTCCCTATATGGGCTGAAAGCGGTGCTTACCAAAAGAGCCTGCCATAATTGCTACACTTGATGCAATTTCTTTTTATCGATTTGTCTTGGTGGAAAACACAATGACTAGTCGTATGAAGAAAGATCCGTGAATCTAAACAAGCACGTCTTCTTTACAGCGGTCATTATTTTTACCCATTTTTTTCCATTTCCTTCATTACGTGCTGCGTCGGTGGTAGGTTTATATTTTGCTGCTAGCAGCCACCAGTTTTAACTTGCCATTGTTTTACATATTGGAAAAAGTAGAGTGATTCCAGGAGAAGAAAAACGTGCATCCCACATCAAATTTCATGAACTCTTCACTGCTTGAAATAGGTGACTTAAATTACCTTTTTCTAATTAAACAGAGAATTAACTGCTACGGGGGTAGGTTACCAAGTAGTCAGATATGACGGCCACAGTGTACACAGCGTTTTTTGTTACTGACCAACTTTTAGAGGAGAGGCTTGGCACTTACGTGTTACTAGCCCATCCACTATGTCCCTTTGGCTGTGAGGGGTAATGAGGGGAATCCATATTGTGGTTGGGTTCAAAAATTGACTATACACAGCAAAGATTACAAATGACGCCGCTGCAGCAGGTATTGTGCACACACTTCAAGTTTGACTACTGGATATGTTAGGCCAGACACCCTGCTGTGGTCCAACGAAATGACAACAGATTTGCCTGTAGAAGCTCTCAGTTATCAAATCTTCCTTTTACCATACAGACGCCAATTCTCTTACTGATTGGGACCGGGCTGACACATTACGCTGCTGCATCTGCTACGCTTGACAGATCATTTGCAGACGCACATCATGCTTTAGAGAAATGGTCCAGCATCCCTAAAATACTATTACAAGTATACCTTTTTGCCTCAAATTCTAACGCACTCAGAAAATGTCGGACATTTTCATTAATTCCTGTTTTGAGGCACAGATCCAGAAATTAGACAAACATAATATGAAACTTCCAGAAAAATAAAATTACACGAATGCAAATAAAAAACAATAGACACAAAAGCAAATCTGTGAAATCTCTTTTATTTTCAACGTGTTTTTCCTTGGGAACAAACGCCGTTATGTTGCCTTTTTTTTGGACATTCACAAATTTACAAATGAAAATTACTGGCATATATTACTGACAAAATGTGATGGAGAGTATGTAGAACACGACATCAAGTCTACAGTAGTAAGTGGCTGAATTCATTTCAAGTGTTATGAGGTATGTTAATCACACGGCAAACATGTTTACAAGGTCAAGGTCATCGGTTCGTCTGTTTACTCCCAAACATTTTATTTCATCGCTGTGTTAGAATAAGCAAAAGAACAAGCAGTCACAAGCACCAGGCAAAACAAAATTAGCACAAACGATGTTTGTATGAGAAGATTTCTTGTGGACAACTTTGGTGACCTTGACCTTGGGAGTAAAGATCATAGAGACTGGGTGAAAAGTTTGTAAATACAACTTTTGGCATAACATTTGCCTAATATGCATTGATAAGAATGCATTTCTGGTGACCTCTAGTAAAGGTCAAGGTCACGCTTGAGTTATGAAGATTTTGCAGTCATATTTTTATTCTGAGGATGCTGTAAACTCACCAAACCACGGGGACAAAAGTTAGCAGCACCAAAATGCTTATTCTGAGCGATGAAGTAAAATGTTTTGGAGTAAACAGACAAACCAATGACCTTGACCTTGAAAACATGTTTGCCGTGTGATTAACATACCTCATAACACTTGAAATGAATTCAGCCACATACTACTATAGACTTGAGGTTGTGCTCTACATAATGTCCATTGCACTGTGCTAGTACTGAACTAGCAGCCATTATTAAACAGGTTGCACTTTCGTTGGCTGTTTGTGACAAAAGTACACAAGCGATTTTAATGAACTTTTGATATGACACAACTGGGATACTATTCTTGAGTGTGCACTGCTCTTTGAGAAAAACCGTTCACTACTCACAACGCAGCAACTACTTTAGTAAGTACACCCCCAAAATATCGCTACCGAAAAACGTGCTCACTTGGATATCATATTTCATACGTACCTGCACATGCGGTGACAAGGCAACTTCACAACACCAAAGAAGCGTTTCCTGACTAAATTGTTCAATGTTCCTAAATCTTTTCCGCGATACATGTCACCTGCAATGACCTGCCAAGAACACAAGCATCAAATACCGCCGTTTTACAGGGTCCTTTGAATCAACGGCCAAACTAATGGCCGCAATTTTCCAGGAAGCATCACTCTGATTGGGGTAAAATTTCAGTATGTCAACAATGCATGTCTTGTCTAACAGTGACCGTATTTAGAGTGGAGTTCTGCGCATTTCTGTACCCGCAAACACGCGTACTTTGTGCACACCCTCAAAAACCCATTTATAGGGCTCATATAGTGAAAATGGCAAGATAAACGGTCGTTTTTAACGGTGACGCGGACGGAGAAAAAATTCACGGAGACCACCACAGCATTAGGGGCCTGTGTTCTTCTGAAATCTGTAATAAAAAGTTAGGATCAAATTTGTTCTGCCTTGTTCAGCAATTTTCCTAGCCTATTTGTTATATTCGCCCGCTTAGATTAAAACGCGTTTATCCTAGCTAAAGGCGCTTCGTAAATACCATCCCTGATGGGCAGGAATTTGGTTAGGGAGTTTCCCTCACCAGATCGAGTTAAATTCGTGCACAGACTCGTTTTGCCTGGCTTGCCTTCATGTGCACAGGCATGCATAAACTTTCAAGTGAGTGTGCGAATGAAAAATCGCATCCCAGACGGGACGTGACACAGAACGGAAAACGAGTTTTCACCGAACATACAGGAAAACAGAACAGAAGTGGATGGCGCTTACAATTAGGTCATTTATGGGTGAAGAGGATGAGTGTTTGTCGTTCAATCGGCCGAACTGGTGTTGGGTAGAGGTTACAAAAATATAAACTTAAATCGGATAGTTTGACAGCTTGTGTGTGTGTGTGTGCGTGCGTGCGTGCGTGCGTGCGTGCGTGCGTGCGTGCGTGCGTGCGTGCGTGCGTGTGTGTGTGTGTGTGTGTGTGTGTGTGTGTGTGTGTGTGTGTGTGTGTGTAGTCTGAAATAGCGGCGACAAGTGAACAGCTAAGGAAGCTGCGATCAGACTCGACCAAGAAGTTGCGGGAAAACAATGCAGAAAAGGAAGAACTGATCGAGAAGAAAAAATTCCACGAACAATTGTACCTCTCTCTCTCTCTCTCTCTCTCTCTCTCTGATTTTTGTCTCCTTTCCTAATCGAGAAATGATTTCAGTTCTGAAAAGCCAGAATGAGATTTCATGTCGTATCTAAACAACATAGTGACATTCCTTCTCTTCTAGTAGTTTGGGTAACCCATGAGTGATCGGGGAAGTCACATCTTGGAGAGGGACGCCCTGCCTACTCTTGTAGGGGAGCCCTACTGCTTGGCCTACGGGCTATAACAATTCAAATCGGTGGGAACTACAGTCAGACATAATGTCGTGACTGACAGTAAAAGTACAGGGCACTTGTCCTGAATATCGTCCACAGTGGCGCAGAAGTGATCGGACATATGTGGCCGAAGGACACAAATACACAGGGCCTCAAAATGCCTATATATTCCCTATTAGCCTCAGGCATCATAGTCACCCTCAAAAATGCTTCAATCTAGAAACAGTTACTACCATGAACAGATCATTCGAAGGCACGAACCGGACAGGAGTTTTAAAAAAATGTTGAATGTCTCCTTTCCGCTCAGGCCTCACTGGAGTAATGCACGTCCACTTTCTCTTTAGGCCCGAGAGGCAGTTCACAAAAATCCGCTTGCCTCCCTTGTGCTCGGCCTCTGTGCAAAAAGTCCCAGTTTCTCTGGCAGTTTGCCTCTTCTTGCGACCGCCTGGCATGCACCTTGACCTACATAACACGAAAATCACGCTTTCTCATGACAACAACAATCACTACAGACTAGCACACTCACCAAACAGGGTACTTCGAATAAACACCAAACATGACCCCAGGTCCTTACGCCTGTCAGCCTTTCCACACACAAAAAAAGTAATCGGACACTTTGTGCACGGCTCATGTCCGACGCGGATATGGAGCCTTGGGACGGGTCGAAAGTACGTTCAGGGCGAAAACGTCAGGTCGAAATGACGATTTTACGGAGCTGAAGAATGCGTATCGCTTAACGGACGTGTCCGACAAACCAGTAAAATTAATAGTCCTTTAATGTGAAATATCATTTTGGCTTTTCAGAGCTGGCGAGCAGGAAAAGCGTATTGAGCGTGCTGACAAGGTGATCGACAGTTACATCGAGGGCGTCCTGAGGAATCTGGACAACCTTGGCTACACGCAGCAAGAGATCGACAAACTGGCCGGCGTCTACGGCAAAATTGAGGAACGGAACGTGAGTTTCTTGTGTATGTTTGACCGTTGTTGGTGTTCTTGGTGGTGGTGGTGGTCGTCGTCGTCGTCTCTTCTCTTTTTAATCACGGCAATTTGTAAGTGGGAAAGAGAAGGAACTCTGTATGGCCCACATTAGCCTCCCCTGAACTAACCTACCGAACCTACCCGACCCTACCCTAGCATACCCTAACCTAACCTAAACTGACCTCACCTAACCTATCACACCCTAACCTAAGCTAACATAACCTATCATAACCAATCCGACACTATCATTCCCTGACCCACCCTACCATACCATTGCCTTGCCTACCCTACCCTATCATACTCTGAGGTAACCTAAACTAACATTACCTACCCTATCATTACCTACCCTACCCTATCATTACCTACCCTACCCTATCATTACCTACCCTACCCTACCCATAATCTGTCATACCCTAACATAAACTGCCCTATACTACCTTATCGTACCCTAACATAAACTAATCAACCCTGTACTACCCTAGCTTAACCTAACCTAGCCTACTCCATCAACCTAACATCACCGAACCTAAGCTAACCTTGTTTCGGGCGTTCCGGTTTCTGCGAGATCGAGCTTTACATCAGGTTACCATGCCCCACCCTAACCTGCTCTTACCTTACCCAGTCAACCCAACCCTGCCTTATCATACCCTGCTTTACACTGACCTAATTTAACGCACACCGTCGCGCAGGTCTTTCGGGTTCGACGGTATGTGTCTTGGGGGGTGGGGGGAAGGGGATCGAGCATCAACAAGCCACCCTAACCTATCCTGCCCTACCACCAACCCTACCCTTACCCTAACCGTAACCTTGCCCTAACCTGACCCTAGCCTAACCGTACACTAACCTACCCTAACATTATCCTAACCCTAACCTAATCTACCCCAGTCTGCCCTGTCGCGCAGGCGTTTTGGTTTCTGGGCAAGATCAACAAGATGGTGTCCTACCCTAACCCTACCCTAAGGGGAGCCGGGGTGGTCGAATGGTAGAGCGTTGGACTTCCAATGCTCGGGTCGTGAGTTCGATCCCGGCTGGGGCCAAATATTTATGCTGGCTTTTTCATCGTTGCCCCGTCTTTGATATCACCCTATGTGGTGGAAAAGGACGTTAAACACCCAAAAACACACCCACCCACCACCCTACCGTAACCCTACTATAAACTCGTGCAGGTGTCCAGGTTTCTGGGCGAGATCGAGAAATACGTCAACAAACTGTGGGAGATCCAGACCTTTTCGGCCTTCGAGGAGAACGAAGAGAAGCGCAAGACGTCTATGGTGGGAACGAAGCGACCCGTCTCTCCCCTCCCCAACCGCCTGGAGGTGTCCACTCGGGCGTACATCAACCCGCCGTGCCAGGACCCTTATGACATAGACGAGGATCGGTGTGTGCCTGCGAATATTAAACCCATCACTCTTGAGGAGGTGAGCGCGAGCATTGGAACGGAAGGGATGTGCTGGTGGCTCGGTCTGTTGGTTGGAAGGGGTCTGTGTGTGTGTGTGTGTGTGTGTGTGTGTGTGTGTGTGTGTGTGTGTGTGTGTGTGTGTGTTGGGACCCAAGGTCAAGGTCATACAAGCTGTCCTGGGAAAACTGTTATATTGCCATTTTCCGTTTTCTTAATAACTATCAACACAAGAGACACCTTACTTCAGGATAGATAGTGATAAGAGTTTTACAAACATACTTTTTTGAATGACCTTGACCCATCTCACAAGTGAGCCAAGGAAGCTTTGCTCCTCTAGTTCAATTTTGCTGGGGGAGCAAAGTCTGATATCCCGTAGAGAAACCCCCGATGAGGCGCCTGGTAGCTAGGAAAAACCGGTATCACATATCACAAGCTCAAACTAGGCTCGAATCTACCCTTCGCCGTGACAGTGGTGACGACCGATCAGTAGCGCAGCGGCGGCTAAGTCCGACGCGCTACCTGTTAGACCACCGCTCACCCCAGCGTCCTTTTCCACCACATAAGGGAGCCGGGGTGGCCGAAAGGTAGAGCGTTGGACTACTCGTTGCAATACTCGGCCCTGAGTTCGAATCTCGGCTGTGGCCAAATATTTGTGCTGGCTTTTTCATCGTTGCCCCGTCTTTGATATCACCCGTATGTGGTGGAAAAGGACGTTAAACCCCCAAACATCCACCCACCCACCACATAAGTGTGTATATCAAAGGCAGGGCTACGACCAAAAAGCCAGCAAAGGTTCGCTACTCAAAACCCTTCTGTTTCAACGCTGCGTGTGCAGGCGACACAGTGCGTGATTGACGAACTGGAGAGAGACATTTCAGCCACCAACGTGCTGGACAGCCCCAACATGGTCGACCCGGCCACTGAGCCTGTCATGGACTCTCCAGGCCCACCGCCCCAAAGTTCCCCGTGCGGACAAGATGTCACCCCGAAGCGGACCACGGCAGAACATGACGTGTTCTGAAGCGCCACTATCGGCACATGACTTTTAGTGTTATTATAGCGGTGGTGGTACGATGCTGATCAAACGTCTTTTTTGAGGTCAGTGTTGAACAGTGACTTTGTGATGGTTTTTTGTATATATCCGGGTTTTTTTGCCAGTTGAGGACTATTTCGTGAAAGTTTTTTTTACAGGACCCAGGATTTACCGCGTCCGGTACAACAAAGTGATTTCTTTTTGTACAGGAATCACTCAGCTGAAACCTCATTTCCTTTATTATGATAATGATGATAATAATAATAACTGTCCCACATGGGGAAACTTGACGTTGACACTTCAGTATACAATAACACCATCAGCAAAACCAGTGTAAACATGACACACAGAACTTCACAAAACACAAAATGATTAACGTACGTAAGCAGTACAACAGTAACAGCCAGCAGACTACTGCTGGACAATGTTGTACGTCATTCATTGTCATAGCATTGGGAATGAAGGACTTCTTTTTAGCAAGGGGCATTCTGTACCTTTTGCCTGACGGATGTCAGATGAATTCTGGGTTCAGGGGGTAAGCAGTGTCAGAAGCAATGTGAGTTGCTTTCCTGAGCATCACTTTGTATCACTCCGGAATACAAATCGTTCTGATGGAATGCCGATGTATGACAGTGGGAATGACTGTGATAAACTTGCATCAAAGAAAAAAGCTTTCACAGTGCACACTTGTCGCTACAACTCTTGATGACTCTGTCTCTGAAATGGTCACTCATACAGTTTGGCCGACAGTGCAAGTTTGTTGCAGGCGACATGGTATGCGAATGTCCCGGTCGCATGCAGCCAGCTGCGCTTAACAAAATCGCGTGTGAGCCGTGGCCATACTAACGACTGCATCGTCAACGTACTATCTCTTTGCCAGCTTTAAAATGGCATTCCTCCCAAGTGATGGGTGGAATCCACAGAGGGCTAGGAAGCTGGGACAAGTTTTATTACGCATGATGATTAGGAAGAGGATGATGGTGTGATGATGCTATGGAGGTCCATGAGGTTTGGGACTGCGTGATACGTACTTATTGTTTACTTTGTTGGATGCAAATATATATATAGGCACCACAGCTCTGCCGTTAAATTATAGAAGGGCCTAAGTGCTCATCCAATCCACGGCATTTAGGCATCTTTTACCAAACGACGGTAGCGCTGTTTGCTCCTGAAACAGGACTAGAAATCACTTTGTTGTACTAGTCTGCATTTTTGTTTTTCCTGCATTTTCCTGCAAAAAGGGTATAACTTTAGAAAATACCTGTCAAAGCTCGTTTTAATACGGCCGAGCCTGTTTATACTGCTTTGTAATATGAGTGTTGCTATTGTTTTGCAAATTCTGATACATATTGCGTATTGTACATAATTATATTTAATAATTTATTGAGTGATTCTTTATTAAAATGTATTTCATGAAACTTTAATAAAATTATTGGACAAGGTGTCATATATGGCTGTTTGTTTTTTAATTTGATAACCTCGGATTGAGATTAAGTCTGAATATGCTCTGTGTGTGTGTGTGTGTGTGTGTGTGTGTGTGTGTGTGTGTGTGTGTATGTGTGTGTGTGTGTGTGTGTGTGTGTGTGTGAGAGAGATATATATATATATATATATATATATATATATATATATATATATATACAACGATGACGATAACAATCCTTTTATTTTACAACGGAAGAAGTTATAGGCATACAAAGACCATTTTCAAACTTGCCGTTGCTACACTACCATTAAAAAAAATTGAAAAGAAGAGAATGAAAAGATGGAGACAAATAAAATTACATAAGAACAGGAAACCGCACACAGACACAAACACACATAAATTATACGCGCGCGCTCGCGCTCGAGACAGACAGACAAACAGAAAGACTGAGGTGAGTAAGGTGATATCGTTGGTGTAAAATTCGTAATAATAAATTTGCATGTTTTGTTCCTGGTATTGCCTCGGGGCAAAACAACTCTCCTTCATGATAACTAAACCCGGAATTTTTCATTTTGAATTTGAACGCAAACTACTCACCCAAGTCGTCGAAGGTTTTGGCCACGTTGCCTTTTCCACACCACTTT
>JACVVK020000058.1:1487500-1497500 GCA_018292915.2 Batillaria attramentaria
AGAGTGGCCGGACTTCCGTAGTAATGCTCGGGTCGTGAGTTCGTATCCCGGCTGGGGCCAAATATTTGTGTGGTTGTTGTTGTTGCTGTCAGTTGTTGCCGGTCAGCTGATCAGTTTTAGTTGTTTAGTTGTTTTTCTTTAAAAATACTTATTTTAACCTTTCACGGTCTTATATAACCGGACTGGCGTGGTACCACCAACAATACCGGGCTTATCTCTACTGAACTGGACTCCCTGACGTCGGTCAGCTGGTCAGTGTAGTACGACTGACGGGCCTACGTCGGCAGTTCCGGCATTCTGTCAGTATTCACTGAAGTCGACTCAGGGAACGCAGAAGAAGAAGAAGACTGAAGTCGACTGACGTGAATTGAGTCGATCCACTGGAGTAAGTGACACCGATTTGAAACACCGGCCGGGCTGATGTGAAACGTTCGCCGTAAGTAGCCGGCGGCCGCGTCAGTGGCAGTAGATGTATCAGTGTGCGCGCGCTTGCGTGCACACACACCTGGCACACACACATACACCGTGACACCGGCACACACACACACACACACACACACACACACACACTGAACACACACTGACACACACTGCCAGACACACACACACACACAGGCTCACACACACACACACACACACACACACACCGTGACACACACCGCTGGCCGTCACTGACATGGCACACACACACACACACACACACACACCGGCACTGGCAGTCAGTTCAGTCGGCCGTGTCTCTCTCAGTTTTCGTTCAGCCGAGCATAGTCACCGTCATGGTTTAGTTGTTTCCGTTGTTGCCGGCTTTGACTGAATGACTAACCGGCCGGCCGGTATAATTCGATCGTCCCCCGGCTTCACCGCATCAGTGGCCGGCACTATCAGTGTAGTAGCGGCTGTCTGAGTGCCATTTCAGTTGCACCTCGTGTAAATCCACTTCTGATACATGTACGACCTAAGGGTGCGAACTACTGATGCGGCTGAGCTTAGTCAGCAGTAGACTACTGCCGCGCCGGCCGGGCGGACAACGCGGCACAGGCCACACTGGTCCGATTTTGACGGTTTTGCTGGTTGGGCCGGGTACCTGACAACCCTGTTCCGGGTCCGTCGACTGATAACCCTAGAGTTATCGACCGACCCGGAACAGGCCGGTTGGGCCGGGTAGTGTCTATTGAGACCCCCCCCCCCCCCCCCACACACACACACACACACACCTCCCGCTGTCGCTTAGCTACGTAGTGTATCTCACATTACGTAGTGTCTATTTTCGAAACGTATAGTTTCCCTCGCTTGTGCAACTGAACGGAATGGTTCATAGGCTCATGAATGGATTTGCCACAAGATCCACAAAATGAATGTCTGTAAGATATCAAGGCATTACCAGAGATATCCTTTTCCTGTTACGATAAGACATCTTTGGTAAACCATTCTCCTATGTCTTTTGCATCCACAAGTAATATTCATGTCCTTTTTTTTTTTACAGAATTGCTAAGCATGTTTTAAAGATTGCGGTTAATTGCCGACACAAATCGTCCCTTACCTCCCCTCTTTCGTCTTTTGCTCACTGAGAACATACTTCGTACCACTCGAACATCATGGCGGGTGTCTGGGCAGAAGTTGCCGCTGTCAAGAGTGAAAATCGCCGGGAACTGTCTCTTATTGGCCCTGAGATCAGCAAAAGGATTGAAGACCGTGGCTTGGATGGTCATATTTTCCAGCTGGTTAATCTCAACTTTCTTGACATCTCCAAAACATGCCTATCGAGTCTCGCAGATGATATCGGTAACCTAACAAATCTGACCAACCTTATTTTGCATGGAAACGCTCTGACAGCCCTGCCGAGTTCTCTCGGAAAGCTTTCGAAGCTGAAGTTTCTCGATATATCACACAATAAACTTGAGACGCTCCCGCCCGAACTGGCCAAGCTTGGGGAGCTGCAGACGCTCAACGCCCACGTCAACCAGCTGACGGACATGCCAGATGTTTCAGCCATGAAATCCCTCCATGTGCTCAATATTTCGCACAACAAGCTGGCGGCTTTGCCCGACGGACTGTGTGACGAAAGTTTGGTGCACCTGAGTCTGGTGAACGCCAACAATAATGAAATCAGGACACTACCAGCACAGCTGTCCTCTCTACCTCACCTCAACGCCCTACACCTTGCTAACAATAAGATCGAGGAGCTTCCGAACGAACTCTGTGAATGCCCCAAACTTAAGGAACTCACTCTGTCTGGCAACAAACTGAAGGACAGAAAACTTGCCAGATTCGCAGAGCAAAACTCCATGAAACAGATCATGACCTACCTGGCGGCTGCCTTGCAGAAAGAAGCGGCTGCTTCAGGAGAAAAGAAAGACAAGAAAGCAAAACCAAAGAAAAAGAAGAAGGCTGCTAAAGATGATGATGTTGAGGAGGTGATAAAAAATCTTGTGTCAGTTCTGAGGTTCCCAGATGATGGTTTAGTGGTGAAGGTGGAAACAAAGGTGGGGCAGGTTCGACCTTACATTGTTTGCTGTGTGCTGCATGAGCTCAACTTAAAAAAATCTGTCAACATGTTCAAGCACTTCATCAAACTGCAGGTATTTCTTGCTGGCATGTCCTGTCAGTAAAATCATATGTGTTACTTATTCGTTTCAATTCGTTCGTTTACATTCATTTGAAATACATGTTACCCGTGGTATTTGGAATTCTCTTCCCCAGTGCATTCGTAATGCATCCGACTTGCTTGATTTCGAAGCCAAAGTGAAAACCTTGTTCAGACTGTCCTACGACTAGTTTCACCACAGATCTTACCCATTCTGAGCCCTGTTGCTGGTGGAGTGGCAGGTTTTGTGTGTGTGAGTGTGTGTGTGTCACTCTGTGTGTGTGTGTGTGTGTGTGTGTGTGTGTGTGTGTGTGTCAGTACGTGTTGCATACTTTTATTTTATTAGTTTAGTTTAGACTGTATTTGTGAAGCGCATTGAGCTCACCTTCTGGGGATGCTGCGCTATATAAGAATGTTATTATTATTATTATTAAAGTTCTCAGTTCTAATATATTCTGTTCTTTTCAATTTGATCTCTATTGAGACTGGTACTGTGGTAGTCTCACTTTTTAATTCTATTGTCTGTTCAAGGGGATGCAGACTGACTATGTACTGGTACATTTTATCATAAAATTTATAAATGTTTTACAGTTTTATCGCTGTCTGTGAACATTTTCAAAACTTCTTTGTTATGCGTTAGTTTTCACTTGCAGACAAATCTGCATGAGACATTGTGCCAGAAACGCCAAGCTGCGACCATCGCCACACATGACCTTGGGCTGGTAAAAGGTCCCCTTGTATACACCACCAGACCTCCACAAAGCATTCAGGTCTTGTGAATTGAATGTTCTGTGTTTCTTTATAATTTTACTGACTCCATTAACTTGATTAAGAGCAGTTTAAATTAGCCGCTTTAGACTACTTTTTAACACATTGCCGACCTTGACCGCGAGCCGTGGAATTCCCCCGTGACCCAGGCACTGTGTGGATGCACAACCCTTGGCAAACAGGACATTTTAGCTCTTTTTTTTTTTTTTGAAAGAGGTCTTCCTCAGATGTTTCCTAATCATATCTGGTATGGCTTGAAGATAATTATAAGCACTTTCGTGGAAAAGATTTTTTATTGAAAAAAAAATTGGCATAGCGGCCACAGTGAGAGCGGAGACAACATGGGTTGTGGGTGCTTGGTAACAGCGTCCTCACACGTCAGCGCCCGGGGTCTGGGTGTGTGGTTGGCAACGGTATGCAAGGGCTGTGCACAAACGTTGAGTGCATGGTCGTGAAAAAGTTAGAGTCGATAAATGTTGAGTTTTACTGTAACTAGTGTAAGTGTAATTTTTACTTTCCTCTGTCATAGGCTCGTGCACACGCATTTTGGTTCTCGTGCATAATTTGTAACTGAGTCTGTGTGAGATTGTTCTTGTGTTTATGATCTGAATAAATATTAACAGTAAAATTTTTGTCCACAGATTCAGCCCCTGTTCAAGAGTAAGGAAGTGTCCGCAGATGTTCTGTTCAAGGAACTGCGTGAGGAGGCTGATGCACTTCGAAAGGAAAAGAAGCGTAGTACCGTCAGTGGTATTCACAAGTATGTCAAAGGAATTATAATGCTTAGCGTCAAGAGACAACACTTACTAATTACAGTCAGTATCATTATGTAGAACAGCAGACAGCAAACTGCGTGTAGCAGATTCTTTCTCTTTTTTTCCCACAAGTACAGACTTTTTTTTTTGAGTACTTCTTTTTAATGTGTTGAAGGTTTTGGTGGTGTTTTTTACTTACTTACTTACTTAGGCCCCTGGCTCCACGTGGAGCATAGGCCATCGACAACCCTTCGCCATCGCACTCTGTTCTGGGCTATTCTTGCCACTCCAGTCCAGTTGGTCCCTTGCTTATATAACTCTGCCTCAGTGTCCCGCCTCCAGCTGTTGTGAGGCCGGCCTCTCTTCCTTTTCCCCTGTGGGTTCCATGTCAGGGCTTGGCGTGTGGTGCTGGATGCTGTCTTCCTGAGGGTGTGTCCGGTGTTTTTTAGTTGCAGCTAAAAAGATGTGATGTTAATGTGTTGTTGTTGTTGTTGTTTTTGTTTTTGTCTTTAGATACCTTGACCTGTTGAAGGACAAGGAGGAGTTCCCATGTCTACTGGATGCTGAGGGACACGTCATCTCTTTTCCTCCCATCACCAACAGTGATAAAACCAAGGTGATGACCTCCACCTGAGCCTCCACAACTTAAAGGACTAGTTAGCAATTCTTTAAACTAGTAGACCAAAATAGATAACATGGATAACATACCCCACCACCACCCCCCCCCCCCCCCCCCCCCCCCCACCCCCAACCCCCCACCACCCACGGGATAGCCGAATGGTAGAGCGTTGGACTTCATTCATTGCTCGGGTCGTATGTTCGAATCCCACCTGGGGCCAAATATCGTGCTGGCCTTTTTCTCGCTGCCCCCATCTTTGACATCACCGTTACCTGGTGGAAAAGGACGTTAAAACTCCCAAACAGCCACCAACTCCCCCTCAACCCCCTTCCAGATCTCTCCCTAAGCATCGTGAGCACCCAGAGTGGAGCCATGTGCTGAATCTAGTCTTCATAGTATCTAGTCGGCAGCAGGATCATAGTATCACCAGACTCTGCTAGGAAGTCCAGTGTTTGTAATTCTCTTAACCTCCCGGCTACGTCGCTAAAAAACTTCTTAGTCCTACATCGTGTGAAACAGCTTACCCATGGTTTTTACATAGGTAATTTTCGACTTATTCCTAGTCCTACGTCGTGGGAAACAAATTACCCATGGTTTTTACATAGGTAATTTTCGACTTATTCCTAGTCCTACGTCGTGGGAAACAAAATTACCCATGGTTTTTATATAGGCAGATTGTAGCTTATTCCTAGTCCTACATCGTGGGAAACAAATTACCCATGGTTTTTATATAGGCAATTCACAACTTACTCTTATTTATTGTTTAATTACTCTGCTAATTACAAGTTAAACAAAACAATTTTTGGCATGAACATAGTCAAACCATTTATTGACAAAGTCATGAAATTTCAAAGGTGTGACCTAAATATTGACCGAGATACGTTCATCTAAAGCAATGTGTGTGCAACTTTTTACCCACGACGTAGCCGGAAGGTTAATTGTACTGTATCACATGTGTCTCATGTTTCCTCTGATTTGCATAGATCTCCAAGGAAACACGCAGCGTTCTTGTTGAGGTGACCAGTTCTGTCAGCCTTGACATTTGCAAGAAGGTGATGGACACACTACTGAAGGAAACTCTACAGACAGGGGTCGGGAGTGGGGTAGCTGGAGGGGGAGGGGAGGATGAAGAGGAAGGGGCTGACAGTGCTGCTAAAGGTGGAGATGGCGATGGTGAGTGTGTGTGTGTGTGTCAGAGAGAGAGAATGCTTTAAATGTTTCAGAACATTGAATAACTGCTGAACACTAAAACTGATATGAACAGTCTTAATTCATTAATATTGCTTTGGTCCATTTTTGAAAAAAAAAAAAAAATTGCTCCGGGAACTTTGCTGCTTTAGCTTCCTGGTTATAGAGTTTCAGTTTTATTTTTCAGAATTGCCTTTGCAACTGCAAGGCTGCATATCTGTGTGAACTATTATAGAACATATATCCTGGCTGACCAAAAAAAATGATTGGACAATTGTCCTGAATGAAAAAAAAAAACAATGCAAAAACAATAGAATATGTCTACCTTGGTTGTAAAATATCACAATTTTGGAAATAAATCAGTTGATGACTGATGTCCAACACATGCAGTCCTGCCCTTGAAATCCTGGAAAGCTCCCTGAATTTCTTTCCTGTGCATATGTTATGACCAGGTGGGAGAGCGTCGACAGGTGAGCGTCTGGTGGTGCAGCAAGTGAAGATCTTGGATGAAGAAGGTGGCCTGAAGGTGGTGTACCCGTCTCGCACCGATCTACTGGACGATGGCTTCGTCGTCGACAGGAAATAGAGACTTCGGTGAAAGGAGGGGCCTAGGGCGTGGACTTGGTGTACTATTGCTACTAACACATGTAGGATAAGGGAGGTCAAACTCTGTGCACTGACTTGGGGTTCGGAGATTTGCCAGTACACGTAGAGTGGAACTTAAGTCAGTAGAACTCGGTGGTGCTTGCTCATAGTCTGCTACATGGAAGGGGCATAGTTTGTTTGTTTGCTTTTATAAAAATGAGAAGAAAGAAAAAGAAAGAAGGGGGGGGGGGGGATACAATAAAAAAGCAGAAGGGAACTCAAAGGTGCTGAACATGTCAATTATTCACTGTATGTCTTGGCGCACCAAAAAAATCTGATAAGGAGGGTACTTAAATTGTACCTCAGTCTAATTTATGTAAATATTTCACTAAATTGGTGTATATGCTGGTGAGTGTGAGATACTCAGATATCATTGAGTTCAGCTGCATGGTTTGTCAGAAAAATGTTACAAACTGATGTATAATTACATGACTGGGTTTTTTGTAATAATTATAGTGACAATAAGTTTAAAAAATATTTTCAAAAAAGCTACCAGTTCCCGCACCGATTTGAATATGCTTCAGCACTGTTGATCGATACTTCTTTCTTTCTTTATATAGGTTGTGGTTGCTTGTAGAATGGTCAGCAAAGCATGTGGTGTTGGGTACAGACACAAGATTTAAAAAAAAAAAAAAGTCAAAAATAGTTTACCATCAGCGTATTGTAACGCGATTTTTGAGATAATTTTTTTTTAATCCAAAAATAAATTGTAAAATTCTTGTTATCGTCAGTTCATTTTGTTACATACATGGTAATGGTAGGTAAACGTTCTTATGTTCACTTTTTATTGAATTTTATTTTTTATTTGCTTTTGTTTTAACCTGTTGGCTTGTGATTCACTGCAGTCTTTGTTCTCTGGTGATGATTAGAAGGCATCAGTTTGTTTGATTCACTGCCCATGGACTGATGTAATATGTATATCAAATGAAACCATTATATTTTTATGTAATTTGTGTAATTTTTTTCTCTCTGCATCAGAATAGCACTTATGAACAGTCAAATCTAAGGTTCGTGTACATGTGAATTTCAGCAGAAACCACTCAAACTTACATATTGCTACACCAGACACAAGAAACCAAAGACATTTATTGTATTTTATTGTAATGTCTGTTATTATTTATTGTTGATTGTTAAACTTTATTTTATCTCTTTTCTGGTTTGGCTTAAATGCCATCAAAGGACTATATAAAGGTGCACAGTTTGATTTTATTTTTTAAGCTTTTGAATTTGATTTTTTAGCATGTGCCTAGTACATGTATCTGAAACGGATGATGTTCAGCAGTGCCATGCCATGTCTTGTTTTGTTTTGAGTATTATTATGGTATTGATGTGCAATTGTGGTTAGACCTACTGCTACACACACACACACACTCTCTCTCTCTCTCTCTTAAGTTACGTTTTTGTGTTCACAAGGATAACTTCTCAAAGATGCTTTATAGCCTACAATCTTTATCCTGAGGAAATAAAGTTTATTCAATTTATTTCAGCTCTCAGTCTTTCTTTCTCTCTCTCTCTCACACACGCACACATATGAACAAAAACAAATTTGAGTGAATGGATCAGGCGTAAAATTTAATCGTTCAACACATGGAAGTCAAAGACAAATTTCTCTGTATGGCTGTAGTTTGGTTCAGAGACAGGTCTCTGGCACTTTTGTTTCATGGACAAAACCATCGCGCGAAATTTCATTTGACAAGAAACCTGTCACGTGATCGCTGAGCCTCAATTTCCTGCTTGATGTCATCCACGGAGCGTTTCAACGATCGGATGAAGGAAACGTGGAGAGCGAGAAAGACGGAAAGCAGGAGGAGAAACAGCGAACACGTGATGGGGTTGAGATACAGAAGGGGTCCACTCTGGCTCCAAGGTACCGTCCCCTGGCTGCAGGCCGCAGGTCTTACATCTACCCTAGGGAATAAATCCCTAAATTAAGATCATGTGGGTTAGCTTGTAGTATTTGCACACTTTCGCTAGCATGACCTGTCAATGAGGAACTGGCTACCTGTTATTTCAGTTGCCCGCCCTTTACAGTCTTAGGCCACGGTACGCGATTGTCGCGCTTTCAAGTTGGTGACAGACATAAGATAAGGTCACCTGCGCTGTTGTCCTTGTCGCTGTCGTGGCTGATGCTTGGCAGAACCCGGATGGACGTAGAGCGAGACTGCTGCTCAGTGTCTCGTTTGCCACGTGGTGACGTCAGAGCCCCCTTGCCTTTTTCGCGGAAATAGCGGCACCGCTGTAGGTGAAAGATACGAAATACATTTTGAGTTCACACACACACACACACGGCCGAACCGCTGTTCACTCACGCATAATTCGATCGTTTGATTCTTTCACTGCACTGAGTCAGCCGGCCGTTCCGAGTCAGTTTTCGGATACATTAAGTTTGCTTCCTGTGGCAGTTATAGTTCAAACACAGAAAGGCGTGATGAATGCAGTTTCTTCAAACGGACTAATCAGTCTATCTTTGCGGCTAGGCCAGCTTCCGAGTCTGTATTGGAACAGTTTCCGGCCTCAGCTAGTCAGTGCGCGGCCTTGGTGTGTACTCAGTCTCAAAATACTCTGTCTGGATCTAGTACAGCTCTTAATGCGATACTCCGACAATATTGTACTGATGGCTCAGTGCCAGCATTACAGACGCTGTCATTTTCCAGGTGTCTAAGTGGTGTGATGATAGACATCACAAAAACAGCTCAGAACTGAACGATCTGTAAGCATAAACATGGCGGCCCGAACCCCACTACCCCCTGCCCGCCACTATATGATAAGACTGGTTAAAAAGGAATAGCCACTGCACACCAGTAGCAGCCACTTCAAGCCACTATTACACCAAGGGGTGGGCCTTCCCGCTGGGCCCGAGGCCACTGCAGGATTGCATACTCTTGGTTTGAAGTAGCTGTTAGTGATATGAAGATTTCAAGTAGTACGCGTGTTTGCACGGGATTTTAAGAGTTAAACCTTACTCAGTTGCCCAGGCTTACATCACTACACAGAAGGTCGTCCGCAGTGTCGCACAAGTCTGCAGAGCAAGTCACGGTCACCAAGCCGTCTGTAACCGCCAGGTGAGCCATAGGGAAGGCGGAAGAGGTCACCATGCCACCGGCCGGCGGTCCCTTCATGCTGCCCATTGGACACCCTTTTACTGGACACCTGACACAAACACAGAATTCTGTATTAGGGTGGGTGTTTGGGGGTTTAACGTCCTTTTCCACCACATAGGGCGATATCAAAGACGGGGCAACGATGAAAAAGCCAGCACAAATATGTGACCCCAGCCGGGATCGAACTCACGACCCGAGCATTAGAAGTCCAACGCTCTACCATTCGACCACCCCGGCTCCCCTTCTGTATTAGGAATGTGGTTGTAAATAATTATGTATCTAGAGAAAGCAACAACGTCTGAGACAGACGAAACTAGTGTAGTAGCCACACACACAAACA